>CM033028.1:18013839-18461353 GCA_019207045.1 Branchiostoma floridae x Branchiostoma belcheri | reverse complement strand
ATTGGTATCATTACAAAGGTATGTTGGTACAGATTTGTAATCTGCAATCCGTTTTTGAAACGGTGCGGTGCTACTTGCCGAGATATGATTAAGCAATAACGCTAGGGTTAGGGTTAGGGTTAGGGTAGTAGGGTAGTGCTTAGAGGCAACATTGCTAAGAGTGTATCTAGGCGGTCAAACTTGGTATCATTACAAAGGTATGTTGGTACAGATTTGTAATCTGCAATGCGTTTTGAAATCGGGTGCTTACTTGTCGAGATATGACAGGAAGAATAACCGCTAGGTTAGGTTAGGGTTAGGGTAGTGCTTAGAAGGAAACATTGCTAAGAGTGTATTCTAGGCGGTCAAACTTGGTATCATTACCAAAGGTATGTTGGTACAGATTTGTAATCTGCAACCGTTTTGAAATCAGGTGCTTACTTGCCGAGATATGACTTAGTGCAGCACTAACCGCTAGGCGGTCTATCCTAGGGGTTGTAGGGTAGTGCTTAGAGGCAGACAGTGCTAAGAGGGTATATGTTAGGCGGTCAAACTTGGTATCATTACCAAAGGTTAATGTTGGTACAGATTTATAATCTGCATCCGTTTGAAATCGGGTGCTACTTGCCGAGATATGACTTAAGCACTAACCGCTGGTTAGGGTTAGGGTTAGGGTAGTGCTTAGAGGCAACATTGCTAAGAGTGTATTCTAGGCGGTCAAACTTGGTATCATTACAAAGGTATGTGGGTACAGATTTGTAATCTGCAAACCGTTTTGAAATCGGGTGCTTACTTGCCGAGATATGAATAAGCACTAACCGCTAGGGTTAGGGTTAGGGTTAGGGGTAGGGTAGTTGTTAGAGGCAACATTGCTAAGAGTGTATTCTAGGCGGTCAAACTTGGTATCATTACAAAGGTATGTGGTACAGATTTGTAATCTGCAATCCGTTTTGAAATCGGGTGCTTACTTGCCGAGATATGACTTAAGCACTAAGGGTTAGGGTTGGGGTTTAGGGTAGTGCTTAGAGGCAACATTGCTAAGAGTGTATTCTAGGCGGTCAAACTTGGTATCATTACAAAGGTATGTTGGTACAGATTTGTAATCTGCAAACCGTTTTGAAATCGGGTGCTTTTGCCGAGATATGACTTAAGCACTAACCGCTAGGGTTAGGGTTAGGGGTTAGTGCTTAGAGGCAACATTGCTAAGAGTGTATTCTAGGCGGTCAAACTTGGTATCATTACAAAGGTAGGGTACAGATTTGTAATCTGCAATCCGTTTTGAAATCGGGTGCTTACTTGCCGAGATATGACTTAAGCACTAACCGCTAGGTTAGGGTTAGGGTAGTGCTTAGAGGCAACATTGCTAAGAGTGTATTCTAGGCGGTCAAACTTGGTATCATTACAAAGGTATGTTGGTACAGATTTGTAATCTGCAATCCGTTTTGAAATCGGGTGCTTACTTGCCGAGATATGACTTAAGCACTAACCGCTAGGGTTTAGGGTTAGGGTTAGGGTAGTGCTTAGAGGCAACATTGCTAAGAGTGTATTCTAGGCGGTCAAACTTGGTATCATTACAAAGGTATGTTGGTACAGATTTGTAATCTGCAATCCGTTTTGAAATCGGTGCTTACTTGCCGAGATATGACTAGCACTAACCGCTAGGGTTACTGGGTTAGGGTTAGGGTAGTGCTTAGAGGCAACATTGCTAAGAGTGTATTCTAGGCGGTCAAACTTGGTATCATTACAAAGGTATGTTGGTACAGATTTGTAATCTGCAATCCGTTTTGAAATCAGGGTGCTTGCTTGCCGAGATTGACTCTTAAGCACTAACCGCTAGGGTTAGGGTTAGGGTAGTGCTTAGAGGCAACATTGCTAAGAGTGTATTCTAGGCGGTCAAACTTGGTATCATTACAAAGGTATGTTGGTACAGATTTGTAATCTGCAACCGTTTTGAAATCGGGTGCTTACTTGCCGAGATATGACTTAAAGCACTAACCGCTAGGGTTAGGGTTAGGGTAGTGCTTAGAGGCAACATTGCTAAGAGTGTATTCTAGGCGGTCAAACTTGGTATCATTACAAAGGTATGTTGGTACAGATTTGTAATCTGCAATCCGTTTTGAAATCGGTGCTTACTTGCCGAGATATGACTTAAGCACTAACCGCTAGGGTTAGGGTTAGGGTTAGGGTAGTGCTTAGAGGCAACATTGCTAAGAGTGTCTAGGCGGTCAAACTTGGTATCATTACAAAGGTATGTTGGTACAGATTTGTATCTCAATTCGTTTTGAAATCGGGTGCTTACTTGTCGAGATATGATCTAGGGTTAGGGTTAGGGTTAGGGTAGTGCTTAGAGGCAACATTGCTAAGAGTGTATTCTAGGCGGTCAAACTTGGTATCATTACAAAGGTATGTTGGTACAGATTTGTAATCTGCAATCCGTTTTGAAATCAGGTGCTTGCTTGCCGAGATATGACTTAAGCACTAACCGCTAGGGTTAGGGTTAGGGTAGTGCTTAGAGGCAACATTGCTAAGAGTGTATTCTAGGCGGTCAAACTTGGTATCATTACAAAGGTATGTTGGTACAGATTTGTAATCTGCAATCCGTTTTGAAATCGGGTGCTTACTTGCCGAGATATGACTAAGCACTAACCGCTAGGGTTAGGGTTAGGGTAGTGCTTAGAGGCAACATTGCTAAGAGTGTATTCTAGGCGGTCAAACTTGGTATCATACAAAGGTAGGTATGTGGTACAGATTTGTAATCTGCAATCCGTTTTGAAATCGGGTGCTTACTTGCCGAGATATGACTTAAGCACTAACCGCTAGGGTTAGGGTTAGGGTTAGGGTAGTGCTTAGAGGCAACATTGCTAAGAGTGTATTCTAGGCGGTCAAACTTGGTATCATTACAAAGGTATGTTGGTACAGATTTGTAATCTGCAATCCGTTTTGAAATCGGGTGCTTACTTGCCGAGATATGACTTAAGCACTAACCGCTAGGGTTAGGGTTAGGGTTAGGGTAGTGCTTAGAGGCAACATTGCTAAGAGTGTATTCTAGGCGGTCAAACTTGGTATCATTACAAAGGTATGTTGGTACAGATTTGTAATCTGCAATCCGTTTTGAAATCGGGTGCTTACTTGCCGAGATATGACTTAAGCACTAACCGCTAGGGTTAGGGTAGTGTGCTTACAAAGGTATGTTGGTACAGATTTGTAATCTGCAATCCGTTTTGAAATCGGGTGCTTACTTGCCGAGATATGACCTAAGCACTAACCGCTAGGGTTAGGGTTAGGGTTAGGGTAGTGCTTAGAGGCAACATTGCTAAGAGTGTATTCTATGCGGTCAAACTTGGTATCATTACAAAGGTATGTTGGTACAGATTTGTAATCTGCAAACCGTTTTGAAATCGGGTGCTTACTTGCCGAGATATGACTCAAGCACTAACCGCTAGGGTTAGGGTTAAGGTTAGGGTTAGGGTGGTGCTTAGAGGCAACATTGCTAAGAGTGTATTCTAGGCGGTCAAATTGGTATCATTACAAAGGTATGTTGGTACAGATTTGTAATCTGCAATCCGTTTTGAAATCGGGTGCTTACTTGCCGAGATATGACTTAAGCACTAACCGCTAGGGTTAGGGTTAGGGTTAGGGTTAGGTTAGGGTTGGTTAGGGTTAGGGTTAGGGTTAGGGTTAGGGTTAGGGTTAGGGTTAGGGTAGTGCTTAGAGGCAACATTGCTAAGAGTGTATTCCAGGCGGTCAAACTTGGTATCATTACAAAGGTATGTTGGTACAGATTTGTAATCTGCAATCCGTTTTGAAATCGGGTGCTTACTTGCCAGATATGACTTAAGCACTAACCGCTAGGGTTAGGGTTAGGGTTAGGGTAGTGCTTAGAGGCAACATTGCTAAGAGTGTATTCTAGGCGGTCAAACTTGGTATCATTACAAAGGTATGTTGGTACAGATTTGTAATCTGCAAACCGTTTTGAAATCGGGTGCTTACTTGCCGAGATATGACTTAAGCACTAACCGCTAGGGTTAGGGTTAGGGTTAAGGTAGTGCTTAGAGGCAACATTGCTAAGAGTGTATTCTAGGCGGTCAAACTTGGTATCATTACAAAGGTATGTTGGTACAGATTTGTAATCTGCAATTCGTTTTGAAATCGGGTGCTTACTTGTCGAGATATGATCTAAGCACTAACCGCTAGGGTTAGGCTTAGGGTTAGGGTAGTGCTTAGAGGCAACATTGCTAAGAGTGTATTCTAGGCGGTCAAACTTGGTATCATTACAAAGGTATGTTGGTACAGATTTGTAATCTGCAATTCGTTTTGAAATCGGGTGCTGACTTGTCGAGATATGACCTAAGCACTAACCGCTAGGGTTAGGGTTAGGGTTAGGGTAGTGCTTAGAGGCAACATTGCTAAGAGTGTATTCTAGGCGGTCAAACTTGGTATCATTACAAAGGTATGTTGGTACAGATTTGTAATCTGCAAACCGTTTTGAAATCGGGTGCTTACTTGCCGAGATATGACTTAAGCACTAACCGCTAGGGTTAGGGTTAGGGTTAAGGTAGTGCTTAGAGGCAACATTGCTAAGAGTGTATTCTAGGCGGTCAAACTTGGTATCATTACAAAGGTATGTTGGTACAGATTTGTAATCTGCAATTCGTTTTGAAATCGGGTGCTTACTTGTCGAGATATGATCTAAGCACTAACCGCTAGGGTTAGGGTTAGGGTTAGGGTAGTGCTTAGAGGCAACATTGCTAAGAGTGTATTCTAGGCGGTCAAACTTGGTATCATTACAAAGGTATGTTGGTACAGATTTGTAATCTGCAATTCGTTTTGAAATCGGGTGCTGACTTGTCGAGATATGACCTAAGCACTAACCGCTAGGGTTAGGGTTAGGGTTAGGGTAGTGCTTAGAGGCAACATTGCTAAGAGTGTATTCTAGGCGGTCAAACTTGGTATCATTACAAAGGTATGTTGGTACAGATTTGTAATCTGCAAACCGTTTTGAAATCGGGTGCTTACTTGCCGAGATATGACTTAAGCACTAACCGCTAGGGTTAGGGTTAGGGTTAGGGTTAGGGTAGTGCTTAGAGGCAACATTGCTAAGAGTGTATTCTAGGCGGTCAAACTTGGTATCATTACAAAGGTATGTTGGTACAGATTTGTAATCTGCAATCCGTTTTGAAATCGGGTGCTTACTTGCCGAGATATGACTTAAGCACTAACCGCTAGGGTTAGGGTTAGGGTAGTGCTTAGAGGCAACATTGCTAAGAGTGTATTCTAGGCGGTCAAACTTGGTATCATTACAAAGGTATGTTGGTACAGATTTGTAATCTGCAATCCGTTTTGAAATCGGGTGCTTACTTGCCGAGATATGACTTAAGCACTAACCGCTAGGGTTAGGGTTAGGGTTAGGGTAGTGCTTAGAGGCAACATTGCTAAGAGTGTATTCTAGGCGGTCAAACTTGGTATCATTACAAAGGTATGTTGGTACAGATTTGTAATCTACAATCCGTTTTGAAATCGGGTGCTTACTTGCCGAGATATGACTTAAGCACTAACCGCTAGGGTTAGGGTAGTGCTTAGAGGCAACATTGCTAAGAGTGTATTCTAGGCGGTCAAACTTGGTATCATTACAAAGGTATGTTGGTACAGATTTGTAATCTGCAATCCGTTTTGAAATCGGGTGCTTACTTGCCGAGATCTGACCTAAGCACTAACCGCTAGGGTTAGGGTTAGGGTTAGGGTAGTGCTTAGAGGCAACATTGCTAAGAGTGTATTCTAGGCGGTCAAACTTGGTATCATTACAAAGGTATGTTGGTACAGATTTGTAATCTGCAATCCGTTTTGAAATCGGGTGCTTACTTGCCGAGATATGACTTAAGCACTAACCGCTAGGGTTAGGGTTAGGGTTAGGGTAGTGCTTAGAGGCAACATTGCTAAGAGTGTATTCTAGGCGGTCAAACTTGGTATCATTACAAAGGTATGTTGGTACAGATTTGTAATCTGCAAACCGTTTTGAAATCGGGTGCTTACTTGCCGAGATATGACTTAAGCACTAACCGCTAGGGTTAGGGTTAGGGTTAGGGTAGTGCTTAGAGGCAACATTGCTAAGAGTGTATTCTAGGTGGTCAAACTTGGTATCATTACAAAGGTATGTTGGTACAGATTTGTAATCTGCAATCCGTTTTGAAATCGGGTGCTTACTTGCCGAGATAAGACTTAAGCACTAACCGATAGGGTTAGGGTTAGGGTAGTGCTTAGAGGCAACATTGCTAAAAGTGTATTCTAGGCGGTCAAACTTGGTATCATTACAAAGGTATGTTGGTACAGATTTGTAATCTGCAATTCGTTTTGAAATCGGGTGCTTACTTGCCGAGATATGACTTAAGCACTAACCGCTAGGGTTAGGGTTAGGGTTAGGGTAGTGCTTAGAGGCAACATTGCTAAGAGTGTATTCTAGGCGGTCAAACTTGGTATCATTACAAAGGTATGTTGGTACAGATTTGTAATCTGCAATCCGTTTTGAAATCAGGTGCTTGCTTGCCGAGATATGACTTAAGCACTAACCGCTAGGGTTAGGGTTAGGGTAGTGCTTAGAGGCAACATTGCTAAGAGTGTATTCTAGGCGGTCAAACTTGGTATCATTACAAAGGTATGTTGGTACAGATTTATAATCTGCAATCCGTTTTGAAATCGGGTGCTTACTTGCCGAGATATGACTTAAGCACTAACCGCTAGGGTTAGGGTTAGGGTAGTGCTTAGAGGCAACATTGCTAAGAGTGTATTCTATGCGGTCAAACTTGGTATCATTACAAAGGTATGTTGGTACAGATTTGTAATCTGCAAACCGTTTTGAAATCGGGTGCTTACTTGCCGAGATATGACTCAAGCACTAACCGCTAGGGTTAGGGTTAAGGTTAGGGTTAGGGTGGTGCTTAGAGGCAACATTGCTAAGAGTGTATTCTAGGCGGTCAAACTTGGTATCATTACAAAGGTATGTTGGTACAGATTTGTAATCTGCAATCCGTTTTGAAATCGGGTGCTTACTTGCCGAGATATGACTTAAGCACTAACCGCTAGGGTTAGGGTTAGGGTTAGGGTTAGGGTTAGGGTTAGGGTTAGGGTTAGGGTTAGGGTAGTGCTTAGAGGCAACATTGCTAAGAGTGTATTCCAGTCGGTCAAACTTGGTATCATTACAAAGGTATGTTGGTACAGATTTGTAATCTGCAATCCGTTTTGAAATCGGGTGCTTACTTGCCAAGATATGACTTAAGCACTAACCGCTAGGGTTAGGGTTAGGGTTAGGGTAGTGCTTAGAGGCAACATTGCTAAGAGTGTATTCTAGGCGGTCAAACTTGGTATCATTACAAAGGTATGTTGGTACAGATTTGTAATCTGCAAACCGTTTTGAAATCGGGTGCTTACTTGCCGAGATATGACTTAAGCACTAACCGCTAGGGTTAGGGTTAGGGTTAAGGTAGTGCTTAGAGGCAACATTGCTAAGAGTGTATTCTAGGCGGTCAAACTTGGTATCATTACAAAGGTATGTTGGTACAGATTTGTAATCTGCAATTCGTTTTGAAATCGGGTGCTTACTTGTCGAGATATGATCTAAGCACTAACCGCTAGGGTTAGGCTTAGGGTTAGGGTAGTGCTTAGAGGCAACATTGCTAAGAGTGTATTCTAGGCGGTCAAACTTGGTATCATTACAAAGGTATGTTGGTACAGATTTGTAATCTGCAATTCGTTTTGAAATCGGGTGCTGACTTGTCGAGATATGACCTAAGCACTAACCGCTAGGGTTAGGGTTAGGGTTAGGGTAGTGCTTAGAGGCAACATTGCTAAGAGTGTATTCTAGGCGGTCAAACTTGGTATCATTACAAAGGTATGTTGGTACAGATTTGTAATCTGCAAACCGTTTTGAAATCGGGTGCTTACTTGCCGAGATATGACTTAAGCACTAACCGCTAGGGTTAGGGTTAGGGTTAAGGTAGTGCTTAGAGGCAACATTGCTAAGAGTGTATTCTAGGCGGTCAAACTTGGTATCATTACAAAGGTATGTTGGTACAGATTTGTAATCTGCAATTCGTTTTGAAATCGGGTGCTTACTTGTCGAGATATGATCTAAGCACTAACCGCTAGGGTTAGGGTTAGGGTTAGGGTAGTGCTTAGAGGCAACATTGCTAAGAGTGTATTCTAGGCGGTCAAACTTGGTATCATTACAAAGGTATGTTGGTACAGATTTGTAATCTGCAATTCGTTTTGAAATCGGGTGCTGACTTGTCGAGATATGACCTAAGCACTAACCGCTAGGGTTAGGGTTAGGGTTAGGGTAGTGCTTAGAGGCAACATTGCTAAGAGTGTATTCTAGGCGGTCAAACTTGGTATCATTACAAAGGTATGTTGGTACAGATTTGTAATCTGCAAACCGTTTTGAAATCGGGTGCTTACTTGCCGAGATATGACTTAAGCACTAACCGCTAGGGTTAGGGTTAGGGTTAGGGTTAGGGTAGTGCTTAGAGGCAACATTGCTAAGAGTGTATTCTAGGCGGTCAAACTTGGTATCATTACAAAGGTATGTTGGTACAGATTTGTAATCTGCAATCCGTTTTGAAATTGGGTGTTTACTTGCCGAGATATGACTTAAGCACTAACCGCTAGGGTTAGGGTTAGGGTTAGGGTAGTGCTTAGAGGCAACATTGCTAAGAGTGTATTCTAGGCGGTCAAACTTGGTATCATTACAAAGGTATGTTGGTACAGATTTGTAATCTGCAAACCGTTTTGAAATCGGGTGCTTACTTGCCGAGATATGACTTAAGCACTAACCGCTAGGGTTAGGGTTAGGGTTAAGGTAGTGCTTAGAGGCAACATTGCTAAGAGTGTATTCTAGGCGGTCAAACTTGGTATCATTACAAAGGTATGTTGGTACAGATTTGTAATCTGCAATTCGTTTTGAAATCGGGTGCTTACTTGTCGAGATATGATCTAAGCACTAACCGCTAGGGTTAGGGTTAGGGTTAGGGTAGTGCTTAGAGGCAACATTGCTAAGAGTGTATTCTAGGCGGTCAAACTTGGTATCATTACAAAGGTATGTTGGTACAGATTTGTAATCTGCAATTCGTTTTGAAATCGGGTGCTGACTTGTCGAGATATGACCTAAGCACTAACCGCTAGGGTTAGGGTTAGGGTTAGGGTAGTGCTTAGAGGCAACATTGCTAAGAGTGTATTCTAGGCGGTCAAACTTGGTATCATTACAAAGGTATGTTGGTACAGATTTGTAATCTGCAAACCGTTTTGAAATCGGGTGCTTACTTGCCGAGATATGACTTAAGCACTAACCGCTAGGGTTAGGGTTAGGGTTAGGGTTAGGGTAGTGCTTAGAGGCAACATTGCTAAGAGTGCATTCTAGGCGGTCAAACTTGGTATCATTACAAAGGTATGTTGGTACAGATTTGTAATCTGCAATCCGTTTTGAAATCGGGTGCTTACTTGCCGAGATAAGACTTAAGCACTAACCGCTAGGGTTAGGGTTAGGGTAGTGCTTAGAGGCAACATTGCTAAGAGTGTATTCTAGGCGGTCAAACTTGGTATCATTACAAAGGTATGTTGGTACAGATTTGTAATCTGCAATCCGTTTTGAAATCGGGTGCTTACTTGCCGAGATATGACTTAAGCACTAACCGCTAGGGTTAGGGTTAGGGTTAGGGTAGTGCTTAGAGGCAACATTGCTAAGAGTGTATTCTAGGCGGTCAAACTTGGTATCATTACAAAGGTATGTTGGTACAGATTTGTAATCTGCAAACCGTTTTGAAATCAGGTGCTTACTTGCCGAGATATGACTTAAGCACTAACCGCTAGGGTTAGGGTTAGGGTTAAGGTAGTGCTTAGAGGCAACATTGCTAAGAGTGTATTCTAGGCGGTCAAACTTGGTATCATTACAAAGGTATGTTGGTACAGATTTATAATCTGCAATCCGTTTTGAAATCGGGTGCTTACTTGCCGAGATATGACTTAAGCAATAACCGCTAGGGTTAGGGTTAGGGTTAGGGTAGTGTTTAGAGGCAACATTGCTAAGAGTGTATTCTAGGCGGTCAAACTTGGTATCATTACAAAGGTATGTTGGTACAGATTTGTAATCTGCAATTCGTTTTGAAATCGGGTGCTTACTTGTCGAGATATGATCTAAGCACTAACCGCTAGGGTTAGGGTTAGGGTTAGGGTAGTGCTTAGAGGCAACATTGCTAAGAGTGTATTCTAGGCGGTCAAACTTGGTATCATTACAAAGGTATGTTGGTACAGATTTGTAATCTGCAATTCGTTTTGAAATCGGGTGCTGACTTGTCGAGATATGACCTAAGCACTAACCGCTAGGGTTAGGGTTAGGGTTAGGGTAGTGCTTAGAGGCAACATTGCTAAGAGTGTATTCTAGGCGGTCAAACTTGGTATCATTACAAAGGTATGTTGGTACAGATTTATAATCTGCAATCCGTTTTGAAATCGGGTGCTTACTTGCCGAGATATGACTTAAGCACTAACCGCTAGGGTTAGGGTTAGGGTTAGGGTAGTGCTTAGAGGCAACATTGCTAAGAGTGTATTCTAGGCGGTCAAACTTGGTATCATTACAAAGGTATGTTGGTACAGATTTGTAATCTGCAAACCGTTTTGAAATCGGGTGCTTACTTGCCGAGATATGACTTAAGCACTAACCGCTAGGGTTAGGGTTAGGGTTAGGGTAGTGCTTAGAGGCAACATTGCTAAGAGTGTATTCTAGGTGGTCAAACTTGGTATCATTACAAAGGTATGTTGGTACAGATTTGTAATCTGCAATCCGTTTTGAAATCGGGTGCTTACTTGCCGAGATAAGACTTAAGCACTAACCGATAGGGTTAGGGTTAGGGTAGTGCTTAGAGGCAACATTGCTAAGAGTGTATTCTAGGCGGTCAAACTTGGTATCATTACAAAGGTATGTTGGTACAGATTTGTAATCTGCAATTCGTTTTGAAATCGGGTGCTTACTTGCCGAGATATGACTTAAGCACTAACCGCTAGGGTTAGGGTTAGGGTTAGGGTAGTGCTTAGAGGCAACATTGCTAAGAGTGTATTCTAGGCGGTCAAACTTGGTATCATTACAAAGGTATGTTGGTACAGATTTATAATGTGCAATCCGTTTTGAAATCGGGTGCTTACTTGCCGAGATATGACTTAAGCACTAACCGCTAGGGTTAGGGTTAGGGTTAGGGTAGTGCTTAGAGGCAACATTGCTAAGAGTGTATTCTAGGCGGTCAAACTTGGTATCATTACAAAGGTATGTTGGTACAGATTTATAATGTGCAATCCGTTTTGAAATCGGGTGCTTACTTGCCGAGATATGACTTAAGCACTAACCGCTAGGGTTAGGGTTAGGGTTAGGGTAGTGCTTAGAGGCAACATTGCTAAGAGTGTATTCTAGGCGGTCAAACTTGGTATCATTACAAAGGTATGTTGGTACAGATTTGTAATCTGCAAACCGTTTTGAAATCGGGTGCTTACTTGCCGAGATATGACTTAAGCACTAACCGCTAGGGTTAGGGTCTCATTGATGTATTACTCCGTGAGTGGGTACCCTAAAAGAGATCCGAGCCAAAAATGAACGGCTGCACGGACGCATGTTTTTAGTGGTGAGAAATTCCCTTTTAGCCAGCGGAACTGATCTCAAAAGTTAGATTGGTGAAAGCTTATTTGTAACTGCAGAAATTAGTAGGTAAAGTTTTGCAGCCGCGCGCTAGGTCGGAGGTACACAGTCGTGGGTTCTGAGTGGTGCGGTTGTACAATAGCAGCGAAAAAGTGCCTTTTGTGGGGATTGACTAATCGTAGTTTGTAATTGCTATAAAAAAAGTTCCTACGTATAGTTTACATTGGCAATTTTTTCCCACGATATAGGGTAAATGTGCTCGACATAGAATGAAAAATCTGCTGAAATTTCACGTAGTTTCATTATGAACGCGCCCATTTAAACCACGAATTAATACATAGAAGTCTATGGGAAGAAGAAACTCATCAATGAGACCTTGAAGGTTTTAGAATAATAATACTTTAAAGATATGCAACAGTGTTTTGTTTGTTTATCTATTGATACAAGGAGCTTTTATCTGATAAAATCTCCTTGATTGGTAATTTCAAAATGCTGTCAGGTGTGTGGAGTACAAAACAGTGCAATATACTCATGGGCGCCAGGGGGAGCCGTTTGATCGGCTAGATTTTTGTTACCACATCTTCTGGCGCAAAGCCGCCAACCTCCCAATGGAAGTACAAGAATGAAGAATTTGTTCTTGTACAGTAGGACTAGTCTCTGGCCGGGCGCGTTTGCAAAAAAAATGCCGTTATGTATGGAACATAGTTTTGGGTACAACACGCCCTATACTATAAAATGGCAATTAACATTTAATCTTACTGAAAGTTACTTTTGATTGTAACATGTTAAAGACTACATCCCACTTATAACCATTATGACGAATAAAGAAACACACAGACGGTTTCATAATAAAATCAGCAATTTATTGGAAAAGAGACTCGTTTGAGGATGACAAGAGGAAGACAGACCTGTACATTAGTGTGTGGGAGGTCTATGCTGGGATAGCAAAGATTGGAGACAAACTTACATGTACATTCAAGATAGGCATTCCGAACAACAGTTGAAAAGTACTCCACATCCGCAACTGATTAAGATGAAAATAAATCACAGAAGATGCTCTAATGGTTGCTGTGTTAGTGGCTTTTGCTGTATCGGAATACCTATCAAAGAAATTCAATCCAACATGGGCAGCTGTCTTGCAGTAGCCTAAGTGTAGACTACAGGGTCTAAAAAAAACCCAGTTTTCTGATCAAACATAGATGCTGATGATTTAAACTGCCTGAATCGAGGAATCATCTGAAATAAAATGACAATCTAACGGCGTCATAAATTTTGATTTCTGCAAACGACACGTAATAGAGTAATGCAGGGATGGCCTGCCTTCATTCAAATTCAGATCACATCGACAGAATTTGAAGTTTATGAAAAAGTGAATACCCTGCAAATGAAGGAAATAATTCCTTTCAGTTGGAGTGACCTTTTTCCATCTCAGAATGTCTTCATCAGTTTTTGATGGACCCTGCAAACACACATTGGAGACAATACTAGGATTTGACAGTAGTCTAGAGAAGCTTGGCATTTACAATTGTGCACTGAAAATACAGTATTCTTGTGGTACATGTATCGCCTTCCACATAGGCAATATCGAACCAGGAGGGAAGGGCGATATCTGTATAAATACACACCTGATAAAAATAGTAGCAGCGGTCATACACAAACAACAAAATCACAGGTATTCCCCTCCCAGACTAATATAACAGTATTTACATTACATAAGGATTTCTTTTTTTTAACTATAATGTTAGTAAAATCATCCACTTGGAAAATTGCTAACTTAAATCTTTCCTTCCCTTTCACAGTTGCCAGGCTCTAGTCAGCTTGGATGACGTTAAATTTACATGTATTTGTACAAAGCAGATTGCAGATTGCCAAAAACTCTTCACATATAGAGGAAGTGGGAGACTTATCATGCACTCATAATTAACGCTGAAATAATAAGATCTTCACATGTCATACAAAGAGATTTTGCTATTTGCAAATGAAGGCATTCAGTGTGTGGACAAATTGACTGTCTCACTATATACCATTTTACAGTTTGGTTTTGAAGGAAGTTGCTGCTTCATTTTTACTCAACTGGGTAGTAGCCAAGAGGTGCCCATGCTCAACATACAATAGTCTAAATCAAGATCTCTTCACACTCAGTCTGGTTATTGGATTACCAAAGGACTGATAATGGCCTGATCATGGAGTGTCTACAATAGGCACTGGCCAGTTGTAAGTGTTTATACTACATATCTGGCTGATTATGTGCATCTCTGCAGACCCCATTACACTTTGGAACTTGTCCGTGCAGAAAAGATGATTTGACTTTCCTTCACGCTAGAAAAAACTGCGAGATTGACACAGTTTTATCAAAGTCACAATTCTCAGCAAAAAAAGAATCAACATGGAATTGAGAATCATAAATCTTTCATACAACATTCACCAAGCAGGAGAGGAAAAAATCTGATTTATGTACATACCAGTCTGCTCATGGCTTCTGGTGGCTGATAGCCTGCCACCAACTTTTTACACAACATACAAAATGGGTGCTGACAGGGTTGCTATGCTCTCTGCTGTATGCCTTGTGCACATTTCTAACCCTCTCCGTGTAGCCTAACTCTGTAACCAATACAACTGTAGTGCCAAAAGGCTACTTCAACATTGAGAAGGTTTAATAACCCTGGCCACTTAAGATTTGTGTAGACAATGGAAATTTGAGGAATTTTACAAATTTGTAAAGTCAAATATACCTATAATGATAAAACTTATGAAATATAATATACAAAGGGAGCACAATCATTGCATGTAACATAACGAGAGATTTTACTGTTCATCTCGAAAAATATTACACACGGGAATTTGAAACAAGGAGCTACTGAAAGAGTGACCAGGGTTAAAAGGCATGGTAGTTCCTAACACAAGTTCAGATTGGTCTTGAAAAAATTGGCCTGGATTTGCTACATTTACTACCTTATGACACAGAAGCCTAATTTAAGCTTAACCAAGGATCGAACTTTACCCTTTTGCTAATCAATCGTCCATTCCTACTTTAGTTGAATGAACTGTCGTCCCCTATTTGTGCCTGCTATGCAGGAAATTAACATGATTGGACAGGTACTAGTTTTGCACATACTTCCTTATTCAACATAAGATCTGTTCATTGGAAACAAAGAGTCTTCATTACATACTCCTAACACATTAATAAGATGGCATTCAGCTACATTTACATTTAAAAGCCTTCCCCACCCCCAAAATAAAGAAAATACTCATTTGAATCCTTGGGAATAAATGGCTATTCTCTATGATTTGGTATCATCAGCTTGCCTATTTTGCGATACACAATTTTCTGAAAATCTGGTGCACTTTCAGACATCATGCTTGATTCTGGATCAACCTAGAGCAGGTAAAAATGGTTTAGACTTGGCCCAGGTGGGCCATGCAGAAAACCAAAGACTCCAAATAGCCCAAGTGGCCCAGCTATGGCTGAATGGCAGGACGGCAGGCTGTAAGGTCTTCCTGGCCCGTCCTTATTCCTGTCCGAAGCCTTCCGTCTCCTCGATGGCGTAATTCAGCTTCTCTACCAGCTGCTCGTAGCTCTTGTACGGCGGCAAGTCCAGGCGGTTAAAACTACGCAGAAGAAAAGCATGGATTGTTGGTGTCATTTTGTTCTCTTTTGTCCTCTTCCTATAGCACCAATTTTCTTACAACCTCAGTATGTCTGTATCACTTCAAACCTACCATTTGATACTTTTAAGTCTTTAAATTGTTAATATAGGCTCTACTCACCATGTGTGGCTGCGTGGTAGCCATGTTTCCTTTCCAACCTTCTCTATACAAAACCTCTGGGGACCATTGCTCCCTGTAAGAAAAAAACCCATTTCATCTAATTCCTTCTGAGTGGACTTAACATAGCATGTATACCAGTTAAAGTACCAAAAACATATGCAGAGCAAGAGATGCAAGGTAAAAACATGTTCAGCAATGCTGAAACATGTGGTATGTTGTTGGAAGTAAACATACCCATTAACTCTGCAAATCCTCCCACAGGTAGCCTGCATGTGCCCGTCACAAACTGTAAGAGTCGGGCTCGTTTCTCGTTGTCCAGTTCTTTCACATACTGCAAGGGAGAAGTAACAACCGTAAGCTATGGTCAGGGAATACATGTTCAACACAATCATGGTGTGATTAGACCTAATTTCATGTCAGATATGGCAATTCTATTTGTAAAGACGTTTGGCCCCACTCACCTGCCAGAACCACTGGACCTGCTTGCTGTTGCGTGCGTAGTGTCTGTAGATGGTGTTCCTCTGCCAGTCATTAATGTCAAACTCCTGCATGCCACACAGCATCAACTGGGGTTTCGAAAAAAAAAAGAGATATAATCAGCGACAATAACTTTTTTGTAATTGTGTAGTCTTTGAATATCCTTATAAAATCTTCATCAAGACCTTTTAGTTTTGCATGACTGTACATCAGCGCCCCCTACCTCAAGTTCCCTCTCGTCGAAGTACTGCAGCCACTGCAGAGGGACGACATCGTTGAAGCCGTCCAGGAAGGCCTTGGTCTGTTCCTCCACACCACGCTGGAACCTGCAAGCAAAATTGTCATCTGTAATATACCTTTAACAACTCTTTAAGGCAGCTGTTTTATCCTGTGGCTGTCTCACTTCACTAGGTGCCCCTTTTGACATAAGTCCAAGTAAAGAAATTGTGCCTAGCTTTCTCAGCACACAACAATCGGACCTGCAAGGGGTTCAAAACTAAGACCTTTGGCTGTAAGTCAAATTCACTTAGTATTATATGATCCTTGTGTTTGTAGACATTGTAAATATTCCATGCATTTGTCAACTATCATTTTCTTTCATCCTGTACTTAACCCAGTGGGTATATATGTACAATAAAGGTCTTCATTCATTCAAAATTTTTGTACGGATATTTACCTCCAGTTGACCATGAGTATGATGTACTCATCCTTGTTCTCCTCAGTCACTCGGATGTTTGACCCATCCTCTTTGAGATCCACCGTCGTGATCTTACCCAGCACCTCAAAGTCTGCACAGAAGTACAGCTCCATGTCCAGCTCATCAATGTCATTTTCCCTGAATAAAGAACAGAATTAACACCTAATTAATAATTTCACCCATCAAAATGGCATGCTTGGAGAAGAAAAGTCAATTGTGGTCTTAAAGTACATAACAGTAGAAGGAGGCCAAAGAAAAAAAATGTTATGTTTCCTGTTTCAGTCCTGAAAAAATTAGTTTCGGTAGGTAGGGATTATCTAGTGTGGCATATTAGAATACAGTTAAACAAAGTAAACTGATATGCATGAGGACACTTGTCTTTCAATGTCAAACTTTAATTTTGTGCATAGTAGATATATTTATCCTTCATCAGATAGAACAAGCAGTGTTTTTACTTCAATAGGAAGCAGGCTGCATAGAAGTTCTATGAGTGCTATGCAACTCCGCTGCCCACAAAAAAAAGTCTAGGGTCGGCAGTTTTTTAAGGGTAGGTACGGAAACAGGAAACACAACATTTTGTTTCCTAGGCCTAACCACACATAACTGTACAGCCAGAATTCCTTTTGAATGCACAAGCCACCCACTTGATGAACTGCAGGGAGTTGTAGAACTCTGGGTCCACAGACTCCAGGTCCTTCATTGTCAGCTTCTTGCTCAACATCTGCTTGTAGAAGGGCAGCGTGAAGCCGTTGTCAATGAACTTCCCATGGTACAAGGCCTGCGGGCAAAAACCGACAACCTCAGACTTGTAAAAATGCAAACATTGCTTTCTGGAGCCAAAGTAGGCCACAAAAAACACACCTGCAATTTACAGAGAAGAAAACATACAAGCAATCAGGATTATCTCTCTACCCCAGGGTTCTTGCCAGCATCCGTCTTTCCGTCCGTTGACAAAAATTCTCCCCATTCTGGCATGTAAAGATATAAGTTTTGCAAAGATCTTCAGAAATCCAGCACAGATGCCATTGAACCAAGCTGAGTCTACTATACTACTAGTCAGCAAAATTTTCTCTTCAAAATGCAGGAAATAGCGTTTAGAGGGTCTAAGATTTCAAAATGTTCCTGGACCCCTGGAACCATCGCGTGAAAGCCTCTGGCGCTCAACAGGATTTCTGTTCAAAATCTGGGGGACGGAAATAAATGTCAGGCTGGCTAGAACACTGCCCTACCCCTCTAAAAATATCTTCCATTTGATAAAAGTGAGGTGTACCATGGCTATAAACCTGCCGATGAACCTGAAGTACATGAGGTGGTCGGGGTTGACAGAAGAGGCCGGGTTGATCTGCAGACTGTAGTTATTCTTGCTGGCGTACTCAAACAGGCAGTACATGGGGTTCAACACCTCGTGGGACAACATGAAGAACCACTCCCTACAAACAAACAAACAAACATGTAAACAAAGTCTTCATTATCACGGATCAGCCCCCATCAACAAGTAAACAGCCTTAGGAATCACTCATAAGAGCTTAAAGTATGATTTTGTTTTCTAAATATGTGATTTATAACATCAAATCTACTACTGTTATTGCAAGATATTCTTCCTGCAAACCTTGCTATTCCACCGTAGTCCAATCCTTCCTCCCCCCGGAAAATGATGTACAATCTCCTCCGCAGATCGAATGGTTGTAACCGCATGATCTGAAACACAGAGAGTCTTGGAGTAAGGTATTGCATGGTTGCACTCATAGCAAGTGTACGAAATGAGGTTGTTTGTACATAGGATTGAAAAAAGTATGATTTAAAAATGCATTCACACATCTACAATTACCAAGTACACAATTTCTGTTACACCAACAATCTAAAATAGGCTGTGGACACATGCTGTGGAATGCCGGTCAACATCTGATTAAGATATGCACAGTTAGCCATTAAAATCCATATTCTACAACTTACCTGGTGGAAGGAATCTTCGAAGACAGTTTGCCTGGACACACTAATCTTGACGTGGCTAGGCAGCGCATTGGACTGTAAGAAAATGTAGGACCACCATAAACTTCACTTCATAAATAATGAAAGAAAAGGTCTGTAAAACGGATCATCAATTGATACGGATAGGAACTGTATCAAGTATGTTTGGTCCACGTACCTGACAGAGATACCTGAACTGTCCCAATTTCCATCTGAAACTTCTTTCATAGGCAATGGGCACTCCGTATGCTCCTTTGGGTCTGAAGGGGATAAAAAAAGGTGTTAGAGGCTTCAACTGTAAGGTTGACAACTGTGAAGCAACATTGTTGTAAATGTCAGAGATCTTGAAGGTCCTTAATAAAACCCCATACTTTGACATAGAGTCAGACTTTTTTGCTAGAGGGATCGAAGAAGCCATCTACATAAGAGCTTTATAACCATTCTGAACAGAGACGGTGGGTGCCATAGACTTCCTGCAACCTATGATCCGCTGTTACTGAGTCACGTGTTCTATCTGCATAACGTGACGTCACGACAGCAGTGGATTGTTTATTCCTTGACAAAGACTGGTGCTATTCAGTCGAAAATTTGGGTGAGTCCAATTTTTTCTGTTGGATATTACAGTTAAACTAGTTCAATAAAACCCTATACTGACCCTTTGGCTGTTGCACCACTCCTGGGGTCCTGGAATGTGGTTGTCCGTGTGTTGTGGTCCACAAAGTACCTGACACCCTCCGCTGTGTATCTCATCTCCCAGCCCTCGGGCAGGGGCTCCTCGTTTACCGCACTTCTTCAGGAAACAAAAACGTGCAAAACACACAAACAAAACGTCAAGATCCTTAGAGTGGATGTGATGATCACAACATCTTTTACCGCTATGCAAAGTTTCTTGTTCACACAATTCTCATTTATCAAAGAACAGACTAAAGGACATCTAACTTGGGACCTAAGATTAAGCAAGAAATTGGGGCACACAACTTTTAAAACTTAGAGAAACCTGTGACTAATACAAACTCTGAATATCACATGCAAACTCATCTGCGGCATTTGGAAACCCCTTATCACACCCTTAGGCAAACCCCAAACAGACCCTTTAGAAACCCCATACCCACCCTTCAGCTGTTGCACCACTGCGGGGCTCACCGTTAACTGCACTTCTTCAGGAAACAAAAACGTGCAATACACGCATACAAAATGTCAAAATCCTTCAACTGGATGGCATAACAGTTTTTTTGCTTTTGGCATTATCTTCTCTTCACAGACAACACATACTACTGGGCTAAATGCAGCAAAGGATGGGAAGTGCTAAAAACCCAATGACACAATACTAAACAAGCTTTGAGTTCCTTTCCACTCAGTAAGTCAACATGTTTCACTCTTCACAGATCACATTCTTTTATGCAGAGACATCCAACGGCACTAGCAAATTGCCTCTTGTCTATACTCTGCTATGTCAACCATCACAATCAGTTTCTGTGGGCATCGCCACAAACCATCTGTCAGCCAATCAGAAAATAGGCCTTTCAGTTTTCAAAATGGATCTCGCATATATAAGGTGAGCTCATTAATATTTATAAGCAGGGCGGTCAGGAACTTATGGTGACGGTTGAGATAGCAGAGTACAGACAAGAGGCAGTTTGCTGGCGCCGTTGGATGTCTCTGCGTAGGAGAATACACGGATCAATGTTTTGATTTGTTTTTCACTCTTCTGAATCAAATATGGTCTGCATGTCCTCAGATATGAAATCACAACTGTTTTGTAGAAGAATACAGGAAAAGATGATAATCTCATTTTCTAGGCATTTGATATATGAACAACTTGTTGTTTTGACAAGATTGCTCTCAATCCCCTGGGTTCAGACGGTTCCTTAAGGTATGGGAGAGGGGATGGAGTTGAGGACAGCAGCAGCCAATATATTAACTTAGCCACCTACCCCTGTGTCCTGGGGTCCTCCCACTGAGTTGTTCTGGTGTTGTGGTTGACAAAGTAGACCCTTCCGTTCTGCTCTCTCTTCTCTGGTGGACAAGGAAAGAAGAAAGGACATCAACCAAATAAACTGTGTGGGGCTGCACGTACAGTCAAACCTGTCTATAGCAGCCACTCAAGCTACTGGAGAAATGTGGCCACTATAGACAGGTGGCCACTATGGAGAAAATGGTAGCAATAGGCAGTGTTTCTGTATCTACAGGACCGGAAATTGTGTGGCCGTGGCGGCATTGGAAAGGTGGCCACTATACACTATTTCTTAATGCTTAGGTCAATGGGAAAAGTCCAAGGGACCGACAAAAGGTGACCAGAATGGCCAGGTGGTCGCTTTGAAAAGATGGAAGGATGGCTACTACTACTGTATATAGCATCAAACATATTTGTAACAAAGAAAGAACAAAATCCCTTGTGCTTTTGGGTGGGGAGTGATACACAAAAATCTAGGGAGCACGACTTGAAATATACATTTCTATTACCTGTATGTTATCAACAACTTTAGAGCCTGTGACATAGCCATGTTGTTTCCTGCAATCTAGAGATTTTTGCAGGTTGGTTTGTTTGTTTGTTGTGTGGGTAGTCTAAACCCTGTAAGTGTGCATGTGCTTACCCCAGCCAGGAGGGAGCTGGCCCAGTGGGTCGTCAGCAGCTACAGCGTTGGTCTGCCAGAGGAATCGCTGCTGGTACTGCTGCATGGCAGCCGACTGGTGCTGTGTACGGTACTGCTGCCACTGCTCGTAGTTCCGCACCGTGTCCACTGTGGGGCGCTGCCACGTGGTGGTGCGTGTGTTGTGGTCCACGTAGTAGACTCTACCCCGGGGGTCCACACGCCGTTCCCAGCTACAGTATTGTGAAAGGGCATCTCGATTAGATCAATTAGCCATGCAGTGGCATCTTCTCCAAGGTGAGAAATAGGAAAAAGGAAAAACTTCTGGTGGTAGGAACAAATGTTTATCTGGCCCAAAGGGTATTGACTCTCTCCATGCTAAGGTACTGTAAATGCAGAAATGTTCGCGGAGGCAGGGATAAACAAGTCCACTAGCCCTATTGTCCAGGGCAAGTGAAAGTGCTATTCGGGCAAGTGCATGTCCTACCCCACTTGCCTGATCGGGCACGTAAGATTTTTCCATTGATTTTAGTACAATTTTGATATACTTGTTACTTTTTACAGTCATGACATCAAGCAATTGTCTACAGAGAATTCCATTGCTGGGAGTGAAAATGCATAAACTAGTAACAGTGACATTTGAATTTTGGGCAAGTGAAAAATTGGTTCGGGCAAGTACATTTTTTATGTGCTTGCCCGATAGGACAAGTCTTTTATGTTCACAGTTTTTGCAGTCTTACCGCGAACTTAAAACCACCGCAAACCTCTACCGAGAACACTCCACTTTCCTGCTACTGTAAAATTAGATATAAATCAAATTAATAGATACATAAATCCCCACAAACTTAAACGCATTTACAGTAATCCTCATGTAATAGATAAGCACAAGCTAAAGAGTAGGGTGGTAGGAAGGCTAAGAACTGTTACTGACCCTGGTGGCAAGGGCTGTGGCCTCTCCCAAGTGGTAGTTCTGGTGGTGTGGTCCACATAGTACGGTCTGCCATGGGGGTCTATCCTTGTCTCCCACCTAAACAACAAACAAACAAACAGTTGTCATTGTCACTGATAAACAAATGTATGTTAGTCACACTGATATCTGCATTATAAAAATGTCGGAAATACGCAATATCCACTCACCCAGGAGGGAGTGGCTCCTGCCCTGCTGGTGTTGGCCCGTTCTGGGGTGTGGTGTTGGAAGTGTCACTCGCATCTGGGGATCGGAGAAATCAGGAGAGTTTGATACAAGTAACAAAAACATACGTCTTATACATTAAACCCTTTCATAACATACTTGGTAGCCTCAATCACAACAAATTTCAATAAAAAAGAGCAAAAAGCCATGAGTAGTTTCACCAGGTTGGTATGTCACTGAATAAAGAGACTCCTTTTACACAACCATTGCTTTATTCTCACCGACATTTCGGTGACCGTCTGTCACCTACTTTACGTTTTGTGACAGCATCTGAACGGTGAGCAGCGACACCTGTCCTGCAGTACAATGGAACCTGTCAGAATTGCCCTGAAGAAGGTGACAGATGGTCCCCGAAACGTTGGTGACAAAAAAGTATTGGTTGTCAAAAAAAAGAGTCTCTTTATTCAAAAGAGCAAAAAGATTTGACCATTTGAGTTCATTGACTATACTGACCGGGAGGAGGGCCACTGGGAGGGGGGTTTTGCTGTGGGGACTGGCCGGCACTTGGCGGTTTGCCCTGCTGTCTGCCGCTGGGCTGCGGGGAGTTACTGGCTCCCGCGGATGCTCCAGCGACAGCTGCTGCGGCGGCCCCCGATCTGCTGGGCAGGGGCGGCGGCGGCTGGGAACTGGCTTGTGATGATAGATCTGCGGACGGGGGAGATGGGGCCGGGCGGCCGCCGCGAGATCTCGCACCTAATGGCAGAAACATCTCTGTGTCATTACTGTGAGATAAACACAAGAACACACCTACTTATACAGCAGGCTTGGACAAGTTTTATAAAATTCACTTGTCCTATCGGGCAAGCACATAAAAAATTTACTTGCCCAAACCAGTTTTTCACTTGCCCAAAACTCAATTGGCACTTTTATATACATTTTCACTTCCAGCAATGGAATTCTTACTGTTCCCTCTGTTTTTCTATGGTGGCCATTGCTTGATGTCATGACTCTACAAAGTAACAACTATATCAAAATCTCACTCAATGAAAAAATCTTACTTGCCCGATCGGGCAAGTGGGGCAGGTCATGTAATCGCCCGATCAGCACTTTCAGTTGCCCTGGACAATAGGGCTAGCGGACTTGTCCAACCTTGTACAGATAGACAAAAACATGCATACACACTCCTTATTCGCACACACATTCACACACACACATACACTTGAATCCCTGACACACCAATCCCCAAAAGACATGAGAGTGGCCCACCTGGCTGTTCCGGGTGTCTGGTGTTGGGGGTGGACGTATTGCTGGACGGGCCGTTCTGCTGGCTGGTGGGGGTGGAG
Source organism: Branchiostoma floridae x Branchiostoma belcheri (assembly GCA_019207045.1). Classification (NCBI taxonomy): domain Eukaryota; kingdom Metazoa; phylum Chordata; class Leptocardii; order Amphioxiformes; family Branchiostomatidae; genus Branchiostoma; species Branchiostoma floridae x Branchiostoma belcheri. The sequence continues at coordinate 18,437,730 of CM033028.1, read as the reverse complement.
GCATCACCCTGTCCCCGGGACACTTCCCCGTTTACATGTTGTCTGCTGCGCTCTGGAGTGCCTGATGTGGAAAAAAACACAGTCGTTAGCACTATAAAGGGCATTGGGTAGAAACTATGCACTTTCAGCGAAATCTCTCACCAACTAACACACCTCCAAATGTTTTCAGCACCGTCTTAGAATGAACATTAGTCAATGCAAATTTGAAACATTTTAAGATAGCAACTATCTCCACAAATCTACATTAACATACATGAAACCAAGTGGAGGAATGAAAATTAGCAAGAAGCAAGCTCTCTAACTAAGCAACTGTTACAAAAAGAAACTTTTTAGTACACCCATGAATGAGTTGAATGTTAAGCTTTCAGCAAAGTGCTATGAAATTTGGGACATGATGGCATTGTGATGCAAACTTGTGCCCGGCAACTAGCACAAAAGCAGTTAGTTTTCTATTTGTACACAAGCAGGCTAATCTAGCTGCATATGTGTCCATAAAACCAAGACTCTATCAATATCACTATAGGGACTTAAGAAATCGATTAAAGCTTATACATCACCATTACCACCTTCCCAAGGTGAACACATCTTATGTCAAAGCAAGACACTGTATGCTACATATTTCCAATACACCTTTCTAAAGACCCATTGGAAATAGCAAGGGAAGTTACTGCAAGGGGGACTAAACGCAAACATAGTTTTTTCTCAAGGTAGAAAGCTTATGTTCTCCAGATGCGTTTAAGAAATATCTAGCAGGACCTTCAGACCATAAACTTACCAAAGAGTGAGAGAAGAGACCTAGGCCTGATGGGTCTAGATGAGAGTAACCTATGACCCCTAGAACTAGGGGTTTCATCTGTGGAATCGGAGGAGGGGGCTACAGATTCATCCCCCGCTGCAGAGGGAGGGGCTAAACACACGTTCCCAACAGCAGCAGGGAAAGAGAGACACACACACAGAGAAAAGAGCAGAGCAGTCAGAACTCTGTTGTGTTGGATATGGACACAAGAGGGGGTACAAACAGCAAGTTGAAGAGCTGAGTAGTCAGATATCTTGGCTAGGTAGAAATGAGGGAGTAGACAGGGTACAGAACAGCCTGCTAGAGATATAGAGGAAGGAAGGGGGTGCAAACAGCAGGGAGGACAGCAATGGTCAAGGCTTGGAGGGGTAAGGAGCAGCAGGGAGTATATAGCACAGAGGCAAGGTGTCACACATGGGCTCTTAAGGAAGGCTCCTGCAAGGACAGCAAAGAGAAGAACAGCAACGGTTTTGGAAAAGCAAAAGCAAGGGGGAAGGGTAAAGCATCTTAGGCAAGATGTGGTGATGCAAGAAGGTATAAAAACTAGGAGGTTCCAAGGTAAGTCAATATTCAAATTCTTTACCTATCCTGACTGTTTTCCCAACAGTATGGTATAGACTTATAGGCAGACAAAGACGTTCTGTTAGAATCTAATTTAGGAGATTCCTACAACCTTGTGCTATCAAGACCAAAAATCTTTGGTTTCTCTCAAATCGAAGTTTCCGCTAATAAAAGTTTGCCATGTTTACCAGCGGAGGCTGCTGTTCCGTTAGCCATGTGCTGGAAGCGGCCCTGGTAGTGCTCCATGTTGACGTTCATCCCATCCAGCACGAGCTGCAGGTCACCGGCACGGACCTGAACATTCTTCACGTTCAGCTGCAAGTCTTTTTTCAACTCCAGGTTAGTCACTGGGGGAGACAAAACAGTGGATTCACAGTTAAAGAGATTTAAATACATAAACATGACAATACATGCCACAGAACATGCTGTAAACTGCCTTAATTCCATGCGGAGTGCTGCCATCATTTATCAAGATGGACGGATGCCTACTAGATGAAAATACATACGTGAATCAGAATTGGGCTTAATTGCCAAATTGTAGTACATAATTTCCAGATAAAAACTGAAACTGCAGAAAAGAAATCATGGCTCAAAAGTCTAGCATGTGGATACTGGCAACATAACTTGACGACAAATATACATTGTACAACTCATCACAAAGGTAAAATTGTGTTCCTTTCCATTAAAGATAGTATGGTTTTGTAATTTGCTACATGCATCCATTCCTTTTACTCAACAGTTTCTCTCCCTTCTCGATTCTGCTGTATGCAAAAGGCCTTTGGTGAAGTGGACAGGCTAACAGTGGGTGTAAGGTTTAATTCAAGCATTGGAATGTACTCTGAAGACTTACATTTCCCACTGTTATCCCTTAGAACAGGGTACAGGTCAAGATGTAGCCTCCCCATCAAGACGTCTGTCTTTAGGTTGAAGTGGTTGAAGACACTGAGCTCAAGTTTGCTGTAAGGAGTCACCAATCTGCAACAGCAAAAAAATAAAAATAAAACTCATTTGAGCATTTCATGAAACTTTTACATTCTTGCTTTCCCGCTACATGCAGAACTTTCATGGTGGTTTAATATTCCCGGTTTTTGCGCTGGCTGCTTCACCGCAAACTTAAAACTACCGCAAACATTTTCCATTGCAGTAAGAGACTATAGTGCATGGTGCTACCGTGAACTTAACACCACAGCGAAGAGTGCTTTTTCCCACAACCCTGAAAATTAAATCCGCACAAACTCAAATATATTTACAGTATATGGGTGTTTTGACATACCTGGATTACCTTTTGCATTGTTTTCTTCAACTGTATCCAAAGATGTCTATATATTGACCTTAACAGTGCCACAAAACTTAAAGATGCAAGTTGCCCATTTTAAAAAAAGGTGTGACATATCCAATGTTTTATAGTTTTTCAAAGTCCTCAAAATCATGATGACCACTGTGGGATTTGGCTCTAAAAAAAAAACAGCTTCAGTTGGTTACATGCTATAAAATGATGAGACTTACACAGTGAAGTGTTCATTCCAGGTAGGAGTGAGAGTTTTCTTGACCACCTCAGTCTTCCTGGGAGGCTGTCCATCCACACTGAGCTCCACGTAAGGATCAGGCTTACTGGCAAACCAGCCGCCTCCGACATCCTTCAGTTTGGCCGAGGTGACTGCCAAACAAACAGAAGGTACGTGATCTAAAACCCCACCACTCACTGAATGTGCCAAATCTGATATAGCCACAGGTTCAGAGGTTCAAGACTCCACAAGTATACAAGAGTGTTCAAGACTCCACAAGTATACAAGAGTTAGTAAGGTTGCAATACCAATCAAATCATATTTCTTCAAACTCTTCCCTAAACCTTGTACTATATAGAGTGACTGCCACAATATATCAGAACTACTCACTCATAACAAAAAGTCTCCATTTTAATAGCGCTTGTGCCACACCACTTTGTGCAATTACTACATCAGGGGACTAGTCCATTGTTACTGGCAGGGCCCAAATTACATTATTTCAGTAAAGGTGCACAGGTGCACTTGACCCCCCCCCCCAAAAAAAAATGGTTCCACAAAATATTTCTACCTGCACAGTCAACATATAGTTTGGGAGAAATGGAATGCACAAATGTAGCTATGTTCAAATATGAGCCATCTACTGTATACAAGGTGATCACTGTACTAAACAGTTAAATATTTCCTTTACTATATATTACTTTGAAACTAAAAAACACACTACTCACTTGTCACCTGGAGCTGGGAAAAAGATGGGTTCTGCGCATCCGACATCTTCTGAGTCTGCTTACTGAGCCTAATGGAGATTTGTAAAAATGGATTAAAACAACTGGGATCAAGTGTCATGATGACGTACACTGTCTGAATGCTAATAAATTGCTAACAAAATGCCAACAAATTAAATAAGCACTACATCCAAATATGATCACACATTTTTTTAATATACTGTAACTGCAGAAATGTTCGCGGTAGTTTTATGTTCGCAGTTTTGTCGGTAGCCACTCCACCGTGAACTTAAAACCACCGCCAACATTTTTTCCATTATAGTATGTGACTACAGCCTATGTCGCTACCACGAAAATAAAACCTCTGCGAACACTCCATTTTCCTGATGCTGCAAAAGTAAAACCCCAAACTTAAAATGCATTTACAGTATATTGATTGTACATTACTGTAAATGCAGAAATGTTCGCGGTGGATTAATATTCGCGGATTTCGCGGCGACCACTTCACCGCGAACTTAAATCCACCGCGAACATTTTTCTATTAAGGTATTAGACTGCAGTCGATGGTGTTACCGCGAACTTAAATCCACCGCGAAAAGTCATTTTTCCCGCTAACGTGAAATTAAATCCCCGCGAACTTAAATGCATTTACAGTATACAAGGTACAAGGACTATACATTGTAACTACAAGGATTATGGTACCTTTGCTATGTTGTAGTGGGTTGCACTTCTGGTTGTGTGGTTGAAGTCAAGTTTGATGATCAGGTTGTGGGAGGCATGACTGCCGGGCCACAGTACAGCAAAACTGGAGAAACATACATGAGGCAAGAGCATTAACATGAATTCTTGATGAATTCTACACTCAATAGGTAAAATGAGTGATTCAACTCTTGTGTCGAGTAGCTCATACATTGATGGCAGCAAGTCTATTGCCCTTTGTCACAGAAAATTACATCAAAATATTTATAGAGAGCATACACCCTTACTTTCAACAAGAAGCATGGATTCTTTAACATGTTCAAGTTTTACCTCAAAGACAAACAATTACATAGGACTAAGAGCTTTACATCCCTCCTAAAGGACAACATGGGATGCCAACTAATATTGTGCATAGCAGCAAAATTCAGAATCTATATTCTGTTACTGTACCTAGCTGACACATTAGCACTTGACCCCATATGACCTACACAAAGGGTCTTTCTTTGCTACATAACTTAATGCATTGCTACATAACTTAATGCATTCCATCATAACGAATTCCTGCATGAATTCAGATGGTGAGAAAATTTTGAAATAAGCTAGCAAAACCTAAGTACTAAGTACCACCACATCTTCAGGACCTGAACTTGAAATTAAACAGCTAACTTCAAATTTTTCAACAATTTTGTACAACAAATTTCTCATGACACTTACTAAGATATCAAGATTATACAATAGTACATTGTATCTTCATGTTATCTTACACAAATAGGTGCAAAGGTGCACCTACACTACAGTCAAACATTAGGTACACGGCTTCCAATTTTGGGTACACAAAAGTACAACTAATATTTACCTGTTACCTGTTAACTTAAAATCTAGACTAACCATACTAGCCAGGTTTTCTTACAAACTGGCTATTTACCACAAAACACCTATACCAACCTTCGTACATTTTTCTTATCAAGATTGACTTTAGTAATCAGACAACAGGATTGAAAAGCTGGCCATGTTACTATCGTTACCAATCTCGTGGCTACCACACTAGAAAGTAATCAAGATCATTGCATCTATGTATGATAATTTCATTTTGACATTTGAAAGCAATTTTAGCCAACAAAGGGTAACCATGTTTTGGAGGCACACACACAAACACACACAATAAATCCACAAAACAATGCATCTCTCCCATGGGGATGAAGTAAATTACTTCATCCCCAAGGGAGTTAAGTAAAAATTAAGTATTTTGGCACGTGTTCTTTGAAAATATGGTTGCAGATCACCAAGTTCAGAAGGAAAAAAAAGTGAGCTTCCAAATTGGAAGTGAGTCTGTTGGCTGAAATAATCAATACATACAGGGCCAAATGTCTGCATCATTGATTCATACTTGTACATGTACTACCTTGCATGCCATTTCATATATATATCAGCACTTCTTATCGAGTGAAAACGTGTGCATGAATTTTATTTGACTTGTTGCTGATGCTAGCAATGTCATGGGCTTTGTCTGGAAAGAGTTTAACTGGGAGTGAATTTGAAAGGCGCTATGTAATTTCAAATTACTGGATAAGTGTCATAAAATGATGTGAATTTAACTTGTTTCTACACGTACAAGAAAATAATTGCACCTTTAGTAATAATATACTCTTCAATACTAGTCAACGCAGTAGCCACTTCCTATGTTGAATGTTAGAATTATTAAAATAAACTATCAATTTTAAAACATTTGGCTCATTGTCACATGACAATGGATTGACTATGTCAATAAAGCCATATAACTACACACTTGCCGGTTTTTGTTGTCGGTAAAATAAAACTTAATGGAAATCAAGCTACATGTTTACACAGTCTTTTAGTTTACACAAAAACCTGAGGCTTTACAATTTTTTAATTTCCAAAATAAAAACCTACATGCGTACTTGGGACAATTCTACTATGGAAAATTAGTAGCTGTAGAAAAAACAAAATCCATGTAATATGGGCATTTCATTTTAAGTATGGATCAACACATGTAAAGTTACCAAGTTAGATGATTTGGAATCAATGTAGAGCTTAAATATTGATACTTTTATCAATGTCATCTCCTTTGCACAAGGGAATACAGGACTGCGGCCATTACAAATGTATCCCAAATGATGTCATGCGTTTGTGTAAATATTTCACAACAACCATGACAAGCCACATCCTGGTAACTTGAAATATAATCTGAAAAATATAATATATCTCCTTGTCCTTTACTCAATCATTAGTCAATGACTGGATTTATTTCATTATACATCATTAAATCATATACATAGAATTAGCTATCATCGGCATTACGTTTATTAACTTATTCTTAAAACCCATGAAGAGTGATGCATCATACTTGTATAAATTCTCCCAAAAGAATCTTATTGACAGAATTGCAAACTTGACTTCCCTCCCTCTGAAAAGAAAGACAGATGATATGACAATTAAACGGCCTTGACAGAAAGTATTGTTCTTCTGATTTGTCATTACGTCAAAAGAGGATACTGCTATATTTTGCTGGCCCTCCTAGCAAACATGAGGTTAAGGGTTAGGTTTTCCGAGTGAGAGTTGTCCTCTACTATGCACCAACCATGCTATTCACTAAAATTTAATGACCATGCTTCATGTTGATGTTGTGTCTCTCACACCCTTCTAATAATATTTTCTATGCTTGAATGAGTTGAAATCCCACGGTTGAATGTGTGGTCTTTGTAGGTATACAACCTATAGTACTAGCAATTTGTGTATTTTATTCTATTTGGTTGCTTTGTTCTGTGTGCAGGGACAAGGGATGTGTTAAGAACTGGTATATCAAAAATATGGGGAGAAACAATGTAATATTAAAGTCATTAAAGATTACAGAGGTCTTTGAAATCATGCACATCATCATCATTAAATGTTATTGTCTGTGATTATCACACGTTTATGACATGATAAGATCCATAGTCAGTAAAAAAGTGACAAATTATGTCTGTTTTTTAACTTTTGATGCAACCTTTCCTTGACATCACTCAGAAACATGCAATGATGGCTATGGTGCGATCATTGACCGACCAGATCATTTCATCAACAGAGTAAAGGTCTTCAGAAGATTTCATTCATATAAGCAAGTTTATGCAGATAATGTACAACAGACTTTGCACAAAACACAATTGGTTACACATTATGTATCAAGTTATTTGTCACATCTGAAGCCTGTATTTAACTGTTTACTTGTCCACATAACAGTTTATTTGCAAAAATTATGCATCAAAGTTATTACACTTAATTCTTATATGGGCAGTCTTTCTGTCAACACCATGTGTCAGAGGTGCTGAGACTTGTCACGTTACAACTCCCCAAACATGGTCCTCCACAAACCCAACTTTTCACACAAGTGAACTGACCCTACATTCTTACTGATCCTAGTGTTAACAACACCATATTAAGCAACACAATGTTGAAATGTGATTTTCTATGCTTCAGGGTGATAATCTTTACATTATAAACATTCCACAACTGCAGCGTGGCACCAGGGAAGTTTGTTGCTACAATGGTAGATGTCTCGCGGCATAAATTTGGTTGAAACACGAAGGAACGCACCAGTCACTTCTACGCCACAAAACATGAAGTTTGGGGCTTGTGTCATCCGCGTTAGGGCATCAGTCAAGTGCTTTGTACTACTATACAACATCTCTCTCTGTTTAAACTACCAGGTGTGTCTTCTACAGTGTTAGATCTGGCTCGCCGTGTCTTTTGTCCCTGCTTCTGCTACCAAAAGGAGCATCGGGACTGGCTACGCCTGGACGTCGGCCATTTTGGAAAGAATGGTCAGACGTCTGAACACAAAAAATAGGCCGAATCGGACACCTACGGAATCATAATCTACAAAAGCGTAACCATATATACATTTAGAAGCTTACCTCTGTTGATTATGGTTCTCTGTTAATCCCCTGGCGTCGTGAAAGGGGTATAATCCTGTGAGAAAGTAATGGTCCTCTTTGCTCAGACGACGTTTATTTCCGCCATACCATCGGGGCCCGGCCTGGTCACGTGAGAGTTGGTCATGACGTCACGTCAGACGGTAGCTTGGCACCAGGCACGACATTCAGCCGCAGATTCCGCCAAGTTCACGGGCAAAACTCACCAAAAAGGGACGTAGATAATAAAATGGAATTAAAAGAATCCTTTCTTATTGCTCATAAAGGTTTAACAAACTCAAAAAGTTTTGTTTTTGACAGAAACTTGCAGACGACATGGCCGCTATGAATCATGGGATCAGTCATACCGATATGAAGTTATTTCTTGCTAATAAGGCATCGATGTTGATATGAATACCATAAATCAAATGAATCTAAGTGGTTTGTATCTACACTCAATATTGCACATGTGAATAAAGAGTGTTTCTAGCGATTAGAATTGTGCAATATTTAGCCAATGGTAGCGTCTGTAACATATGAAACAGCGTATTAGATGGAACTGAGGTAGCCACTGATTGGCTAATTTTATCTCCATCATGGCGGAAGGAAAAGTGGAACACGTTGTGGTGGATTCGGGTGCTTTTATAAGAAATGCGCCCATTCGGGTAAGTCTTATAATACAACAATGGGAACTAAGAGGGATGAGATCATTCTTTAGATCATTCCGTTGCTGAAATGCCTGAATACCCCAGTGGTGGGTAAAAACTCGGGCGAAATTCCAGTGGCTGTTCTGCAGCATGAATGCACGTGTCCGACACGAGTTGGAAACGCGACTGCAAAATTATGATTCTTTGAGCAAGACCATTTGGTAGCTTGCTAGGCGTTAGTCGTTTGAAAATTATGGCACTTTATGGTGATGGCAAAATGTAGAAGTTTATTTCCAGAAGCCAGTCGTTAAAGCCCCCTTCCTCCCAGTCTAGGAGTAGGATACAAAAATCATAACGTGCAAAAAAAATTATCTGTTGTGCATGACCATATCAGTGATTTCACAGGCACGTCTTACATCCCTCTCAGCATTTCTAATGTTTTTGTTGTTGGTGGTACTTCTAAGTACAGCTGTCTGGAAATCTGTATCATGATAGTTACCACCACATTACTCAGGCAACATTGAGCAGGGTTCTCCCCAGAATTTTTTAGTATAGTGGAGGGGCTGGCAAAAATAACCCGCACCAACGCGCTGCACATTCATGAAAATGGGTTCATTTTGCAATGACAGAGGGTGTCAAATACTACAAGTATAATATGTTGTTATTCCTTTGTTGTGAAGTGGCAAAACTACTATTGTTTTGATCATTGCTCATTCACAAGTTTTTGCAGACAATGCTGACTGGAAAAGTGATGCCACTTGGTACAAAAATCTGTGAATTGTCATTAATCTTAGCAAAACTAACAAAGAAAATAGGGAAGAAACACACTAAATTAGAAAAATAGTATAGTGGAGCTGGCTGAGAGTATAGTGGAGGGCCTCCCTTATTCCACTCTCTGGGGAGAACCCTGTTGAGGAAGAGGGACATTATCCAAGTAAAGCAGAGTAGAGCACTAGAGTAATCTCCAAGTAGACGTAGGGTTCAATTCAGATAATCTATTCTTTTTCCTTTCTATGAAAGGACTAGCCTGGTATCCAGCTGTATTATAGCTCCTGAGTCTCTTCTGTCCTCTCCGCAGTTCAGAGAGGACAGACGAGACTCGGGAGCTATAATACGGCTGGAGGACAGAAGAGACTTGGGAGCTATAATACGGCTGGAGGACAGAAGAGACTCGGGAGCTATAATACGGCTGGAGGACAGAAGAGACTTGGGAGTCATAATACTGCTGGAAACCAGGCTATAGTATAAAAAGATTAGGTTCAGCTCAGCTGTTTCCCAGTGCTCTGCATTTTTACCTATTTCCTGTTGGCTGAAGGCAGAGAGAGCCGTTCTGTGATGAACAGATGACGAGACTGAGTAGGGGTTACCCCTCCTAGTGATGTCTCCATGAGGCATTTGGACTGAGAACTGGCTTGACTCTTCCATGGGAAGTTGTCCGGGACCCCTGCTAAGTTATTGGGGACCCCTGCTAAGCTCTAGACGCTGAAAAAAAGCTTTCGGCGAGAGGTTGTCGGCTCGCAGATATCGTGATAAACTGTGTCTAGATCGTGCCTAAATCTCACTGTACTGTGTGGGGGGCAAAAGTTCTGGTAAAAAAAAGTGGCTTTATTTATGTCAGACTAAAATAGCTAGGAATTCCCTTGATATGTTTCCTTGTACTAAGTCTACAATGGTTACAGTTAGACAGCAGGGAGAAGATTAAATGTGGGAATATTTTGTAAAATCAATTGTGTTTTTACAGGACATTGCAGAGAATGTGTACAGCCTACAGGGGGTGGTCTCTGAGATCAGAGACAAGGAGACCAGACAAAGACTGGAGGTGCTGCCGTACCAGATAGCCTTTAAGGAGCCAAGTGTGGAGAATGTAAGACAAGGTTGGTGAAGAAGAATGTTAAACACTTGTTACTGAGTTTTGGGCCAATCTTTCTGTGATGAACAGATGACGAGACTGACAAGTTGGGGTTCCTCCCTTCTAGTGATGTTTCCTTGAGGCATTTGGACTGAGAACTGGCCAGAGGTTCCCACTGTAATGCTGGTGAATGTTTCAATAGAATTTAAAAGCATAAACGTCATGAACGTACAAGTACTTGTGACCAAACCATTAAAATTACCTGCATTATTTAGGAGCCATATCTTTCATCAGACTTCAAATCAATATTTGATAGAAGCAATGTCTAACAAATTGGCTGGCCTAACATTCACTCCTTGTGTGTTCCACAAGTGACTGAGTTCTCTAAGAAGACAGGAGACTACCCGAGTCTGTCAGCTGTGGACATCAAGGTGCTGGCCTTGACCCTGCAGCTGGAGAAACAACACGTGGGCACAGAACACATCAAGGCTGAGCCGGAGAAAAAGGTATGATTGGAGTTTGGTTCACATCGTTCTTATAATTAGAATAATGACCAGGGCTATCTCTCTCTTTGGATCAAACATTTCTACACATGTTTGACAGAAATTTCAACCCCTTTTCTGTCCTGAAGTGAACAAGAAAAAAAGGGAGCTCAATGATAACAGTGCTACAAAACATTTCGAACAATTAACATTAAGCTATGAAAATGTAGAACAAAATCATTGACAGTATTTTGTTGATACTATTTTGAAAACTGTTTAAAAATCCTTTATCAGTTTATGTCTGCTGTTCAATGATGAAGTCAATCAACAAAACTGAGGAGTTTGGGGCCATCCATCCCCCTCCATTGTGATGTCTACTTGAGGCATTTGGACTGAGAACAGCTTTAAACTTTTGACTTAATCCTCATTCTATGTAGATTAAGAAACTGGACTAAAGTTGCAGTACTCAATATTTATCATTCACTTATGGTTTTGTTTAATTATCAAGTAAACAGAACCATAGGTGAATATTGGAGTTTTACTTTTTTTTCTTATCTCTGACTATTGTCTCCTCCACAGCCGACCTACTTTGCGACCCAGAAGCCCCTGGAGAGGGTGACAGACCTGCCAGGCTGGGTTGTCACAACTAAACAGGTATGTCAGGACTTTTCTCTTCTATAGGGCTGAAACAGGGACAAAAATCTGCCTTTTGTATGTCAAGTATCCAGAATAAAACTCATCTTGACTTGTGGTACAATGAAACACAAAACAATTTTTTTTTGTATTCAATCAAAGGTAAAAGCCTTCACTAGGTTTGGTACCCAGTGGTCATTGAAATTTGTAATATTTTATTTAGTTTAGTTTAGAATGTTTAATTCCTGTTAAAGAACTATATAACATCATTTATTTTCATTATGTTGTTCTATGATGAAGTCTATCAAAAAGACTGAGGAGTTTGGGGCCGTCCCCCTTCCATGTGATGTCTACTTGAGGCATTTGGACTAAGAACAACCTTGAACGTTTTACTGTAACCACATTTTATTCAATGAGATAATTCTTGAATCTGTTTTTGATAATGTTTTTTATCCCCATAAAGCGAGAAATATTAAATAGCTTTTCTAGAGACACATTTTGTAATTGTTAATTCTGGACCCAAACAGGACAAAGATGCAAAGACTTCCCTCATCTCAGAAGGTCAAGTTGAAGATGTAGTCATTGGTCAGGACATAGATAAGCAAAACATTCTACAGGATGGTGACCAGACTGCCACTGATGAGAAACCAGATGTGGAAATCACATCCAACAAGTCAGAAGTGTCAGACTGCTTGTCTGAGGGTAGTGTTGCTGATAATGTTGCTGAAGTGGAGGGACAGCTGCAAAAATTAGAGTTGACAATAGAGGGAAACAGAGTGGAGGAAGAGGACATAGGGGAGGAGGAGGAGGAGGAGGAGGATGAAGAAGAAGAAGATGATGATGATGATGATGAGGGATGGATCACCCCCAGTAACATCCACAAGCTGAAGAGGAACGCGACCTTGGGCTCCATGGAAACCAGGGAAGTGAAGGTCGGATGTATCACCACTGACTTTGCCATGCAGGTATGTCAAGGTCAAATTATCCTAAACTTTGATCTTATGAGACTAGTTAGAATATCAGTAGGAAGTTAGTTGATACTGTTGATAGTCAGGAGCAGAAGGCTGTATTCCTCAGAACATAGCCACTTCCCTGTAGCCAATGAGAGTCCTTGATTTACTGTAATTCTATTCAGGAAGCAAAAAAACAGCCATCATCATCTTTCAGGCAATGCAAAGAGTAACAAATACTAACTAAGAAAATGTTTGAAAAGATTATTTTGCTCCTGTCTTCCCGAATTTTTTTATCCAGATGGGCCAATTCAGACATGCAAGCAAGCTTTTCCCCCAGGTTGCACACTGTACAACCTGGCTCAGAAAAGTATTTCATACACTGACAGGTTTGAAAAGATGATTTTATTCCTATCTCCCAGAACGTGTTGATCCAGATGGGCCTGCATGTCATCTCTGTGGAGGGGTACCTCATCAGGAAAGCCAAGAGTTACGTACTCCGCTGTCACGCCTGCTACAAGTGAGTCTCTCTTCCCCTCATAGAATCTTGTCTCTTGCAAACTCCATCCAATGTGTTTAAACAAGAAGAAAATAGTGCTAATGGAACAAGAACAGGTTAAATTAAAGACGAGAAAATAGTGAAATGGTGACAGAAATTTCTTGTTACATTCTTGAGCCCCCCTCCCCCTTCCTATCTGCTGTTCTATGATGAAGTCTTATCAATAAGGCTGAGGAGTTGGGGCCATCCATCCCCCTCCATGGTGATGTCTACTTGAGGCATTTGGACTGAGAACAGCCTTTTACTTTCAACCATCAACATTGCACTTTCAACCTCAACAAACTCAACTACCACTGACATGGCATGTCACTGGACCTAAATTCCTAGTATCTTTAAAAAAATGTTTTGCCGTGATGTTTCCAGGGTGACCAGTGAGATGATGAGAGAGTTCTGTCCCAACTGTGGCAACAGGACCCTGACTAAGCTCACCTGCAGTGTGGACAGTGATGGGACCATCAGATATCACTTCTCACGCAGACGACCACTTAACACTCGTGGTCTCATCGTAAGTCCATCTTCAGTTTAATTTGTCTAACCTTCTATTTAGAATGATAATCCAGAACTGGAAGTTCAACATGGAGAAATAGTATAAGTGAAGATTGTGCCCAAGTACATGTAGTTTTAGAAAGTATGCAGTTTTCATATTGAATATTAATCTTCTGTCTTTCGTGTAATGACCAGTGGTGTGCTAGACCGGTTCAAAATTACTGTAAATACAGAAATGTTCGCGGTGGTTTTATGTTTGCAGTTTTCGCGGTGGCCACATCACTGCAAACTTTAAACCTCTGCGAACATTTATCCATTACAGTATGTGATTACAATCTATGGCGCAACCGCAAACTTAAAGTCACCGCAAATACTCCATTTTCCCCACTACAGCAAAAGTAAATCCCAAGTGAAATTGAATGAATTTACAGTACTTCCACCCTAAATTTTACACATGCTTGTCTTCACCCTCCCCAGCACCCTCTACCGGCGCCACAGGGAGGGAAACACGCCCACAACCCCCGTCTGCACGAAGACCAGCGAGCACCCCAGCAGCGCGTGGCTCGGAAGGCAAGAGGGAAGACTGACGTCTGGACCGAGGACTACTTTGTTCACTCCTCGCCATTCGCCACGAGGGACGTGATGAGTCGGTCGGCGCACCTCGGTATACGGGAGGGTCCCGGGTACACAAACTTCCGCAGTCGACAGAACCCCAATGAAGTTAAGAGACATAAGAAGAGGAACAGGAAAAAGTAGTTAAAGAACTAAAACTACTGTAAATATACATCATACAGAATTAATTATGCTTCTAACTTCTGACTTGGAAGTTAGTGAAAACCAGAAATAGAATAAGTGCATGCAGACGTTCTGCCTAAGACAATTGTAGAGACTTATGCAGAATAAAAAAAGAGTACAATGAAAATGTCTTGTGGAAGTTTCTTTTGTCCCAACTATTGCAGTGTGTGTGTGAGTGTGTGTGTGTGTGTGTGTGTGTGTGTGTGTGTGTGTTGTGTGCGCACACATGGGAGCGTGTGCATGTGTGGTACTTTGTACCTAGTGGAACATAAGGCACAAAGTTGCTTGTATCTTGTTCTGTATGTGTGTTCACATGAACATAAACAAAACAAGCTTCCAAGGGAGGGATCTGCTCTGTGGGAACTGGTGCAGCTGTGTGCATAGTCATGAGTTTGAGAACAGATCCAGCTGCTGGCCTTTCCTGTGAACCAAACTTTACAGCCATTACAAGTCTTACAAACCTTGGTTGACTCTGACAAACTGTAAAGTTTTTCTGCTCCCTTCTAACCATGAGCTGTGTTGCTCTTTCATCCCTCATCCTTGGGCTTCTCATTGGTAGGTATTTAACATGTCTTAAATAACGTCCTTGGTCATCATGTACCAGTTAAAAGGAAAATATGCATTTCTTCATACTATTAACCGTTAACACCTTATACATTTAGACAGTTCTGTGAACCAGCGACAATTGGTAATCATGATTTAAAAAAAAATTCTATTAGGGTGGAAAGCGTGTGTTTTAATTTTTATGTTTTTTTTATGTAATCTGTTATACTTTTACATTGTGTGTTATATTTTATATTCTTCTCTGTTAATACATATATTCAGGGACACTTGAAAAACAGGACCCGACTTTTAGTTGGCAATGTAAATGAACCAATTAAAAATCCGAATGTTTGAAATGTTTTTTTGTTTAAGATGGCAATCAATCAAAAAAGGAAGGTGCCACGTTTGATGTAAACAACTTTGTTCCCTGACTAATATGACCATGGAAAAGGCTGTTATAGCTGATGATCATACCCAGTCTCCATCTGGTACTTTTTAGTGGCTAACACATAGAAAGTGAAGCTCATTATTTATATCAACAGCGCCACCAGTATACTTGACAAGTACCCTGTCTTTATGTGGAAACTTGGTGACAATTGAAACAAACATGTAACTGCTGCCTACTTTATTTCTGGCTGTACAGCCCCGATGGCACTGGGGAGGCCCAGAGACTGGGGTCCTGGTGCGAACCAGGACTCCGGGATAGGTGGGTGGTTTGCTCTTTGTTTTGATTATATGTGGGGTTGTGCTTGTGTAGCGGTAGAGTAATTACATAAAAAACAAGAGTCTGAAAACTCAAACCTGCATGAAATATTTTATTAAAATGTGATGGTGTGTTGTGGGGTTGATATGGTTTGACGTTTGGCAAAATTACTCCATCATTGTTCTTATATATCTACCTATGGTAAATGGTGAGATCCAAAACTACACCTTTCTATTGACCTCACCATTTCCTTTTTATTTCCTATTGTTACACCTGCACCTGACACATATTCCTAATGTGTATATATTGGTTCATTCCATACATAGGTGACAGGGATGGTCACAGTAACTCTTTCTACTAGTTGTGGATCTGTGCAGCCATCGGCTTCATATCCGTAATGTGTATATAGTGATTCACCCCGAACACAGTGGTGCCTAATTGCCCAGCTGCCTATCAGTTACTGGGACCACTCTACTCAAAAAAGTAAAAAAAGGGGTGTAAATATTAAGAAAAAAAACCCACAAAACTGCAGCAAACTTCTAATGCGCGCTATATATAGCACAATGGCTCACAATATCTATCCCCATAGCAAACGTGACCGCAATCCATCCAGAGATTCTAAAGATATTGGTCCGGAATCACAAAGATCCCTACCAGAATCAATACCTACTTTTTTCAAGCAGGTAACAATCAGGGATAGTATACTCCGCCGCCGAGAACTGACAGAAATATACATATAAACGTATACACCAACACACAACCAAAAATCATACGTGCACAGAATAAAAATTGTACTAAATCAGTAAGTACATGTATATTAAAAGGCGTTTCTGTCTCTAGTGTCCGGGGCCAGACCCTGTACGTTGGACACCTTGTGTATGCTGATGTGGTGTCCCTATGGGTTCATGACGGACGCCAATGGCTGTGTGGTCTGTCAGTGTCAACTCAACCCTGATACAGGTAGGAGCACATCCCCCAGCATTTAACAGGTGCAGTTTGTTTTTCCCGTTCTTCTGCGACGGGAACGTATGCCTGACCATGTACGCATTCCATGTCTATCCCTACTAGAGGATCTAGGTATACAGTAATACACATGGATATAACTTCTGCTTGGATATTCGGTAGGAACTACTACGTAATTGACATGAAGATTATCGATCGTGCCAAATTATTGATAGTTTAGTGACCGACTCTTGCATTTTTCTTTGTCGATTCAGCCTGTGAAGGGAGTGGTAAGTTTGCTTTCATGCGTACTATTAAAAACTACACGGTCCTGATATCAATCCGATGAACGCAAAATTTGCGTTGATCATATTGATGCAGAAAGCATTTGAAAGATAGAGTGGCATCGAACAGTTTACTGATCGATGCAATGCCCTTGCAACATATCTGGCAGCATGAGAATGACAGTATACGTAACGCATTTCTTTTTCTTTTCGTCACTAGATTTTACTGGCCTTTGGAAGGAAGGTGAGCAAATCACTTTGGACGAAGAGATATAGATGGAAAAGAAATAATATTTTTTGAAAGCCCTATAGCCTTCTTTGTGGTTAATCGACGTATGTTGTCTCGGAGTTTCATTTTGTCCTTTTTTCCCGCCTCATTCCAGGGTGAAGCCGTGCTGCTGACAATATCAGGAAGCAGTCACTAAAAGGCAGAGGAACCGAGTCGTAATAAAGATTGAAGATTAACGTTATGCTTACTGTCTGTCCAGGGTTTTTCCGCGTCATCTCTCTCTGTCCGTGTGTGTGTGTGTGTGTGTGTGTGTGTGTGTGTGTATGTGTGAGTCGAAGTCTGCTAGTACACTACAAAAACAGGATAAAGACTGAAGTACATTTTTACCACCATGTATGTATTCTTATTTCAACGAATAAAGGCCATTTATTAAGGAAATATTTCTTGCAGCATTTTCAGCCCATCATACATAGTCTCAAACTGCCGCCTTTCTTGAACTTATTTTGAGAAGGTTAAGCTCATAGCCTATATCAACAGGGCCACATTGTAACAAGTAAAGCTATTTCTATACACGAAACTTGACAAGAGAAGACCAAGTATGAAGGAATGACTTCTCTCTGAGTTCCGATTTTTTTTCAACATACCACTAAGTTAGTGAGCAGGTGAGTGAGAAAGGTGCACGCTGCAAATGACAGACGTAGCTCTGTTTAATACATTCCCAGACTGCCAACGATAGGGATTTCAAAACCGTCCTTGGAAATGTGTACATATATATAAAAGGAATGAAACAAAGAAGTTCGCTGTACATGTATCAAAGTAGAATGTTAACTTCGGCGACCTCATACCTCCATGAAAATTTAGAGCTTTCGCAAATTTCATGCTATTGACTAACACATTAACATAATTTATGCATGGTGTTGTTCATCATTAACTAACGTACACATGTCACAATTAGAAAATTCCCATCATTAATCATAAAGCGGGTTTAAATTTTTACATGAATTATGCAAATAAGTTCCTCATTACCATATTTGGTATCTGCTTATATTCCATCTATCATAATTAACATGTGTTACATTTATTGAAGTCCAGTTATTGAAAACAATGGAATTATACAATTTCTTCATTAATTATGCAAATTAAGCTCGCATTTGCATAACATGTACATCATTATGAACATCTTTGCCTAAGGTACCCGCATGCCTAATATGATGCCAATCCGCCAATCCTTTCTGCAGTTATCCTCTTTGGAATGTCTTGACAAAAACGCCCCTGCAGTTCCAAACCTACCACCAAAATGTCAAGACCATAGCACATCTGGAACAAGAGATACGTTGAAAAACTGCTATGATAGAATATTGTCATTAATTATGCAAATGTGCTCCTATTTTGCATAATTGGTATCTCATCTTGTACAACATTGTCTAAGGTACCTACATACCAAAAATCATGGAAATCGGTTGTTCCCTTCTTGAGTTATTCTCGTCAGAAGTTTTTGACAAAAATGCCCCTGCTATCCCAAAACTAGACACTAGGGGGCCCAAACTTATGTCATTTTTTCCTGAGCACAAGACCTATCTAATACTTAAAAATCTTGACCAATCCAGAACACCGAGATAGCAAAACCGGAAGTTGCGCTGCAGTACCAAGGTCACACACCAGGGGGCCCAAAATTGACCTTGACCTTCGTCTTCCCTACCCCTACCCACATACCAAATATCATCGTAGTCCATCAAGAGGTTCTCAAGTTATGCTGACCACAAATATGCGGACACACAGACAGACACACACACACTCAAAACTATACCTTCATGGAGGTAAATATAACCTCCATCCCATTACATTTCATGGAGGTAACAGTTAACAATGGCTGCCCCTGATGAAACTCAGGAGCAGTGACTTATTAACGCTCATATGCTAAAAGCTGTCACTGATACAGAAGCGTCTCCTTGCGGACAAAATTATTATTACTGCATCTCCAGGCAGTAAGATTTTGATTTCTTATCTATGATTGGTTAATTTGATAATGTCTTAAGCATTTTCATTGTACTTTGACCAATGCTTGTGTATCAATTCAACACTTTACGGTACACTAGTTTACCCTGTCTATCAAATTTACCTGTCTGCCATTGATTAGCTTCGCCCAATCATGTTAACGATAGTCTACGCGTTAGCCAATCAACTTCAAGTTTTATCCTCCCTCTGTCAACGAAAGATCTGCATTTTGATTTTTGGTCACTAGAAGTCGCTGTGAGACCGTGAGGAATTCAACTGAAACAGCGGAAACATCCTGCAGTAACTCTGGCCGCTAGACCATGTTCTGCCGTCACCTAACGTTACACAGAACGCCAGAAAATTCCTAGGTAAACTTTGGTATGGAATAACTCTTAACCTTTTGTCTTATCGTTCAAAATTGAATGTAGATAACGTTACATGTAACTAGTTGATTTTGGTACTAACGTTTCGTCAGGATGAAATAACGTTGGTTAATTTTAGGCTTATTCAAGTTGTTTTGACAGAAGTGTGGAGCAACTTGGTTGTTGAGTCGCTGACACTTTTCATGAGTCAAGTCCCTTTCTATCACAAATGGCGCTCCTGTTATCATTAACGTCTTGTTTCATGATTACAGTCACTGTATTTGGAACAAGAAGCCACCAGCACGGATCACTGCAAGTTGACGTTTTCTGAGACTGTGAGAAACTGAGAAGCGTTCGAACACTCGTCCATCGACGCCTGCCCCCCTCCCCCTGAAAGGTTTGTCATATTATCTTCATCATTGTGCAAACGTTTGGGGAAACTGACAATGTTTTTATAATGTATATATAATTCAACATGGTCCCTTTCTTCATTGCTTAATGCTCTGTTTCTAGTGCTTCTGTCTACTAATAATTCATTGACCGTCACAACAAGTATTGTTAACATGTCATGATAAGACAGAAGAACCAAAAATTGTGCATGGGAGCAAGCCCTTGATGGGAGGCCAGAAATTAAGTGAACTATCTATGTCTTTCGCTTATGAAGCAACTCAATTTATTTTCTAATCCAATATCAGCCTTAGAAACATGTTTCTAAAAATGCCCATCTGTTTCCTTCTCAGAGTGGAAATAAAATACATTTTCCATATCTAGCACAGTACTAGTGAACCACCCAGCCGGGCAGCCCAACATTGGGATGGACCAGTCTCGGATCTTTGGGACACCTCTGTCCCCCATCTTCAACATGCGCCACTCCTGGGGCATGTCTGCTGAGATGCTGGAGGACACGCTCTACATACTCGCAGCAGAAAACGAGAGAGCCATGAAGAACGCAGACCAGGCTATTGGCTGGTTCAAACATGGGAAAGCTGCAGGTATCTCAGGACAGACCATTTTGATGTGCTGGGTCTCAGATTCAAATAGATTTGTTGATTTGAATAGAATACTAAAGTACTGTTGAACCGAAATGACAACATGAAAATCATGTCTGATGGGAAAGTCGGTCTAACTTTTAATTAAGTCCAAGACAATAAGAGTCTGAAAGAACACTGATTATTAACATATCCTATACACTACCATTGAATTTGTGGCACTGACAGCCACTGTATAAGAAAGGGGAAAAAGCAAACTAAATTTTATAGCTGGTATCTACTTGTGTCTGTTTTTGTCCTGTTTCTGTCCTGTTGCAGAGATGCTGTTTCTGGTGTGTGAGGAGTTTAAGCTGCCCCCTGAGGTACGTTACCTGGCTGTGGAGACCTTAGACAGGTAAGACACACCAAGGCACCTGGTCATCCTTGAAGACTTTTGCCATTTTTGGTACAAATATCATGAACATTGTCTTCATCGAGATGTTACCAAGCATTCTGCCATTGGTTGATTTGTTACATGACGGATAGGGCTGAGGGATTATTTTCTGATTAATTCTATTTCAGTTTTGTTTGCATAACATATTTCCTAGGTTGATACAGGGAATCCCATTGGTGTGACCTTTGACGCTATTGAATTTGAGGTAAGCCCCCTGTCTCCCACTCCCTGAACTGCAGGTTCCTGATGCGCCATGTTCAGCACCTGTACGCCTCAGTCAAGGGCAAAGGTCAGGGGTCAGCGGCTGAGTGGTCCCGTGTGGAAGGTCAGCTGCAGAAACAGATGATGCTGTGGGTCCTGGTGTGTATGGTGGTGGCCAGTAAAGTGGCCTCACACTACAAGGTGCTCACTTTTCTTAGACACAACATTACCAAACCTGCGTACCATCCGGATAGAAGTCGCTCCTATGTTCGCTTCTGTTATCCGTCTGGAGACCTTAACGCATACAAACCTTTTGATGCTAACGTCAGTTAATGAGCAAATTCAGGAATAAGTTCTAGATTACTCCTTTGATGACAACAGGCCCTCCTGCAAGCAGATGGATCCTCAGGGCTTGTCCTGTGTTGGAACACCTGTTCAAACAATCACTTGAATCCCTTGATCGCCTTAATTCGCTCCAGCGCAGGGACCAATCAGCGCCCTCATCCAAAATTTGGACGATTCAAGACGTCAATGTGGTCTGGGATCCCAGAGACATCAGAGCAGTGATATGTATAGTGTATAATGAATGTCAGAGCTAGAGGGTATTTAGTATTATGAATGCCGAAGCGAACTTCTTTCTGGATGGTTCCCAAGCTAAACATTGCAACAAAATAACAAATTTTACAGGTTGGTAGGGGGGCCAAAACTGCTCTGATTCTTCCCAGTCCCAAAAGGTATTGCCCACTCAAAAATTAAGAAGGCACGTCTGGCACGGAAGATATAAAAACTGGAAATTCTCTTTCAGTACCAAGGAAAGGGACAGGAAAAGTTTACCAGCACCTTTTATGTTTGTAAGGCTATTAACCTATATACCAAATGTCACCAGTCTAAAAAGCTAATGATATATTTTCCCACTCAAAAATTGAGAAGACACGTCCAGGACAGAAGATACAAAAACTGGAAATTCTCTTTCAGTACCAAGGAAAGGCACAGGAAAATCAAAAGTTGACCAGCACCTTTTTTATGTTAGTAGGGGCCAACCGATATACCAAATGTCACCCCAAGCCACTCCATTTCATAACGACTATGTCAATAACAACATACAACATGCACATGCACACTCACACTCTAACACATACACACACACACACACTCACACTCTAACACACACACACACACACACACTCAAACACACACACACATACAAACTGTTGCCATATGGAATTTTTCTGCTGCTTCAGATTGTGACTCCTGGAAAGGCCTGTCGGTTTCTGGTCGATGCTGGTCACAACTTCACAAGGTCAGAGGTCATCAAATCAGAGATGAAGGTTTTGAAGACCTTGAACTTTAACCTCAGTGTCCCCTCACCCCTGACCTACCTGGAGACTTTGTTGGAGATTCTGGGTGAGTCTATGTTTGCTTAATTGAATTGAGTGGTCGAAAGTCGCACAACTTTTTCACCATGCAATTTTGGTTAGCATAGTTGGTAACATTTGAAAGCTAATGATCCTTTGATCAAGAAACAGGATTTCTAATGACCAGGGATATCTCCAGCTTAAAATTTCACAGCTTCCGCCCCTCTCATTGTTTGGTAGCCAATGTTACTGATTTTTCTTGCAAAATCTGTCATTCTGTGTTTTCATAAGTTGGAATAAACTGAAGTTCAGATTTTGAGGAAGGATGGGGTGAAATTTTTGTCTATCACAAAAAGCAAGTTTCCATCCCAGGACGGAGGAATGGTATAGCCTTGCTAATGACTAAACCTCTAAGATGACTAAGATAGGGCCTTCCTTGTTGAAATTGAGATAATAACTTTTTCCCCACAGGTCACAATGACTCGTCAGTGGAGGTGAAAGTGCTTCATGCCACCAGCCTGAAGGTGTTGGACCTCACCTACATGCAGAGGCACCTGGTGTACAACAAACTCTACATGATGGCTACTCGCTCCAACACACCTGCCTCACCGGACAGGTAGGAACTCACAGTCACAGTCCCGACACATGTCAATCATGCTTTTTACACATATAATAACTGATAGGTATTCACCTCAGTGCTTATATGTGTCAGTTAGACATTGACATCTGTGTGACATCTGTCAATCCCATGGCTTTCCCAGGGAGAAGTTTGTGACAGTGGAATGTGACCTGATGCTGTTGGCTGTGGCTGTCATCGGTGCTGCCTCCTACATTCTGGACATGACAACAAGTGACAAGGTGGGCCTGTGTGTATGTTACACCAATCAATCAGGATGTAACAGACATGACTTACACTGTATGAAGATTGGACATGAGCATGTAAAAAATACACAAGTTTGGTTTGTTTCACCATTCAGGAAGTTCGGGCATTCCAGAGAAGACTTGTACAGTAGAAGCCGTTGAATTGCACACCACATTTGTCAGCATATTTCTTGCAATTACCTGGGTGGTGCAACAAAGCAATTTATCCAGCTGCACAGAAGTTTGCAATAAACCATTGTGCAATCAACTGCCTTCTACTGTAGTACAATTTTACTTTGATTGACTCGCCCCCCCCCCCCCCATAACTTTTCAAAACAGTTTGTAACATGTTATGTCAAGCCAATTTGGAGACTCCTATCTATCATGTATCCAGTAGTAACATGACATTAGATACGTTTCATTCAGGTCAGGGCTCTAGCCAGCTCGAAATTTTTTTTCGTCAGCCAATTACCATTGCAAAAACACTATTCCAGGAGTCAGAGAAACTGAACTGAGACCTTGAAAAACGGGTTTTTAATGAGATTATTGAATGCGAAAGGGTACCCACACACTTTGTAGCAAAACAAACAGTGCATGTTTTTTACGGCCGTGGACCGCGTCCCCAAGCCGCCTGTAGCTTTCACCAAGGATTTTTGTCCGTCAAAGTTGACGGATTGGTTGTAAAATTTTTCCATCACACACAGCAAATTTGCGTCAATTGACGGAAAAATGGACGCTGGTTAGAGCCCTGATTCAGGTATTGAAGTGATACGAAATGCAAGCCATCTGAAGTAATGATGAGAAATGTATCAATTGACCTTACACCTGAAAGCCTTTAATCTTATCATGGTAACTGTTTCTCCTCAGGTGATTGACCAGTTGGGCTGTATCACCCGGATACCTGGAGAGGACATTGTGGACTTTGCAACCATCCTGGTGGAGTGTCTCATCCCCAGTGATCTCCGCATCATCCAGTAAATAACACCACCTACTGGTGATGGGGAAAACTGCAGTGCAAACCTGTTGTGCCTCTTAAAACTTTGGGCTTTTTCTAGATGTCCTACTGAAAGATACAGAGGGAGCTTTGTCTGTGGTATCAGGAAATTTTGCTTTTGGACAATTTCCAACAGTAGATACATTGACCACCACTGTTTCAGTACCAAGGATAGTGTTTTCATGCTCAGATTTGATGACAAGATAAACAAACTGCTGAAATGTTACTAGTATCTCAAAGCAGATGCTTGCGCAGAAGATTGCAAGGTTTTCAGACTCGTACCTACTCACCACAACATCTACAGAGAGGGGTGTGTGGCTGTCACAGAAGGCAGAGAAAATGTTTCAATCTTTTACCCCAACATCTGCTGGGAGTTTATCTGATATAACAGGAGTGGTTTGCTGTTGAACATTCAGTCTTTTATTCTGTTTCCTAAATGTTCCAGTTGTGAGTTGAAAAGAAGGAAAAAATCAGCCATTTTTGTCATACTGTTTAGGCAAATTTGGGTATATGGTACATGATATGACATATGAGTGAATATGGTAATTTTATGATGATAATATGATATGATATGATAGTCAACAGAGAATCTATAGGAGCAGATAAAAAAACAAATCTTCGTAACATTGTAATTTATGTTTTCATATTGTTGGTACGAATTGCCTTTATTATATTAAAGGGATATATCGTAAAAGTTTGGCGTCAAAACTTCAAATTTTCTGCACTTTAAAGTCTCCAGTTAGATTGACATTTGTAACTTATTTCCAACTTATCTGCATCATTTTTTCACATTTCTAGCGATAATTAACAATGACAAAGTAAGCCACAACCAAATTCTCTTACGGGTGCCTACCGGAAGTAAGCCGGCCGTAGATTTCCGAATCGACCGTTGCGGTCTTCGGAGCTTAGGGGACTTTCAACAAACTTCAGTAACGATTCAAGTGAAACACCGAACGCGTTCTAAAGCACACTTTGGTTCGCCGGAGAGTTGGATAAAATGGCGGGCAACTCAACGGGCAGTGGGAAGTGCACATATTTCCCAGCAAAGTTGTATCCATACGCTGTGAAATTGCTGTGAAGTGTAATAATGTAATTAAGTAGACTCAACTTATAATGTAGAGAAATGACCGAAAACAGTGACTTTATTTTTTTGGACATTATATCCCACATAAAATATTACTATTCACAAGGTGTCCATATGCTTTGCCCTTTTTGTTGACATGGACTTAGAAAATTGATTTAGTAAATCTAATGGTTTTCATTTATCATAACTTTAACATGTACTTAACGTTTGTAGTCACTGTGCACTGGAATATTGTTTGTTCAGTTCACAAAGTCAAGGTCAAAAAGAGTGTCTGAAGCTCGTTTCTGTCCGAGATTTCTAGTGTCGGTATTTTCCTCCATTTGCAGCAGTAATACATCTGTCACATCGCCAAACTGCCACTGGGAATCTTTTATTCGAAGCGTTGGTGAAAAAACGAGCTGAAAATCTGGCAACCACTTTGAGCTGAGGTACGGTGTGGGCGTGACGAGGGCGTGACCTGTCAATCACCTACTCGTGGCGCCAAAATAGGCGGTGCATAAATAGAATCTCCCGACGTGCACCGCGGTTTGACTCATACTGGGCATGCGTAATCGAGATTTCCTGACGTCACGTCGTCCCGCATGTGGCTGATGCAAGAGTGGTTCTAGTTCTGAGTTGTCGCATTCACGTTCGTGTGTGTCGCTTAAAAAGTGTTTTCAGAAACACCGATATCATTTACAAGTGTAAGGAGATCACAAGGAAGGACAGGGATTAGAAAAATGGCAGAGGAAGACGCGGTAAGTCGTGTGGTTGAGTGTTGAATCCGTGCGTGTTGGGTGAAAAGGCACAACATGGCGGAAACGTGTGTGGCCATGGGATATTTCGTCATGTGCAGCTGTGAGAATGTGGTTGTCTTTACAAGTGTTCTGTTGTCACTAACGTTGACCCAGTATAACTGTGCCTTCCTATTGTTTATCTAGATGATCACTGGCTGTAGCCACAATACCTACAGATTGTAACAGGCGCCTGAAAAAACATAATTTCAACGTTCAAAGTATGCCCGTAACGTTACCTTCTTATCCCTCTATAAAAATTTTGTTTCCTGGCGATTTTCTTAGAATAGATAAAGACCTTGTTATCTTCCCAACTTCTAAATTTACGAAGAAGCCAGTTAAAGACAAAGAGAGAAGTTTCTTACGCGTGTTGTTTAAGCGCTACCAGAAGGTATACGGGTAGTGGGACACGTAGCTGCTTCAGGGCGGGGTGAATTAAGGTCAGGATAAGACAGATGGTGTTCAGTTAGCATGCCTATTACTTCCAGGTGGAGACCAGTTCCCCTTGAAGGCTAAAAGGGACCTTCCTAAGTTTGACAGAACTTCAAGACATAGAAGACTTGCAAAAGTGGAACCCTACAAAAATTTTACTTTATAACCTCCTTGATCAGACAAGAGAAACAGCAAAGTGCTTCACAGCAAAATGATTGCTTTGTAAGGTTATAGCTCTTGCTCGTTTTGTACATTTCTAGTCCATGTCATATTGACCACCAGCATTGACGTTACATCTTGCATTATCTGTTCTACAGAATGAGATATTTGACTTGTCCTTGAAGAAGAAGAAGAAAAAGAAGAAGGTTCCGTTCTTTGACCCGGACGCAGCACCGGGAGAAGGTACCAATGATCAGGAGGAGAATGAGAAGACAGAGGAGCCAATCAAGGACAAGGAGAAGGATGAAGATGGTGATGACGAGAAATCTGAGGTTATTGATGGTGAGGTCCTCTTAAAATAAAAGTCTTGATTTTAAACTTCTGCATGTTGGCTACAGTACATGGCCAGATCTGTAACCTCTACTCTACTGTCAAGTTTATTTTTGGTTGATCCCTATACAGAACAGGCTCTACATGATGTATACAGTATAGCAATGGCTTCTGGTTCAGAATCAGCAAAAAAGCTCACCCCAAGGTTGGAAGGCAGAAGAAGTCTAGAACTGACATAGTCATATAGAAGTTGTTTGTCCAAAAATATGCTGCCACACAAACCGCAACACTTTCTGTGAAGTAGTTTTCCTGGTGTCGCCTCTCAGGATGAACAGTGCTTTTTTACCCCGTTTTCAGGTGGAAGAGGGAAAATCTAATCCCAGACAGTTACACATGAGTAACTGAGTAACTACTTTATGCCACTCTTTGTCTATCTCCTTTGTGGGTAAATTTCTGTTATGGTAACTCACTGCCAACCCTTTTCTGACCCCTGACCCCTCTCCATGTTGCATCATCTTTTCACTTTGTTTACTCCCTATCTCATTCAGCAGGATATAAATACATTACTGCAACCACTTGTATCATGTTTTCAGCCACATAAGTAAACACTTGCTGAATGTTGCTGAATGTTAACTGCCACTGTTTTCTCATTGCACTGAGTTAGAACTAGCTTGTGTTTTTCTCAGACTTTTTCTCAACTTGCTCACAAATTCAAGTCATGGTTGCTACACTTTTAAAAATGATTATGTAGTTGGTCCTGTTCCATGGTTTTAATGAACCTTTGGGTCAATGCTAAGATAAAAACCAACCAAACTTTTTCAATTGTATGCAGTGTCATAGTTGTAGGCTGTTCCAGTTATTTCTCTATTAGAAAAGAACTTTTGGTTTTCTCAAAAGCTGAGTTTTTCGGTAATCTGCAGTGCACGTCACTTATGGTGCTCCATAGTCTGCAGTGCATGCTGGGTAGTCCGCAGTCATAGTGCTACCTTTACGTTTCAGGCAGGAAAAGTCGCCGCGTCACCTTCGCCTTGCCTGAAGATGAGGATGGTGAGCTTTCCCGTTTGGGCTGACCTGGTCACCACTCTCTTCCAGGGTTGGAGCCTGTGTTTCCTTTGCCACTGTTAGCTTCAACTGTTCCTGTGTGGTTAGCTTAGCCCACCCCAATGATTTTACCTGTTTGAAACAGAGTTACATGTTTCATGCGAATAAAATCACAGGTGTGCTAAAGTGACCAGATAGAGAGAACAACAGTGGCAGAGGAAACCCAGTCTGCAGACCTGGGAGAGAGTGGTGACCAGGTTTAGTTTAAGCAGAAGTGCTCCACGAGGCCAGGAAGGATAGAACACTGAAACAGGTCCTGTTAGGGTCACTTGTGACAAACAAAACATCATCTGAAACCAATAGATTTTACAAATCAACGAAGAAAAATAAATCACCAGCTATTATTAACTTGCCATCTCTTTTCAAGAGGCAAGCCTAGAGTAGAACAGTACAGTAAACGGAGTTTAGAACGGATTTTTGCAGCAGATGTAAAAGGGAGGCTCTGTTGTCATTCAGACTTCATCCCTTGTTTTTGAGCCCCATTCACACATCACATATGGAAATTACCCTCTTATCTCGCATTGCTTTCCATTTCATCTAGTCATGGCATTCCATTTCTCTGACTTTTCTGTACAAATGTCTTCTGTAATATCACACAGGATTCCCGCATTCATGTAAGTAGTGCAGGAGCCAATGATTAGGCAGCTGACATTGTACACAAGATGTTGTAATACTCATCTTTATTGCATGGTTGGAGGCCCTACCATTTGTAAAGTCAACTGGTCAATTACAGCACTAACTGCAACAGTCTGCCAATGTTGCATCAGCGACTCATTGGAAATGAGCATTGTTCTTTAAATCAGACTTCTTTCTTTCTTCTGTTGAATGTATCGTGAAAGGTAGGTTAAAAATTGTGTTAACAATGCTCTTACTAAGGTTGCATCCACTTGTGTTGGTTACAGCTGAAGATGAAAATGGTTAAAACAAGAACTTAGAATGGTTAAAATTAGAACTGAAAATACTGGCTACCTAGAATTTGGGAAACAACAGGGCAATTTGAAAAATGTTAGAATCAACAGTATTTTATTCAGTAAAGTGGGTATGATGGTTCAGAAGAAAGAAGCCAATTTGATTGACAGATGGAACCATTGGTATGTGGTATGAAGTTAAAATTTCAAAATTGTAGTGCCTTTCCACATTGAAGTTACAAGTGAAGATACTGCGTGCTCTGTTGTCATTCAAATCAAAGTGTTAACCTTAAATGTGTTACTAACGTCTATCTATATTCTTAATTGCAGACTTGGCTTCTCTGGACTTGGGTTTGAAAAAGAAGAAGAAAAAGAAGAAGAAGATTTTTGACCTAGCAGATCTTGACGAAGCTCTACCGGTAAGTATTGTAGATCATTGCCTAATAGTTAGGGAGCATGCAAAGACATAGGTATGGAAGAGTCTTTTGACTGAATTACATGAAATGGTACTTGTCTGAATAACATTTGGGTTTTCTTGTACTCCAACATGCCATAGAGAGTTTTTCTGTGTCTCAACTCATTTTTGCCTTACCAAACTAAAAATTATAAATGGAAACATGTTTTTTTTACAAGACCTAGCAACCTGATGTCATTAATCATGGATGTTTGTTCGTTTTGACTAGGAGAAGGACAACAAGCTGGATTCCGAGGAGAAGGGCGTGTCGTTTGAGGACACGGGCGCCGGAGACGACGCCCAGGGATTGGACGATGACCTCGATCTGGACTTAACCAAACTTAAAAAGAAAAAGAAAAAGAAGATGGCTGACGTTATAGATGATGACAAGGAAGATGAAGGTAGCACCTTCCCAAGTGTCTGTCTTTTTTTATGTTACCTCTAACTTACTGTCTTTGTCATCTTTCGTCTTCCTGTCTTCGAAACACATAAGAGACTTCACCGATTCAGTAGTCTCTAATGGAAAACAAATTTCTATATTGTAGGGAAACAGTATTATTCATTGAATAGATTGGTGGTAAATCAAATCCCAAATTCTGATTACTTGAAATGCTCTAGTTGATCTATATAATGCCTCCCGAGCTTCTGACTATGGCAATAAGTATTTCCTCAAAATATGTTTTCAAGGGATTTTTTTCACCTCTGTTTCTGTCCTGTCTCTGTCCTGTTTCTGTCTTCTGTGTGACTGGCCAATTCTCTGCTGTCTTCCTTTGGTGAGAACTTCATCTCTCGTTTTCTCCTCCACATTTATGATTAACTCCTGAAAGAGATGAGCTGTGTGTGTCTTGTGTATGTGCTATCTCTGTCTTCTATATGTGCTATATATTTGTGTTGTATGTGTGTAAAACCTAACGTGTTTCGGATGCCTGTAAAGGTTTCAGTTTTAACCTGCTGTACCTACAGGAACATTGTTTTTGCCTTACAGATGATGAAGCACCCAAAATTGGCTCCCTGGGGGGTCCTTCATGGCTTGGCTCAGAGAGAGACTACACCTACGATGAGGTCAGTGACCCTAGCCTTTGTCAAACGGCATCACTTGTCAAATTATTGCACATTGTTTCTTCATTCAGTTTTGATTCAACAAAAGACTGTGAAAACCAATGAAGTCATTTTGTATTGTTGCCCTCTGTTCTCCAGCTCCTGTCGCGAGTGTTCGACATCATGCGGGAAAAGAACCCGGACATGGTTGCCGGCGAGAAGAGGCGGTTTGTCATGAGGCCGCCACAAGTCGTCAGAGTCGGCACCAAGAAAACTTCTTTTGTCAATTTTGCTGAAATTTGCAAATTGTGAGTGGAATAAATTATTTTCTATCAAGTCCAATTGTCTTACTGCATTTGAAATTTGATTGTTTACATCCTTGTAAAAACTAAGGTGTGAAAATCTTTTAGTCTTCAGTCTTGCATGAGTTGGAAATTTTTTGTTGGCTTGTTTTGATGTAAACAATTTCGCTCATGTGTTGTATTGGTTAGAAGATTGTTACCTTTGTAGTGTTTTCAACCATTTTTCCTCTCCGATTTTTTGTCAGGTTACATCGACAGCCCAAACATCTGCTGGCCTTCTTATTGGCTGAGCTGGGGACAAGGTAAGGCATGGGACTGTTTTTACTTCGGTCATCATGAAATTGAAGTTCAAAATCCACTCTAGGTTTCGGGTAATTTAAACATGTATGAATACTGGGTGAGAAAATAGGAGTTACAAATGTACATGTAGATGAACGTTTGAATCTTTTGATGCTGTTGGACAACCACATGTTGAAGTGTTGTTTTATTTGCAGTGGTTCTGTGGACGGCAATAACCAGCTGATCATCAAGGGTCGCTTCCAGCAGAAGCAGATCGAAAACGTACTCAGGAGATACATCAGTAAGTCCCCCCTTTTTTGTCATAGGGAAACTTACATGCGAGACCCACCAGTCACTTTGTGCCTTTTAGACATGTAGTATGATCGTGTCTTGCTTGTATTACAGTTTTGTTATGTGAGCATTGTTTAGCCTAACATGTAAGGCCTAGGTCATATTTCCAAATGCTGGGCAGCTTTCGGGAAAGAAAAGTATGATATAAAAGACACTAAACTACACAAGACATAGAGAGAATTGTCATGGGCATTATTTGTGTATCTTTTTACGTATACATTTCTATTTTTTTTTTGTTTCCACAAACTGCCCGACTGGAAATGTGACGTTAGCCTGACAAATTATGAATAAGTGGATATGAGAGAATAGGATACGATGTGTAACCATCTCCTTTCTGTCCCCACAGAGGAATACGTGACGTGCCACACCTGTAGATCTCCTGAGACCATCCTCCAGAAGGACACCCGGCTTTATTTCCTGCAGTGTGAGACCTGCCACTCGCGCTGCTCCGTAGCTAGCATCAAGTCCGGCTTCCAGGCCGTCACCGGCAAGAGGGCTGCCCTCAGGGCAAAGGCCACGTGAGGTCGAGGGTCATAGGGTAGCGCATCTTCTTGGAGAGCTGACATACTGTGAACTGAATCTGAATTGGTTAACACGCCAACTTTGCAGGCAATGCGGTGGCCTCATAAATGACATGTCACACTTATACCATTCTACTGTTTGAAAAGAACAAAGAAAGACTCCCACTGTGTTTGATGACAACAGGTCCCTGCAATAGTTTGCAGCAGAAAGAAATTCTTTTAAAGTCAATGTCAATCTAAATTGGTCAATTGGTTTAGGGCATTCCGGTTTGGTGACAGTATCATATTTCAGGAGAGAAATTTTGGCAAACTTCAAATAATGCTTTCAAATATTTCAATAAGCAGTTAGCTGTTCAAAACAGAAGACAAAGTGTTGCCTTCCATCCTTGCCACAGAAGGAGAAGTCTATTGTGAAACAATGCCAGGACACATCTTCGTGTATGTCAGCACTTTGTTGAAGAATGAACTTGAACTTTAGCCTATGCTGACCTTCACCCCGTCAGGTCACCCCAGACTCCTCTGCATTGCTCCTACACATGTAAATACACCTGAAGCATTGATTATAACATAGCAGGCGCTCTGAGTTCAGGCTTGTACATGTATCTGTAATAGAGCAATGTACAGTTGGTGCAAATGATAAAAACGCAACTTTATATATAACAGGGTACTGTTAAAAAAAGTGAACATTATGTTTTTCAATTCAGTAAGTACAAAGGTGATAGTTCAGATGGCTAGTGTGTTGAAAATGTACTTGCTTCCTGCATCAAGAAATTGTACCCTAGATATGCCAATGCTATGTACTATTGTAGCAGTGCACAATACATGTACAGTCAAACCTGCCAAAGACGACCGCCCGGGGGACCGGGAAAAAACGGTCGATTTGGACAGGTGGTCGCTGAGAAGAGTATCGACTCAAAACATGCCCGATGCAAAGTATAAATGGTTTCCGTTGTGCTTAATGGCAAATAGCAAGCACACTGCACGCACTCAAAGAAGCGAGGTTTTTAATGTCAAATACAACACGCACACTGTAAACTGTCAATTTAACCCCAAAATCCGACGCAAACTGGCCTATTTCGGCACAAAATCGCGCTAGTTATCATCAAAAATCGATGAAAACCTCAATTTTGAAGATGATGCGGTCGTTATGGGTCCCAATTTGGGCCGGTCGCAGTCGCGTTGGCCAGATGGTCGTTGAGAAAAGGTCGCTTAATGCTTAGGTCAATGGGAAAGTAAATCGGGACCGAGAAAAAGCGGTCGAATTGGCCAGGTGGTCGCTGAGAAGAGGTGGTCGCTCGGGCAGGTTTGACTGTTCTTCTGTAACATTTTAGGACTACTGTATGGATTGAAGCTAGCTGCAGATATCTTGGGAAAGATAATGTTACAGGTTGTATCACACTGTGACTGTCTTTAATAATTGTATTTTCTCTGTTACTTGTATGACTTCTCCTACTTTACGGAAACAATCCAGGATATAAAAATGCTGGAAGTAGGTGTTTGTATGGTCAGACCAGTCTTAGTCATTGTCTAACCCAAGAGATATGGTTATTTAGCCCAAAACACTCCCAAGTTGTTGCTTTTTTACCCCACATTAGGCCAGACTTATTTGCTTATATGGATGAAATCTTTGATGAAGGTTAGACATCCAGGTAATAAGATATGCCAAATAGCAATTACTCAATGGTTGATACCATCTGGAAGCCAAACAAATGTTATGGTAGGCTATCCGTCAGTTTTAGTCTTATCTCATTTTGTGAATGTGCAGGGATATGGTGTGCTGGTTGTTCTGTTTTCTTGAACATACATGTACATGATTGTGCATGTTCCTCAGTGGGGTGAATTTGGCCTTTTTGGTGTTCAAAACTACTGTTTTATGGTATAAAACTACTCTGCAAAATGTATGGTATAAAACTATTCTGGGAGATATGAAGAAAATGCACATAATCAAACTCATGGAGCCTGCAATACATAAACTTTACTGAGCTAAAAACAATTGACCTCAAACATTTTAGGAAGTCCCTACTGCATTTTGTTGTGTTTTATGGAAAGTTACAACTTTACAAAACAAGAAATTTGCAAAAATTATGCCAGTGTAACAGCTCTTGAAGGCTTAACCAAATGTACAAGTTGTTAACCGTCCATTTAATGAAGCTTGATTTGTGAGGGCTGATCATATGTGCTGAAATGTACTGCTGTCTAGCATTGCTGCTCCTGTCTCACTCAAAAGTGTCTCCATAAAATAATCAATAAATAGTTTAAACTGTATGAAATGTCTCTGATGATAATTCAGTGATATCATGCCCGTAGCCAGGATTTTGGTTGGGGGGGTTCTTTTTAGTAATTGTGGGACCATCGAGCGCCGCAGGCGTGAGCTACCTGGGGGGTCCGGGGGCATGCTCCCCCGGAAAATTTGAAATTTTGACACTCTGAAACGCCATTTTCTGCATTTTGACGGGCAAAAATCGCTCGCGAAGTTAAATGGAATTTCTATTAAAGGACAAGGCTTTTGAGTAAGTCTTTGAGGCCAACTCCGTCGACATATTTTCACCAAGTCCGACACCAAAGGCGCGAGGCGTCACAATGGAGGTCCGGGGAAATTTTGAAATCTGGACCCTCTGAAAAGCCATTTCCTGCACTTTCTGGGGCAAATTTTGCTCATAGACTCACTACGATTGGCTGAAATGTCTATCAGGGAAAAATGCAAATCACAGTCATGCCTTTGAAAAAAAATCTTGCACATGAAAAAGTGGACCTTCGAGCCTGAAAAAGCGGACCTTTTGAGCGTGTGGGGGGGGTTCTTCCGAACCCCCCCTGGCTACGGGCATGGATATGGTGTTTTCTCCTTTTGTTTCTTGGATTTTACAGAAGATCATTGCAGCAGGTGATCAGAAACTTGAAATACATGAAGGTGTTGGTTCCAGATTCTAATGAAACAGGATTTAGGTTGGAAATTTGCTGTGCTGACAGACATCCGAGACAGTGTCTCCTTTACGTAGACGAAAGTAATTGGTGCCTATAAGTAAGCATTTTAGGGTAGACGAGTGCCCAGACAAAAAAAAAAAAACAAGATCAGTGGACTCAAAACTGATTCCTGGAGCCCAAAGAGTAGAGGGTATGTTCCCACAACAGTAGATATTTTCTTTCAAATCAGAAAACAATTATCTGAGAAGCAAGAAATTGTATTGATATGGCCTAAGATAGAAATAAATTAGTAGGACGCACATACTCCGGTTCCTGAATGTAAAATGTTTTGCACGTAAAGACATTTTGTTTCACCCTGGGCTCTGACTAAACATGCATAAATTATGTTAATGAGCCCATATCTTTGTAGCCACCATGACTGAAAATGTCAAATTTTACATTCTACTTCATTTAATATTAGATCATGACAAGTAGAATAAACGAAGATATGATAGTGGACAATCTGGCTTGTTTTAAAGTGGAAATTATGTCCGTCAGTGCTGGTACAAGGAACATATTACAAACCACACACGTTGTAGACTTGTACAAGTACCTATTCATTTTCACGACCGTGTAGCTTTCATGCCTTAAACTAATGAGTAAGGAAAATAACGAGCCGGAGTGACGACCGGCTCCTAGCTCAGTTGCTAGAAGAATTTTTTAGGGGGTACAGGTCGCCCTCGAGTGACCCGCTTACTTCGCGGGATGCTCGTGTGTAGTGATCTGCCCCAACCCCCCACAAATAAATGTAAGGTAATGTACAGGTGTTGTGAAACCAATTTTTTTCATATTTCCGGCCCCTCCTTTCGACTCAACATTAAAAAACAAGCATTCTACATCGAAAAATCATAATCTCAAGTTCAAAGTCTATGGTTGATGACGTCTAGGCGTTGACGTGACTGATATAAATATGATAAAATGTGATGACCTGGTGGACGTTAGTTTAGAGCAAGCGTTCTGTGCCGACCCATAAGCATTTGTTGTATACGTATATCCACAGTGCGACGTATATCGAAATAAAAGAATTTCAAGACTGGGTTATGTGGGTTTCAAACATTTATGAAAGAAAACTATGTGTACTAAAAAGCATTTCCGCAGAAAAAAATATGACTTTCCCACACCGGGAATCGAACCCGGGCCTTGGCGGTGAGAGCGCCAAATCCTAACCACTAGACCATATGGGATTGCATGGGGAACTCTGGAAATTACACGTCTATATACCTACGTTTAAGTAGTACGTCTAGCTTTCAGTTTTGTGTGGGTCTTGAAGTTTGAGAAAAGATAGTTAGTGTCATGATTATATAATGTGAATTAACATTTCTTCTAATCACACGTATTCCTGCATGATTGTACTATGCGTTGAAATGAACATGTTGTGGATGTGCAATTCTAGCACTGATCGCATGATGGCGCTTTTACACAGCCCTTGCTTTACAACAACCTGTTTTCTCCTCCTTTGCTTCATCAAATTGCTCTGTGCTTTCTCTTCAAATACCCCAAATTTATGAGGTTTACGTGATTATCAGCATAGTGTTGGACTGGAAAACTGCAGTTTGCAGATACAGTTTCAACGGTTGGAAAATTTTACAAATTAAAAAAAATAGTTGCTATCATCCAGCAAAATGTTGCTTTTATAATAACCCTAGTTAAAAAATCAATCAGATATTCAGACTCAAAATACATTCAGATTCTGTTGATACAGCTTGTTTTATTAAACTGGTATGATGATAAAAATCACTGTGCATTTCCATAAGAGCAGTTCAGAAGTTTGGAACTTGGTATACATGTACATTGAGTCATTGACATCTTACACTGCCTTTCCCAGTACAAATTCAAAGGAATAAGTCTACAATGCAATATAAAACTGTTCCTTAAAAACAAAAGTTTAAAAAGTTGAATGAAAAATTGTTTTTCCTTATGGCCTAGTCAATTTTCTAGCTTTTCTATACAAACTTTAACATAACAAAAATGATATATGAACACAGCTCTGTGCAAACAGATGGTTTACAGAGCAGGGTAGTTTGTGGAGTGTGCCGGTTTGTGCTTGGCCCTCTCCTGTTCCAGCACCTGTAGGCTGTATCTCATGGCGTGTGACGTGTTCAACAGTTCTCTGGTCCTGGTGTCAGCCGAGCGAGTTCTGGACGCCACGCTTGTGTTAACAGAGACACTTGGTGCCATAGACCTTGCTCCTGGCTGGAAACGTACGGAGCTCTTCAGGTCTAAGTTAGAAGCAGCGGGGATGGTGGAAGGACAAGAATTCTGCCATCCAGCGAGGGTGTGTCCTGACAGACCGACGGTGTCCGAGGGGTCAAAGCTCCGTCGTCGGTGAGGCTTAACACGGAGGGAGTTCACCAGGGATGAACGCGGGACGCTGACACGGACGTAAGCTGGAGATTCCAACGTCTCCTCACCACTTCTTGTGGACCTGGGATTGTAAAAATCATTGTGTGAGCAGGGGAAATGTTACATGTTATTAATGCCTTTATGTCACCTATAAAATTGAACACTTGAAGAATTTTTTCATCAGGTTGGGAAAACTACTTGCAACAACTTGTAAGTATTTGATTTTAAAAAATCAAATACAATACTGAATAGAATTAACAACATGTCACCTACTTGCAGATGGCACATTCGCTGTCGCCAGCAAAGTTGCTGTGCATGGGGGTTGGGAAGAGCCTGGAGTTCAGCCTGTAGCTGTGGACACAGTCGTGAGTGTCATCCGAGGCTCCCGCGGGGGGTAGCGGGGACTTGTGTCGGCTGAACTGTAGAGAAAATCAGCAATAGGAGTCAGTTTGTACAATATGGTTTAGCAGCCTAGTAGTACTAGTATGTAGAAAAGAAAAGCATACGTCAGTCCTGGAAGTGGAAACCTATAATTTGTAATGAGTCCCAACTCACCTGTGGTGTCTTGACCTCCAGGGTTGCCTTGTGCTCACACTCCTCCCTGTTCACCCGCCGGAATTCTCGCAGCTCCTCGAAGAAGCCCTCCGAGCGGTCCAGCGAGGACGCGTCGTTATCCAGCAGCCCAGCGATCCAATCATAGCCCAGCAGAGGCTGGTCATCCTCGCGTCCCTTGGCCTGTAGCTCTCCCACTGTCATGGCTGACTGGTTACCATGGCTACTGCCTCCTCCAACCATGGTCCTCCTCTTCACAGGTGTCCTGAGGATGGAGCCAGGCACCTTGGTCGTCTCCTTGGCTCTGCGGTTGTTTCCTTCATCATACAGGTGAGGGGTGCGTGGCTCGTGGTTAACACGTAAACTTGACTCTTGACCTGCCAGGTGTTCTGACGACAGGTGTCTGATTGATTCACCTGTAGGGAAGGTGTCATCTTCAACATCTTGAGTCGCAGCAGTCAACACCTTTCCTCCCTCCTTTCTTAAAGGGGTTGACTGAAACCTTGGGAGCCTTTCCACTCCGTGCACAGTATCTTGAAGTTCTCCTCCTGGTCTGGAAACTTCATCCACAAAAGTCACTTTCTTTGGAGTCCTGACTCTCAGCCTGGCTGGTTGCCTAGCGGCTGCTGACCCCCGCCCAACTCCTGTAGCGTCACCGACTCTGGTCTTCTTGTGGTCAGGACTTCGCGCCTCCTTGGGAAGGTTCTCCACATCCTTGACGTCTAAGACGTCTCCCGTCTTGTGGACAGACACCTTGTAAGTGTCTCTCGGGCGTTTCTGACTCACAGAAGACGCCTTGACGAGTTTTAGCGACTCCTTGACGGCGGCTTGCCGATTCCGCAGCTTCTTGATCAGAAGCTGGTTTTCGTACCGCAGATCGTCCAATTCTGCCGGAAACTCAGCCATACTTACTTCTAACACCTTTGCAAAGCTTCCAACTATCACTAATTACTTATTTCAGGACGCAAACTCGCGCCTAAACGTGAGTTTTGTCTACACGAAGCTTCCCTTCTTCCCAGGTTTCCGCCATCTTTCAAATTATTTTTGAAACTGAACCCTGCTCCCATGATGCAACATATTACATTATTTACAACAAAATGGCGGCGCCCTGAGGTAAACGTGAGTTGTTTACTTGTTGTTTCTTGCGATTTTATTGGACAACCGTTCGTTTAAGTGAAGTTAATGTTGCACCGTTTGCAAGACAACAATATCAAAACCTAAGAAAAGCTCCCTCGCTCCTTACTAACGTAACCTAGCCTAGCGCTGGCTAGTGATATTTCTGTTGACTCTGTTGATGGGGAGGGGGGCGCAGGAAGTCTCAGATCGTATCTGGAACGTAATCTTTTTTGAATAGACCAAAGATGGTAAAGGTTTGCAAATGACTATTTTGGAAAAGGTAATATGACCATGCTTGTCCTTCAATCTAACGAAAGGTTATACAAATACATAGTCAAATGGAAATTTGTATGACACAAATTACTGAATCAATAAGTGAATTGATATGTTTTGCATAATATTTCGATCGATCAATATAAACATATTATTGCTGTGTGTTATGACAGATTGTAACTCAGACCCTTCACTCCAATTGCAGGTCTATTTTCCTATCCTGCTGAAGTTGCTGTGGCATCAGCGTTATCTCACTGAGGTACAACTCTAAAGCCCAACAGCCATGGCCAAGTTTGTTCCCAAGTTTTGGAAACCTGGTGAGTCTGTATGTGGTCCAGGGGTAATTGATGAGATGAATGATTGTCTTGATCTTCCGCATGTACATTGGTTATGCATAACATCATTTGGCCCCTACAGTTGTTTCATATGTTTTTTATAAACGTGTAATAATTAAGGGTTAATGACCCGCCCAAGGTGTATATGGTGTCATAATGCCTAGTCCTTTGCTATAACCACCGAATAAAGCTGACCTGCATAGACACAGGTGTCAATTCATTCTGAACAATCAGAAGGAGCGATACACACTGGGCTAGCCTGAATCAACATGGAATGGGGCCTTCTGATTGGTCCACGGCGCCCAGCTACATATGATGATGAATAAGTGAAATGTGAATTTGCATGCTAAGAGAGTAGACTTCAAAACCAGGAAGACCAAATACATTGCACATGTACATCTATACCTAAAAGTAAAACACTCAGTCTGGTGCAAAAGACATATCTGACTTCCAGTATAATTCTCAGACAAAAAGTGAAATGAGATTTAAAGTCGTTGTTCCCCCACCGGTACAGGTACTGAAGCCCCAGGTGTGCATGAGGAGAGACAGCAGGTGAGTGAGGGGAGCGGTGAAGCTGTCGTGTACAACCCTAACGCTTCACTGTCCATCCAGCAGCAGAGACAGAGACTACCTGTCTTCAAGGTAAGGCTGGAAAATTGTCAGTTAGATGGTTTTAATTTAACCATTGTAACTTTTAGATGTTTGGTTCCAGCTCTATCTTTAAACTTATTGCAAACTCATCATCCTTATTCATTTCTCCTTTCTATGTTCATTCCTTCTTTCCCCCCTCTCCCCAGTATCGTAACCAGATCCTGTACCTGGTAGAGCGTTACCAGACAGTGGTGATCGTTGGAGAGACAGGCTGTGGCAAGAGCACACAGATCCCACAGGTATATA
Organism: Branchiostoma floridae x Branchiostoma belcheri; assembly: GCA_019207045.1. NCBI lineage: Eukaryota > Metazoa > Chordata > Leptocardii > Amphioxiformes > Branchiostomatidae > Branchiostoma > Branchiostoma floridae x Branchiostoma belcheri. Next base: position 18,397,038 of record CM033028.1, on the reverse strand, counting down.
TGATTTGTTTCTTGCTTTGTACTTTGTTAGCAGTTGAAAATTGTGAATGGACTTTCATTTTTGGATACCTTTCGCCCACAAGCACATAAGCACTGATACAAAATATTGGAAATTATAATGCTGTCTAGGTAAAGTTTTTCTATAGCCGTATTATAGCTCCCAAGTCTCTTCTATTTGGGGAGAGGACAGAAGAGACTTGGGAGCTATAATACGGCTGGGTATCAGGCTAGTTTTTTTTAATCCTTTGAGTGATATTCAGTCATTTGTGTTGATGGTGATTGTTAAGAACTGACAATGTTGCTGTTCCTGTGTAGTACTTGCTGGAGGCTGGGTGGGGAGCGGAAGGTCATGTAATAGGAGTGACCCAGCCCAGGAGAGTGGCCTGTACCACAGTGAGTAAAGCACGGTCACATATGTCTAGGCCCACTCTCTGTAGTGTCTGTCCTTGTGTATACATTTTTGGATATACACTGTATTCTCACTGTTTGGGACCAACAAAAGTTCAACCATTCACTTTGCATAAATATAAAACTTCATGACATCTTTGTCAAGTCACTAGCAGTGCCACAAATTTTCAGCAAAGTTTCATGCATGTGAGAGTGGACTAATTAGCTATATTTTGTCCCATTAGGTGGCCAATCGAGTGGCAGAAGAGAGGGGCGCAGTCCTAGGTCACGAGGTCGGCTATTCCATCCGGTTCGACAACCGCTTTGATCCAGAAGCTACCAGAATCAAGGTAGAGTTTCCATCTTTTTCACGTTTGCCACCACATAGTGTTATCAGAAAAGATGTCTGTGTTGGTTTCTAACATTGTATCAAGGTATGAAAAGTGGCATGTATATAAGTATATGGGAACCAAGAAATTGAATTTTTGCTGCCTCATGATATTGATTTGTTGTCATTAACTTGTTTCCTGCAGTTCCTGACTGACGGGATGTTGGTGCGGGAAATGATGGCGGATCCGCTACTCAAGAAGTACAGGTAAACAACAATAGATCAAGGAGGTTTTTGCTTTTTAACCTCCTCGAATAGATCAAACAAAGAATTAAGCTTCAGAGTGAACTTCAGGAAACAAAATTAAACACATTGATCAGCAAGATAATGTTTGTTTGTTTGTTTGCTTTGCAGTATTTTGATGTTGGATGAGGCCCATGAGAGAACCCTACACACTGACATCATCATTGGTCTGCTGAAAAAGGTACATGTAAATGTTGGCTTGTTTCCTTGCTTTGTTCTAAATTGTAAATATTAACATGTGAGAAAAAGACATGGAGACTGTGTGAAATATATTTTTCTACAATTAGTATGGACAGACCAAAACTGTGTGATTTTCCTCTTTGGGGGGGGGGGGATCTCTGTCCTTTCAGATAACATCTAGACCACAAAACATAGCCACATGGAATTTGTGCCATATGATCATCTTCTTAGGTACATTAAAGTTATATAAAGAGTATTTGCTTAGCTGTAAGTTTGTTTTCCTGCTGTACAGATTCAGAAGAAGAGAGAAGACCTACGGATCATTGTCTCCTCAGCCACACTGGATGCAGAGGTACCAGGCTCTATCTCTCTCTTTGTCTTTCTCTCAATCGATTTAACGTCCATTGTTACCTGTTTTGCAAGGGTTGGATGTTGCAGGATGTCGCTTAGGTCTAGCCTGATTAAATCTCGCTTATATGCAGCCCGCCAAACATCCGCCGGCCCACTATCATAGCGGGGAGGAGAGCCCTGGACAGCGGAGTTTGTGTTACACAGACTAGCTTAGGTCTAGCTTCCAAATTCTCTTAGTTTCTGTGATTGGCTGGTAGTCTTAGCTCATAGAAATCATCCTGCAGAGGGATGCAAATTTTCGTGAATGACAAGAAGAATTTGCAGTGGCTCAGTGTGTCTTTTCTTGCAAACCTTGTGTCATCATCCTCTGCTTTCTCTCTTGTCAGGCATTCAGAGATTTCTTCAACAAGAATGTTTCTGACCTGGAAAGGTAAGGCTGTTCAACCCCAAACTACTGTATCAAAGAGGGTTATATATATACTGGTTAATGCAGACTGTGTTATCATTTTTATTGATGAAAATTGGCTCTTCTTCCACCTTTTGAAATAGCTTTGTAGAGCAAATTTGTATATTAAAGATTATATGAATTCTTTTTTTAGCTTTGACACAGCTCACATATTGTCCATAGAGGGAAGAGCATTCCCAGTCAATGTCTACTACAGAGAAAGGTAGGGCTCATTCTTACTGCACAAATACAGTTGTACAAATATAAATACATTCATGCTTTGCAGCTGTAGAATACAATATATGATTATAGCCAGTGCCACACATCTCACTGTTTGTTTCCTTGTTTTATATGATAATCATCACATACAATGTAACAAGGCACAAAAGCTTGGTAAGATGTTGTTGACCCCTGAATAAAAGAGCGCACATTTGTATTCATCAGCAAAGCTTCTCTCAAAAAGTGGAAAAAGAATTTTACTATTAGTAGTAATTCTCCGCACTGTCCTCCTCCTAATGATTACTAACTTATAACAGACATGCTCATGTAGTTGCATTAATTGTCTTGTATCCAGTCCAGTCCCAGACTACGCCAAGGCCACAGTGGACACCATTGTGAAGATCCATGAGGGAGAGAAGGCAGGGGACATCCTGGCTTTTCTTACAGGACAAGTGAGTTTCCATTTCCGAGTCATCTTTCAGTGATGCAAGTCATTAGCAATGCAGCCTATAGAGCAGAAAGTTGGGGATTCAAATCCAAGGCAGTGCCAGACACGTGTGCTAATGGTACATAAAAGATTCAATCTTATAGATGAAGCAGAGCCACTCCTAGAGCATGTTTAAGATTAAAAACCCACAACACAAAGTGACAGTCATGCATTCTTACAAAAGTTTTGTATTTCCTGTATTATCAAACATTGAAGCATTGAACTGTTTTGCAGGAAGAGGTGGATTCTGTGGTGTCAGACCTCATGTGAGTACATCATATACATCCAGTTATACATCAATTCCCTCCAATATAGCAACTGTCAACCATCCTTGACTTGTTGCTCTGTGACTCTTAATGCATAATTGAGTCACCAGTTGACTTTAAGACCAGGAGACATTGAGTCATCAATTCTTTTAAAGACCAGGGGACTGGTAAAAAGTGTAAAAACTTTGAATCCTTCTCCATACGTATGAAATTTTCTCTAACATTAATTATTGCTACTTGCTTACTTTTCATTTGTAGTGAGTACAACCGCTCCAACAGGAGACATGGAGACGGGAGGATGAAGATGAAAGTTCTGCCCATGTACGCTGCCCTCCCCCCTGGAGAACAGGTTAGTCAATGATCCAAGTTGACCCTCATTTCTTCCCTCACTCCAATTGATCAGCAACACTTGTAGAAAATGCTTAAGCCAGGAAAAATATTCAATACAGCCTTCTTTATAATATGGGTGATTTATGAAACATATTTATGAGTTTCACTTATTTTTAAAACTGTTTTTCTCCAGCTGAAGGTCTTTGAAAGAGTATCACAAAGTACCAGGAAGGTGAGTGGTGACGATTTCATGTTTTATGTTAGAGAATTAATTGTTTTTTCCTCTTTTACATTTCTTTCAAATTGGAGTGTTTCTTTTTGTATGTGGTTTCGCTGATTAAACAAATGTTCCAGAGAAGACGGTAGTGATAGTGATTGTTGTAAATATGTTGTTACCTACAGATTGTTGTTGCCACAAACATTGCTGAAGCTTCCATAACTATCAATGGCATCGTGTATGGTGAGTTGCAACTCCTACAATATTGGGAATAATTCACTCTCATTTTTCACTCAGTAATTCAACAGTAGATGATTTTTGAGAAATTCATGAGCATGATGAAAGCCTTCTAACATTTTTAATCTTTCCTTCCAGTTGTGGACAGTGGGTTTGTGAAGCTGAGGGCCTACAATCCCCAGTCTGGAGTAGGTGAGATAATAGTAAATAAGTCATATTTTGGTCTTGAAAATGATTGCTAGATAAGTAGACTGTTGTTTCAGGCATCTAGGTGTAACGGAATACCCCACATGGCAGCAGTTCTACAGATGTTTTCTATTCTCACAAATTCATATACATTTTGTATACCTTGTGCATTCATTACAATATTTGATTTTCAAAGTTCTTGTTGGAAATCAATAGTCTATTCTATAACACTGGGATGTTGTAACTGTTTTCTGTTCCCAGAATCCCTTGTCATCACGCCTGTTTCCCAGGCATCAGCTGACCAGCGGGCAGGGCGGGCAGGCAGGGTGCGCTCCGGCAAGGTCTTCAGATTATACACAGGTACTTGTTTTTAGTATTTTTCATAGTATTTACCAAAACAACCCATAGTATTGACAAAGAAACAAATTTGATTTCTTGGATCTCTTGAAAAAAATGTTGCGAAAAAAACATGAGGGAAAAGGCTGTACCTTGTACAAAAGTTTCAGGGAGTGGAATGTACTACAGACTGTAAATGCAGAATTTTGTGGTGGTTAAATGTTCGCGGTCTTCGCGGTGGCCATTTCACCGCAAACTTAAAACCACCGCGAATATTTTTTCATGGCAGTAAGAGAAAAACCACCGTAAAAAGTCCTTTTTCCGGTTACTGCGAAATTAAATCCCTGCGAACTTAAATACATTTACAGTTACTGTAGTATACGTCATGTAGCTAGATTCAAGTTTTGTACTACAATTCAAGTTTTCCTTCCTGCTGTTTATTTTCATTTCGCTTTGGTATGCACGTTAGAAAATAGATTGATGTTACTTAACTACTTGTACTCAATGCTATGTGAAACTGGCTGGTTGACATGTTGCAATAACAATACCTAGGTTAAGCAGCAAACCAGAATATTATAATTCCTATTTGAGTGTTTGTCAATCTTTACTTTGTTCCTCAGAGGAAGATTTCCACAAACTTCAGACCAACACTGTCCCAGAAATGCAGAGGTGAGAACAATGCCTTGTTACAAGGATAAAGCTGGATATCTGTACATACATTATAGAGAGTCATTACACACGCAGTCAGATGCAAGTTTTTCTTTTTGCACTCTGGTTATATGTTGTTGTCTTGCTATACATGTGTTTCTATTTGTAATGTCTGAAGTCTAATGTTATACATGTAATTTTTTTAAAGAGAATTACGAGACACATTTTTTACTAGATTGTAAATTATTTAAATACAAACGCCAATCCCTATTCAGTACTATACAGATAGACAATAATTATAAGAAAATGTCAACAAGACTTATTTAAATACTTAATGTCATGCACGAACGATTATGTGATTAATGCAATAATGTAAATATATTTCTGTGCGTTTCAAAAAGAGAGAAGAACATGTTAGATGCAGCCATCAGCAATAGTATATGATATTAACTGTAGTAACACAATGTGTTAGTTCTATTTCCATTTAGCCTAGTTTAAAACCATTGTATAAGTTTAGTTTTCCTTTGCATCCATACAAGTAGGTTTTATATCAGATATAAAAGCAAGTAGCTTTTATATCAGATATAAAAGCAAGTAGCTTTTATATCAGATATGAAAGCTTTTATATCAGATATAAAAGCTCCTTGATCCATAAGACCACATGTGGTCCTTTCGTGCATTTAACCTTCGGGCATGAATATGCAATAAAGATTATTATTATTATTCAAATTACCTTGCTGATACTGGGTTTTCTTCCCCACAGGAGCAACTTTGCCTTTGTGATCCTACAGCTGAAGGCTCTGGGCATCAGTAATATCCTCAGGTTCAACTTTCTCTCCGTGAGTCAAACAGATGTCTTCTGTTGCCCCATAATCCCTATTTTTGTCCTCACCATATCAATTTGTTGTTTATTGAATTTGCCTGCATGAAAAATTTTCTAAGTTAGAAACAGAAAATTACATTTTATACATTAGTCATGCATCTTTCAGGATACGCATACATGATGTAGTATGTACCAGTATAAAGTAGCAGTATCCAGTTTTTTATGCTATATACAGTGCTATTGGGTCCTTGTCACGAGTTGGTCTTCACACCACCCTTCCAAGCAGCTCTGTCCAGCAAGTCCACACTGGTTATACTGCTTAGGCCACACACATAAAGATATGCATGATATATAAACTCCAAAATGCTCATTGATTTTATTGTTCTCTTTCAGTCTCCACCTGCCCAGATTGTTATCAGAGGGTTGGAAGTTCTGTATGCTCTTGGAGGTATGTAGATACCACAGAAACCATCACACAAGTGAAATGTAACCTGAAGTATTTTCTGTGCCATTAGCTTTTTTTTTATTCCCTGTTACAAAATGAGATGATTGATAATCAGTTTTTGTCTCTTTCATTTTGTTTCAGCATTAGACAAGGATGGTGAGCTGACACGGCCCCTCGGATCCAATATGGCGGAGTTCCCTCTCAGCCCCATGTTCGCAAAAATGCTGCTAGAGTCAGGTGAGTTTTTTAGAATCTTATTTGTATCTATTTGCTGAACTACAGTGCTGACATTGTAGTGATTATGATGATGTCACCTGTATGGGAGTGAAGTATTGTTTTTCTTGTGTCAGAGTGTGTGTATCTTTCTGTGTGTATGTCTGTGTATCTCTGTGTGTGTGTGTTTGTGTGTAAGTGTGTGTATGCGTGTGTGCATGCTTTTTGGCTGTGGCACTGCAAGGGAATGGTGAAATCTCTCATTTGTTAAAGTATGAGTTGAGTACACTTTTTCAGTACTGTTACTTTTATATTGAAGACATTAGGCCTTTGTACTGATGCTGAAACTAGTGTAAGCATGTCCATGGTGCTGAAACTAGTGTTTTGATTATTATGAGGAGGGCAAAATGTAAAAACATAGAAAAATGCCACCATTCACAAGTTTTGTATTGGTAGAACTTACTTGGCATAAAAGCTGTGGTATTATAGACTGACAATATGCTTTTTCTATTCCAGGAAAGTTTGGATGCTCCGAGGAAATTCTCACAATTGCTGCCGTGCTCCAAGTTCAGAGCATCTTTGTTCACCCTTCTAACCGCAAAATAGAAGCCGTAAGTGCTGGAAATGTAACAGATATAGTTGGCTAAGAAGTGGAGCACTTTCTATTCCAAGCAACTAAAAAAAATCTGAATTTGTAGCTGGGTTGTGTTGTTTTTCAGTCAAAAGTAGTGGCTTAGCTGCTGTTGTAATGTCGATTTTGTTGAAACTGAAGTTGTTGTTTTTTTCGTGTACAGCTAAGAGCTCACCACAAGTTTGCTGTGGAGGAGGGGGACTTGGTCACTATGCTTAATGTCTATGAGGCCTTCATAAAGGTAACATTTGGCTTTTTTTATTATTTGTACCACATAACTGTAGCCACATTAAAGTGTAACACACATTTACAGGCTGTAAGAATGTTTACAGGCTGTATAAGATCAGGCTCATCTGCTCATATCAGTAAGTGTGGAAAGTTTTTAATGCTAACCTCAAGATTTGCTCTCATTTTATAGAATAACAAGAGTTCCAGATGGTGCCAGCAGCATTTTCTACATTACAAAGGTGAGGAAGACTCTTCTCTTACTGTAACTTGGCTATATTTGGTTTTGTATTGTTCAAATTGTATACATGTATTACATTCTTTGCATACTAGAAATGTCGTGGACACTTTGATGCCGAGTTAACTCTGGATGTGTTGGACAAAGGTAAACTCTGCCGTAATTTTTTTCTTGCCTGTCAGGACTGGTGAGAGCGACCATGATCCGGGAACAGCTGAGGAAGCTGCTGGTCAAGTTTGACATTCCCATGAACTCCTCTGAAGGTGGGAAACTGTCGTTAAGTTTTATCCTGGATGTCACTGCACTTTGGGGTACGCATTTTTTTCCAATTTTAAATCCTCCATAGAAGGAAAGGAGGAAAAGATTTTCTTAGAGGTAACTTCTTGCTTTGTTTGCAGGGGATGTTGACCCCATCTGTCGATGTATTGTGGCAGGATTCTTTGCCAATGCTGCCAGATTTCACCCCACTGGTGTCTACAGGTAAGAGTCATCAGGACTGCGTGCCATCGGCATAGGTGTTTGAGGAAAGATGCGCCTTCAGCATTTTAAGAACCCACCATGAGCCTTTCGTACAATGAGAATATATGTGTTAGTTATACTAGTAGTTTATTATCAAACTGGTTGAAGACTGTTTCATAAAGTTGCTACTTGTAAATCAGAAGAAGAAAAAAATACAAGGTACTGTAGAGTGCCTCCAAAAGACTGCAACCATTTAAGTTGGGCAAGTGCCAATTGTCAGGATTTAAACTCTCCTGTACATCCAGAGGCAGGCTTTTTGTTAGGATTTTATCACAGGGGTCCAAAATTCCTGCCGTGCAATGAGTACTGCAAGTATTATGGAGGGTCTGTGGAATTCCTCTGTTGGAAAATTTTTAAATTCATGACTCTTTCGCGTGCGAAACACTATTTCCTGCATTTTCTCCATCAGAATCTTATGCTTGTCAGAGAATCTGTTACCCAGATAAAGGGGAATGTCGAATTGAATGTTTAGACTGGGGGGTCCAATTTCTTTCTTCTCTTTAGAACAGTGCGTCCAAAGGACACCTAGACGCATGCCTGGCTGAAAGCCTGTCCAGAGGTTGGGTTACTACCCTGATGATGAAGCAGGCTTATTCATGCTCCTACATGATTGACATACAGTTCTACCTCCCGTTGACAGGACAGTACGAGATGACCATGAGCTCCACATCCACCCCAACTCCTGTCTGTACAGGGAAAAGCCTCCAGGCTGGGTCGTGTTTAACGAGGTTCTCCACACATCCAAACAGTTCATGAGAGACGTCACTGTGGTGAGCGACAGATGTCAATCATCTGTTTTCTAATTGAAAACTATTCTGTAAAGCCACACCACTTTTATTCCTTTGATTTGCTAGATTTTCGAGCCTGGATGTCAGCCGTTTTAGCTGTAGAGGCCAAGATTGTAGAAAAGCTGAAAAGACTTTTAAAGTACATTTTGTAAAAGCAAAAGTAGGCTTGTGGAAGCAGTTAAATATTTGTGTCATGGCACAGACTTTAACTCAAACTGTTTCTATAATATAGCCTGGGTACCATCCGATTTCTACTGGGGCTCCCTTCACTCGCTACCCTAAAAAATTTGGTACCCAGGTTATCTATGATATACCAAAGCCAATAGTTACAAAAGTTGGAGCCTAATTCCTTTCATACCATGAAGAATTCTCATGATCCCCCTCTCCCCTTGTCTGCAGATTGACCCAAGTTGGCTGTACGAGTTAGCACCACACTATTATGAATATGGAACGGTGAGCAAATTTTCATTGACAAAGTAAAGCAATCTTTGTTTGTAACTGTTTATAGGAACTTCCTATAGATACATTTAGTTTTGCTTTTTATTACATCATGTCAATGTGAGTTAAGTCAATTGTGCTGAAAAAAATTCTATATTCTACTTTCCTTGCTCATCCATTCTTACAACATGTATGGTCTATCTACAAATGTCTACAGGAAAGAGAACTAGCTGCTAAAAGAGCCAGGCTGGAATAATGGTACGGAGGGTCAACACTTCTCTTAATCTGACACCATGGATTTCCAGGAGGTCTATGACAAAACAAGCTTCATTGAAGATTTGAGACAACCTTTTCAACACCTATTGTCATCAGATGGAAAATTGTCAAGAATGGAGGACTGATTCTCTGTGTGTTATTTTATATTTTTGTAAGAAAAGAAGAAAAGACAAAATCACAAGGTAGGATGTATTTGAAATGAGTTACATGTATGCCAGCAATCCAAAAAATTCAACATACTCTTCATTGGTTCTTTTGTGTAACATCTCTCGATACAGGTGCACTGTTGTCAAAAATTTGAATACCGGAGTCAGATGCTGGAATTGCTGTTATTAAAAGTTTTTGTTAAATACACCAAATATTATCATCTTCTGATAGAATTATGTGTTTTCTCGGGTGGATATGACATAAATAAAATACAACATGGTACAATATCCTCAGATCTATATTTATGTAACTGATATAAATATATGTCCTTAGATAAAAATCCATCCATTTACTGCTGGCTGTAATCCTGAGGTCCCCTTGGTTTTGTCTTGTCTTGACTTGATCATTTCCATATTTAAGAACCTTTAGTTGACCTGATCATCTTCTCCATCATATCCCACTCCTCCTTGGACACCTGGAAAAATAGGACATAGTTAAGCCACATCAATTTACTTCCTTGTTTCTTGAATATTTCAAACTGGATAAATCTGCTAAACAATCAACAGGGATGCCTAAGTAATCATACGATCCTTACGGAAAACATACGATCCTTACGGAAAACATACGATCCTTACGGAAAACATACGATCCTTACGGAAAACATACGATCCTTACGGAAAACATACGATCCACTACTAAGAAACATACGATCCTTACAGAAATCATACGATCCATTACTAGGAAACATACGATCCACTACTAGAAACACACACAAGCGGCAGATTCACTATGGCGGCCTCATTATTTGTTACGATATCTTTGCGCACGGGCTTATCACATCCTGCTAAACACCAAAACCCCAACCTACACTGCTGGCTTCTTAGGCGGCATATTATTGTACCAACTACTTGGAAAAAAGGAAGATTTTCAAAGTCTGCCATCTTGATTTTGCCACTGCACTGATGTCACATGGTCCAGCAAATTAGTAAGGATCTTATGTTTCTAGTAGTGGATCGTATGTTTTCCGTAAGGATCGTATGGTTCCCAGTAGTGGATTGTATGATTTCCGTAAGGTTCATATGTTTCTTAGTAGTGGATCGTATGTTTTCCGTAAGGATCGTATGATTTCCGTAGGGATCGTATGATTACTTAGGCACCCCTGATCAAGTTGTCAAAGCTCTTCACACCAAAAATGTACATATTGGGACATGTCCTCACTGACAAATGCAATTCCTATCCCACAAATGAAATGAATAAAGAAGTAAACAATGACGAAGACAGTAAACAACTCACTCGTCGAAGCTCGTTGAACATCCCTGCTGCAGTTGGAAGCTCTCCTCCATCAAAGGTCACAACCTGAGGAAACATGATCAACATTCAGTTTTTCATAATAATGTACAAACAGACATTAACTGACAAAGTGCAACAATAAAAGTGATTCCGCTGTTCCTTTTTCCCCTCTTTTTCAATCTTTTAGTCTAATCCCTAATAATTGAGTACTCACAACATACATGTACATGAATATAATTTCCGTCTTCTTTGTTCCTGGGTGGCGCACTCAGTGTCTAGTCACTGTGTGTCATTCAAGAATCCACCATACAAAACCAGTAGTACAGAAATAGGGGTTACACCATGACATACCTCTCCTGACATCCAGCTGGCATAGTCACTGACCATGTAGGCAGCCAGGTTAGAGAACTCTCCCACCTCCCCCAGCCGGCCTGTAGGGATTCTGGACATGAAGGCCTTCTCAAACCGTCCTGACGGATCCAGTCGGCTGAAGGCTCCCTGTGGATACAGGACACATTTTTTCATACAACTAAAGTATCAACTCTCTACTTCACTCTCGTTATTTTCTTGGATTGGTAAGCCCCATAACACGTAAATGCCTCTCGATATAATCTGTTCATTTTCTAATTGGTCCAAAATCTGGTCCACTGATTTTACCAGCCCCTATTGTTTACTGAAGGCTTCTTTTGTTATCATCCCATTTTCCTCACTATTAGTTAGTCTCCAAGCAGACCCTACGGTGCCTTAGAAATAGTATCAAAGCTGGCAAGGGACTTAGTATAGCGGCACCGGGTGCCCGTTTGACTCCCTTTGGCCGGCTATCTCCCTTTGGCTGGCTATACTCCTTTGACAGCTTTGATACTATCTCTTTAGGCACCCTAGGGTCTGCTTGGAGACTAACTATTAGTCACCATATCATACGTGTAGACAACCTTTGGGAATCTGAAGATTATAAGGTCATACATCTCCCAGTGCTAAAGAAGCAAATCCCATATAAAACATCCCTCCAAAGTTTTATAGGGAATCAGATGATATCCACTTACCTTGGTCTTGATTGGTCCTGGTGAAATGGCGTTAAACCTCATTCCGTATCGGCCCCACTCTGAAGACAGGGACCTGTGTAGTGCAGAAGGTGGAAAGGTACAGCCACGTCAACAATGAACTATCAAATCTACATACATGTACATGTACCTGCTGTGGTGCAGGTAAAATTCAAAACCATCTGCACTACTGGTAGCCTGATGAAATATTACCGGCATCACTCAGATTAAAGTAGTAAGCAAATGACATGCAAAAGTACTGTATTCCAGTACATACACTAGTACTACTACTACTAAGTGTAGTTTAGGTTCAGAAATAGCAAGGTCTTACTGTGTGAGTGCCTCCACTCCAGCTTTTGCTGCAGCGCTGGGCACCACAAACCCAGACCCATGCTGTGTGTATGTGGCAAGGATGGACAGGAAAGCTGCCCCTGTACAGAAGATGGCACCACACTTAATTTATTTTACTCCTATAATACAACATGCACAATGTAGAAACATTGCAATAAAGGATAACGGGGGAGTTACCAAGTAAAGTACATTTAAACCAAGATTTTATCATGGTTAGCTGGATAGTTACCTTGGTTAGCTTGTATGAGTCTCTTGCCGACATCCAGTGTGATATAGGCTGTACCATTCAGCACAATGTCTATGATGGTTTTCCAAGCATTCGGGGACAATCTGAAGAAAAAAAACAGACAAAAGAAACAACATTTTAGAAAAGCTAATATCCAAAGATTTCTGTGAAACTTCATAAGTTCATGATCAGTGCGCTTTGCATGATCATTTTCTTTATTTATTATTATAAAAGATTGTAAAATCCACCTTTCTGTTGGTGAGATGAAGTTTCCTGCTGCGTTGTTGATGACCACGTGTGGAAGACCGAACTCCGCAACCAGCGCGTCGACCGCTGACGTCACCGCTGCAGGGTCTCTCACGTCAGCCTGAAGGGGCAGCACCGCGTTCCCAGTCTGTCCCGAAATCTCATCCGCTGTCTTCTGCAACACTTCCAGCTTCCTGCATGTACCGGCCAAGAAGTAAAGAGAAGCAAGTTTTGAGTGACTAACACCCTGGAATGATGATCATTTTACTTGAATGATCACCCTACTTTGCCCCTGTCGGGTTATTTGGGGGTTTCATTACGTAGATGTAGATGTAGACTCACACACACAATAGCAAGCACTCATGTGTATAGAAGAGGTTGCAGTCTGCTGAATGTTGTCTTGTTTTGTGTTGGCTTAAAATGTAAGTGAATTTTGATGCTGTAATGTTCTTCCCACTTCCCTGAAAAACTTGTATTAGCTGCCACCTTTGCATAGTTACCACCTGGCCATTGCAGACACTTTTTGTCCCTTGGATTTTTCCCATTGACCTAAGCAGTAAAAAATAGTCTATAGTGGCCATCTGTCCAACGCACCACGGCCACACGATTTCTGATCCTGTAGATGCAAAAACACTGCATATTGCGACCATATAGCGGCCGTATGCCACCATGCGCTGAGTTTAAAAAAGTACTACGTAGTAGTTTGTGAAAATTTGGAGTTCCCGATGGGGTCATTTTGGCGGTAGTGGCAGGTACGTGTGTCTTGAACGCTAGAGCGCAAATCTTTGACAGTAAATTTACCAACATTGTGCACGGCAACATCAATCATTTACGGTAGATTTGACTTTGGCAGTGTCAGTTGAATTTTGAGGTGATCAAGACAATGTTACTTGGTGAGGAAGATTAGTGGGTACTGAAATCATGTGTAACTTATATATTTCACATGGTCAATTGATCAGCATTTTCTCTATAGTGGCCACATTTCTCTGGTCCCTTGAGTGCCAGCTATAGACAGGTTTGACTGTACTACCAAACTGCCCTGGGAACAAGACCCTTACTGACCTACTGGATATAGCAACCTTTGCCCCCAGAGAGGACAATATGGTTGCCATCCCCTTCCCCAGGCCGGTTCCCCCACCGGTGATGAACGCGACCTTTCCGTTAAACGTCCCCGGGGGCAGCATGGGGTTGCAGAGCGCCGGGAAGAACTTGGACACATCGGGACCGTCCGCTGTTCTCTGGGCTGAGGTGGAAAACCTGGCCTGGCACTGTGGGAAGTTTGACAAACACAGGTGTAATGTTACACAATTGCCATCATCACACATAACCTTGAAGTCTCCTTGTGGCTCGGCCTACCGTAGTTAGTGTAGGCTTTGTACTGGCCTAATGCAGCTCTCAGCTGCCGAGGTAATCGTTCACACCCGGAAGGATTTTCACACGGTAGGACTTTTGCCCAGAGCATTATTGCCTGGCCTCTGAGCAAAGTCTAACCGTGTGAGAATCCTACCGGGTGTGGACGATTATCCCGGCGGCTGAGAGCTACACTGGCCACGTAGAGAGCCTACACTAACTACAGTAGGCCGAGCCACAAGGAGACTGGATTCCAGGTTATCATCACACAGTGATTATGGGAGGACATCGTGTCCTTGGAAGGAATCAGTTCTACCACTTAAAAGAGCTTCAAATTAAGTTCAAAGTTAACTGATGGTGCCAAAATATAGCATTTGGATTTGATTCACAAGGTGAATGGGACCTAGCCGGTGCGACTATACACGAAAAACGTATTTACTCGTAATACATAGACGTTGTTTTATAGAAAAACAACGTCTATGTATTACAAGTAAATACGTTTTTCGTGTATAGTCGAACCGGCTAAGGCCACAGCAAGTAAATTTAATGGATGACATCAGCGCACGCATTAATTTTCGCCTGATTTCAGAAAAAAAAAAACAAGTCAGAAGATTTTTTTCTTCTGCTGGGATAGTCAACATGACGATTAAGTACCAAAATGAGCAAATATGTTGGGTTGTAGCCTGATAATTGTACTTGTATAATTGTGACACTTGCGAGGTATCCAGGACTGTACTTGTAGAAATGAAACTTATTAGATAGTTGTAAAAGTGACACCAATATGGAAGCTATGAGTGTGGTTACCAACTTTGTTGGTGATGCCAGTCTACCACATTGGTGTCACTTTTACTACACCAGTACATGTCTTAGATACAGGAATGAATGCCTTGTTGGCTCTGATACCATGTTTTGTCCCTGTAATTCTTTTTACAGCAGTCATCACAACTTTATGGTGACTATTATTTTTGAAAATGTAGCCATCTTGTTTTTTTTCACCCATCTTGTTTTTTTTTCGCCCTATCGCACTATTTTTGCAGTCTGCAGAGGATGTCATCCATAAAATTTACTTGCTGTGGCCTAAATGGGACCTGGTAATGTTACATGCAACAAAAGCCAAGGACGTTCTATCCTTGGTAACGTGTAATACATGGACGGAGGTTCTATCAACCTATACACATGTGATGTTTTTTTTTTATATAAAGAAAAAAAATTAAGTGAGCAAAGGACACCAACACACGATACTCAAAGCGCATTCTGTAACCTACTGACCTACACTTAAGTCTTTTTATCTACCCGTACTCGGTCAGTAGGGCACAGACGTAGCAACACCGCCCCCCTCCCCCGAAAAATTATAGGCACGTTTTATCTGTAAACTGTTCACTCGCTCAGCAACAAAACTACTTCCCCGAATTCTGGATACCCCACCACCCACTCCATGCCCCGTACAGAAATATCAAACCGACCTGAGAAGCTGTAAGGCCCGTAAACCGGCTCCCGAGTCGCACACCACAGTACAAACGAACCGCCATCTTGTTATGTCACTGAGGTCATGACCTTTCACCTACTAATCTGGCAAGGAAGAGAACTTTTTTTTCTGGGAAAGTTTTGGAGATGGAAATGCATGAACTGTTTCTGTCTGTTCATCTATAGGCTTTTTATTACCTCCATAAAAATAGGGGTATAGTTATTGGTCAGTTTGTAAGTATGCGTGCTGCATTGGATGATCCATGGCAACAACCTCTGGACGGATTGTGATAATATTTATGTGGGTAACGTTAATGTTAACTTTATGTGTTGTGAACTAGAAGTTTGAGGGTAATTTTTTGCCTCCTGTTGGCTGACTTTGATACTGCAGCAGGACTTCCCATTTTTGTATCTTTTGTCCTGAACATGCTGCGGCCTTCTTGTGGAGTTTCCTGGTCAGTTGACTGTTCTCTATTAGTTAGTGACTGGGGAGTTGACTATTAGTATGTTAATGTTACTCAAATATACTTACTCTAGATCTAAACATTTGATTCCTGACAAAAAGAAACAGACTTTCAGTTCCAGTACTTTCGATATCAGCTATTTTTATTTCATGTCAGTTACTCTCCCTTTGTTCGCTCCTATGTTTCCCACTTTCTCTGGGGAAAACAATAAACTTCTATCAATTTACATAAACAAACACATGGGTCTCATATTTTGCCATTCTACCATACTATAGTCCTATAGAATACACAAAACATACAAGGGTATACTACACAGTATACCATTCAATATTCAAGTTCATCAGCCTATACTATACTAAAGAAACATTGAGTCCAGTATACGGACAAAACAACAGCTTTTCTTGGAAGATCTCTACCAATTAAAAAGGTTCCTTTTCTAAATATGAAGATGCATATCTTTGTAGGCGCGCGTAAGCTACGAAATTTCCTCTGGATACACAGTACAATTGTACTTCATATATACTCTAACAGTATGTAGCTTCTTTCCTCCTCATAACTACTACCAGTGGAAGATATGTTTTACAGTAAAGGTTGATCATCATTAACGTATAGGCATACACTTCCATTTTTAGCTCAAGAGGTTAATTTGTACATTTCCCAACAAGCTAAAATACAAGAATAAATCACCCAGATTATAAGTGAAGCGGAAGCAAAAAATTGAATGAATCCAGTAGTTCTGTGACATGATTTTATACGCAAGACTTCAGCAACATATAGTCATTCCCTGACAAAGATTTGCATACTATTAGATGAAAATATGGATAAGTCTGTTCTTGCAGGTGTTAGTTTTAAACACAAACTCTCCCATCACAGATGAACTTCCATGTGATTGGTCAATGACACATGTTCAGGAGGGTTTGAGGTAGCTCCTGTCACCGTCCGGGTACCTCTGTCGGAATCGGTCAACCATCTCAGGGTCCACCAAGTGTACTCCATCCAGCTGGTTACCAAGGGTTACCCTGGAAAACATGGATGATGGTTAGACAATGCAAGTAAACATTTGTTACAGATTGCATGATGATGATATCTGTGGCCTATATTGGTAAGGACATTTGACTCTCCCCACCCAGATACCAAACAGCATCTTAATACATTCACCTGTTCTTAAGTTATGCTGACCACAAACATCTGGGAACACAAACAAGTAAGCAAACACACAGACACACACACACACACACAAACAGACATGCCAAAAACTAAATGCAGAAACTTCGAGATTATCGCTTCACTGCAAACTCAAAGCCACCACGAACATTTCCTTTCTGCTGGCAACAGGGCAAACACTCATTTTCATCTTACCACAAGCTTAAGTCCCCGCAAACTTCAATGCATTTACAGTATACCAAAAAATCAGAAAACCAAAAACAGGGCCAAAGGAACAAAAGGTAAAGTTGTACTAACCAGTTTGGCTGAACATTGTGCATCCTACCAAACAGCTCTATCTTCCTGCGACCGGGGGCGAGGCGCTCGATGATGCCGTACACTTCATCAGGCTTGTGGCTGGTCTCACGTACCTAACACAAGAAGTGTTGCTGAGTAACGTTCTACTGAAAGCAATTTGTTGTGCAGTGTACACCGATTATCTGTAAATTGCTTAATATCTTGCAAATATGAGTAAATTCTCACAAGATCTTGAACTTGTCACTGTCAGCTGCTGAAAGCTTTATATTGTGTCAAACTATAGAAAAATTAAACTTAGTGGGGCTAGCTTCCTTACCTCAGCAACAATGACATCAGCATCCAGTCCTCTGTTGGTCCAGAATGGGGTGCCTTTTGCCCCAACCTGCCAGTAAACAAAAAGAAGAAAGATCAACAGAAAAACAAAGCCCAAGGTGCCAAATTAGTGCCAATTAATGCTGGCACAATTTCATAGTGAGTTTAGGGTGTGGTCACATGGTGAATCCACATTGATTTTCATGTGATAGAATGTGTCATTAAAAATGCAGCTTTCTGGAGATGGAAAAAGTGATTATAGATCCTTGTGAACAGTTGTTTTTGTCATAGCCTTGCTGTAAGTGCTAAGAAAGCATTGTGGGACAAATGTGACTGCCCCTTCAGCCTTCTTTTATAAGTAAGATTTTCCTAGTGTAACGGAAAGTATTGATGGAGCGGTGGAGCGTAGCAAACTTGTATGTTATCTCGAATGGGGTTCTAGAATCAACAGAACTTAACCTGTGTCTTCTTGAAATAAAAATGCAGTTACGTTCTGGCTGTCCTAAAATTCAGATGTGTGTCTTCATGTCTCCATTTGGTCTTATGTTATCGTAACATTGTACTGTCTTGTACTCACCAGGCAGTGTTCCTTGCCGTGGTTGAGCCAGTGCCCGGTGCGTCCTGTCCGGATGATCCGCTGCAGCTGGTTAGTCTTAACCCAAATCAGCTCATCCACCCTCTCGTACCTATGGTTGGGCAGATAGCAAGACAAACTGTATGTGTTCCTCTTCCTATTGAAGCGACCTCTATCGTTGTATTAAGATCATTCTGTCATTTCTGTACATAGATTCATCTGACTGGCAGTTCAATTGGCCGTACAATCCACCAAACAAGGAGTCCATTCCTTCTACCTTAAAACTCATGAATGGTATGACAAATTATAGTACACTAGTGAATTAGTACAATCAGTACTTACCCCCAAAGTTTGAGACACTCCCGTCCCAGTTCCATGGCCCTGTAACGGTAACAGAAGGGACGCTTTAGTGTCACTTACATCAAGGTACATGTAAACACATAGATTAACTAGTAAGGCCTAAATGTTGTGTTTCCTGTTTCCCTACCTACTCTGGAAAATAAAAGATAACCCCTACCTACCGACCCTAGCTTTTTAAGGACTGAAAAAGGAAACACAACATTTTTTCCAAGGCCTAAGAAGATTAAATAAGAAGAAAGATGAGAATTATTTTATACTTTAAAAAAAAGTTCCAATCTCACCTGCCAGTGACCCAAAGAAAGATGTAACCCTCGTCCTGAATGGCTGAAACATTCAGGGTCCTCATCTCATCATCTGTCATGGTGCCGTAGGGCAAGTCCATGTGGATGTCCCAGGGGGGGTCAGCCATCACCACCGAAAACTTCCCCAAAACCTCCATGTCAATGCGGCGGATATCGCACTGGACCCACTGTTTTGATAGAGTGCAAAACATGCATACAATTTGATCCAACATGAGAAATCTGATACTTTGCATTGGTATTATTACTTATTTGAAAACTGGGTTTCAGTAAAAATTATCAGAAAAAAAGGTGCTGGTTGGAATGACTAACCTGAGATGGATACAGGATATGTGCTGAGTTCTTGGGCTTCACAGCCTTTGCTAGAGCAGCTTTTTGCTCCTGGTCCAGTTTAGCATCTCCCTCTGGGAACTCTATCTCATAGTGGACATACTGCAGGGTGAAATACATTACGTAGATATATAATAACACTTAAAATTTGCCTTTGTATTTCTATTCATTATTACAACAGAAATTTGTTCAACATAAACATGTTCATAAAAATTTCCAAGTTGCATGACTTTCGATGATACTGTTAATAATATGTCAACCAAGACAAGTACACAAAATTGTTTACAAAACAAGACATGGGTGTAGTTTACACAAGAGTAGGTTTTTTAGGTGCACAAAACAGCTTCATGGTAGTTAAAAAAACAACAGGCAGATTTACCTTGCATGTGTCCATGTGGAAACATGTATTGAGGAAGGAACAGTCTCCCAGAGATTCTGAAAACACACAATTATAAGAATTGAAGATCTTTCTTGTAGATCAATTTGATTTCAATTAATGGTTCTTGGATCATACTAAAATAATTCTGAAATGTAAGATTTAGATCCTTATGTCTTATCAAATCAACACCAGTGATAGCAAAAAAAACATGATTACACATGCATTTTGTTTTACAACAGAGAGGTGTTGATACATATGTATATAGAAGGCACATGCAAGCCGTAATAAGATAAGTAAGGAGCCGGAGCACATAGTAGTCAGCAGATCTTAGAGAACTTACCATCAGTGTGGTCCTTGATGATTTTCTTAAAATGGAGCTGTTGACAAATAATAAAACAAGAGATATTCATAATATAAATAAGTCCACCATGGACGATTTTGCACCCTTTTTATCATTTCTACATCATGAAATCTATTATCAATTCAATAAACAGTAAATAAACATTAAGATATAGCGTATATACTGAATATACCCTAAGATATATATCTGCATATAAACACCTCTCAGTACGGATGACTATCTAAGTACTATGTTTCTGTAAATATCGATGTCAATGTTATATCGTCCATTCAGATTTCTAGCCTAATTAATGTGTTCAGAATTATAAATTTTAAGTGTTATGCTATGTAAGCAGGTTTTTTTAACAACACAACCTTCGAAGTTTTAGAGTACAAGTAATTCTTCAGTAAGGTGTGTGTATGTAATATACTATGTAAATACCATCATAATTCAGACTTTGTTGTTTCAAGTCTGCAAAAAGGTAACTGAATAAAGATTTCAAGATTTCAAGCTGAACAAGACTTAGTGTACTTCACACCTACCTTGTTGCAGGCATGGTTTGCCCTTCTTTCCTTTCTGCACTCCTCCTTAGTGCCGTGTGGACAGAACTCCTGTACCTGCGCACCTGGAAACAGCAACAATGTCTGCTTTATCACTTCAACTTTGGACAGCAGCTAGTGAGAAACAGTCTTTTGAAAAACAAAAGTGTTGTGTTTGATTGATGTATATTGTGTGTGTGTGCATTGTGTATATGAATTCTGTGCGTGCATTGTGTATGTGTATTGTATATGTGTTGTGTATGTGTATTGTGCGTGTGCGTATTGTGTATATGTGTTGTGCGTGTGCATTGTGTATGCGTATTGTGTGTTGTGTGCATGCATTGTGTATGTGTATTGTGTGTGTGTATTGTGTATCATAACCAATTTTGACATTAAAACGTACCTCCTTGTGACTTGAACTTTTCAACCAATGACTGCTCCTGAAGGATGGACAATATTCAGTGTTAGTTTATCTATTTCACTAGGAAGACAAACTATGTTCAGTTTTTGATGTGTCCTTGGGGGAAATTCCAAAACATAATAGTGATGAATAGCAAAATACAGCATTAGGAAATTGATGTAAATCAACTCTTATTTTCATCTTTAGAAAACAAGTCTCCAAACAAAGAGGGTAACTTACCTTTGCAGTGGGCTTACTTAGAAGATCAAATATCTCTTCTCCCATCTCTTTTGTCTAAATGAGCAACAAATACAAACCATACATGCTGGAAGATAGCACTGGTAACTAAACAGTAAGCACCGGTAAGAAAATTTTATCACTGTCACTGTATGTATGTATGTGACAAAATTGAGGATGTGACAAAATTGAACATGTGAGGATTGTTAAGTCATACTTTTGGAATAACTTATGAATAAACTGAATTACTAAAGCACATAGAGATTGAAACACTCCCAATGCCTACAAAATGTCCTAAAGATATCTTATAAAATATGCTTCAGATACTCATACACATGTAAGTACATGTATGTATGTGTGTATGTATGTATGTAGCCTGGTTACCAAACCCCAGCCCGATCTCAAGTATCTATCGTGCAGGGGTCTGGCAGGATGGCATAGGCCGGGTTCTCAATTTTGCACCTTATAGTGGGCAAAAAACTCCACCAATAGAACAGCAGCAGGATCAGCAGGAGGTACTACACCCCTACCATGATTGGTTAATGACCCCCAACTGTATTTTTTTAATCCATAACAGTGGCCACCAAATACCTGATTCGCTACTGTGATAGCAGGCTGACCAACTGTGGTGTGTTGTAGCTGGCTACCTGTGGTGTGAGTGGTCATAAATCCTAGGTTCTCCTCCCTCTGAGCAAGGGCCTTCGAGAACATTTCTACAGCCATCCTGCCAGACCCCAACACAAAAGATATTTTTGAGGTTGGGGTATGGTATCCAGGCTAGTATGTATGCAAACAGAAGCATTTATACCTCTTGTTCCTTTATGGTTGGCATAGACAGGAGGCTCTGAAATATACAGACGACAGATATGGCATTAGGTAATATTTCAAACTAGGAAAATGATGCCCTAAACATTGCAACATACTATCTACATAGAATCAAAATACAGGTCAAGTTACCATTAGATGCTTGTAACTCACCTCGATACTGTCATCACCCAAGTCCTCCTTCTTCTTACTCACTGTTTTGGTGACACGCTCCTCTGGTGCAGGGGAATCCCTGCAACATTTATTACAATTATAATTTCTAATTCTACTCAGAAATTCAATTTTATTCAATTACAGTATGCCAACGATGTTACTGTAAATGCAGATATTTTCACGATGGTTTTATGTTTTTGCTTGGCCAATTCACCATGAACTTAAAACCACCACAAACATTTTTCCATGGCAGTAATTATAAGACACTACAGTGCATGGTATTACCGCGGACTAAATACCGCCGCAAACAGTTCTTTTTCCTACTACCACGAAATCCCCGCGAATTATGTCAAAAGCAGAAATGCCATATACTAGCTTTAAGTTGGGAACACTCACGTTTCTCTTTTTCTCTTCACACCAACACCTGATTTTTCTGAGACCTCTGCTCCCGACTGTAGCAGCTCATTACACATGGCTTTCAGCTGTGGTGGTGGCACATAGATTAAACAGGAGTCAGAATCTTTGCCATACAAAACTTGTCAAAATGAGACTATCTACCATCAAACAGCAATGGAGGACATGGCCTGAACTGCTTCATAGCTAGCAATGGTTGGAGGAAAATTGGGCACGGAAAGATTTTAGATAGAACAGTGCATTAGGGTCTGCATCACAATGGCACAAGCTATATGGTATATTTAGTCAAGTCCATAGAGTGAGCTAAATTAGTTAAAGTCCTTCCTGCACCAGGTCATAGGGTGGCTCCCATCTCAGATTCGATAGCCCTTGGGCCACACAACTTTTGTGCAATCACAACAGCAGTGGGCTAGTTGACTGGTAGTGGTGTGTACGTATTCAACTACCATATCGTCTTCCAAATGCTGTGTGCTAAGCAGAGAAAGCAGTATGTACCATTTTTAAAGGCCTTGGTATGACTCACGCTAATTTAAAACATTCTTTTGACTTGATCATTGCACTGTTAATTAGATATACTACATTGTAAATACATTCTCATTTCAGTTAAAAGAATCTCTGACCTTGGAATGGTCAAGTTCTGTCACAACTATGCAAGATGTCCCAGCATCTGTTACACTGCTTTTTATCCTGAAATAAAGAAAATAAAAGTGAATTACAATCAAAAGTTAGCCTGACAAAGAAAGGCAAGTCATAATAGAGCAAAGAAATACAGTACTAGTATTTCAGTGAACTCTAAAGTTGCAAGGTTCTAAAGAGACATACACTATCAACTCCTGTGCTGCAAATTTCTGTAGTAGGCTCTCCACACATGCTTGTGAAACATCCTTCTCTAGATCCTAAGGAATGAACCAGAGAAGAAAAAACAAGTCAAAACACATCCTACAACTGTGAACAATGCATGGGCAAATGAGGTTGATGTAACTACAATGAATGTCCCAGCATTATACAAGGGCTTTAGCCAGCTCAAATTTTTTTTCCGTCAGCCAATTACAATCGTCGCGAAAACCGCGAAAATTAATTAGAAGGACTGAACTGAGACCTTCAAAAACGGGTTTTAATGAGATTATCGTATGCGAAAGGGCGCCGACACACATTGTCAACAATCATAACATTAACAATAGCAAAACAAACAGTGTGTGGCTTTTACGGCCGTGAACGGCGTCCCCAAGCCGCCTGTAGCTTCCACAAAGGATTTTTGTCCGTCAAGGTTGACGGATTGGTTTTAAAATTTTCCGTCAGACGCAGCAAATTTCCGTCAATTGACGGAAAAACGGACGCTGGCTAGACCCCTGCTTTATACTCTCCGAGCAGAGGTTTGTGGGGGCAAATTGTGACCTTTTTATCATAACTTATATGCCCCCTATCTGTCCATTGGGGGGAGTGCAGACAGAAAACAGGGCATATACACTAATACAGCCTTTACATGGCATTTTCAGACTTAAATCGAATACTAGTATCCTAGCCACAGGATTAAGCAATGGCATTGTGCTTTATAGGCATACACTGTAATCCAACATAGTGCAGACGATATCAAATGAAAAGCCTGCATGATAAGAATGCCACCATTTTCCCTGCTAACTTTTGCTTGGTTAGAGAATACCAGCCTGTACCTTTGCCACCCTGCCCTGTAGAATGCTGGAATCTGTGGGTATGGTCATGTCCTGGTCGTTCAGACAGGCCAGCAGCTTTTTCTCCACATCAGGGTCGATGTTGGTGACGTCCTCTGCCTTGGGAGTTGGTGCTGGCGGCTGTGGGGTGGGGCTGCTGCTCCGGGAGCTGGGCTTGGAGTCACTACTGGGCCCTGCCACCAGGCCCTCTGGTCAAACAGACAGACGTGGGGGGATCGTATCATCATCATGGACAACTTATTATAATTTTTTTATTACGTTATCGCCAAACAGTTTTCATGTGTATCACTACATCAGTTCACACTTAATCATATTTTTTCCTATGAAAAGTGAGTGCTCGAAACTTCAGTGATAAGATCTTACCTCACAGAAAATTATGACTGGGCAGTGGGCACACATGATTTAGATGCAGTATATCTCACCATTCATGAGTCAAAGAGTGGGTCTAAAGGAACCATTTATGTATGATAGCCCATTTATGGTTGTTGCTACATGACTTCTGATAACGTTAACAGTAGACATTTTGATCTACAGATGGAAATGGATCTGACAAAATTCTAATAACGAGATGGGGGGGGGGGAGCATGGCATCCAGCTACATCATCAGTAGTTTTAGTTCAGCTACCACTATTCATTGCAACTACTAACCTCACTGACACAGCATAATATAGCTAGACGGGAAGACGTCGGTGCTTATGTTAAAAAACAAAATACATCTTTATGGTGAATTTTAATATGGACGTTTTGCTTTCAGTCTCACCGATATCCAGACCGAGTCCCTGTCGCCTGCGGCGCTGTAGCCGCTCCCTGAGACTCTCCTGGCTCTTCCTGTGAGCTTGGATACTGCTCCATGTATCTGACATGCTGTCTGAGTGTTAACACAAGGCTTAGAATCAGTCTGTTGGGGGGAAAATGAACAAATCTATCGCTCCTTTTCGATTTTTCACATGCAAGCCGCCATTTTGATTTAGACTGTACCACTGTCGGGGGAGGGAGGTACTAGGTGCGGTTTGGTAACGTTTCACTTTCAGCTTTTGCCTAACTCATCGAAGACTTTTAACGCTTGATTTGATTTACCAAAGGATCCTTGGATTTACCATTTGGCTATATCACAACACAGTTTTGTTCATACTTGTTAGGTTTACAAATAATGCTAGTATTAAGCAGGGAATTACTGAAGACAGAGACTAAACGTTCGTCGTCTATAGCTATCTCATATAGTGCCTACATGTAACGACTTCCTTATTGTTACCGACAATATTTTGGATACAGGGGTTGACAGCCCCTGGCTAATTAAAGTCACAAATAGCAAGGAGCTTTTATCAAAAAAGCTCCTTGCAAATAGCAACCTAATCATGATAATGTTCTTCTGGGAGTCACAATTTTGTTTCCAGGTCGTCTTGGCAGCTTCCATAATTGTTTTAAATGATTGATGTTTGACATTTTTTTCTGCACTACTTCTGAGGTATAGCACTTGGACAATAATGGCCCACCTAGCACAAATCTTCACAATAGGACAATGCATACTTACACAGCATTTAACAGGCAGAGGAAACATTACTGGCCATGCATGTTTCTTTTAGGAAGTGCCACTTCCCAACATGTTTCTAACATGGGTTCCACATGTGGCTGTCAATGTTTTGAATAAGTCAGATGGTAATGGGTATTGCTCATAACTGGAGAATGTATCAGTACAATTACAAAAACCGGGGGCATCTAGGTGATCTCAGTAAGGTGTAACGTTACCTTGCATTTATGATAGATCAACTTGTACTACTTCATAAGTCTGTTCTATTCTGGGCACAGCAAGGAAAATACAAAAACATAAAACCAACAAAGATCAACATTTCAAATCAAACAATCTTTATTGCTTCCAGAAACTACACTCGGTTCAGCATACATAGAATACAGAATCCAAGATTGTTGTGTTGTTATACTACTAGGTTCTGAGGTTAAATACAGACGTACAGGCACTTCTACCTGATCTACAGGGAAAGGAACCAGGGCTTACATCAACTGTGTTTTTTTTCCTTCAAAATATGTACTTTTCTACAGGCCAATTGTGTATATTCTGTAAATATGCTTCAAATTTTTCCAATGTGAGCTGCTAATACCGATGAAAACGATGTAAACCCTGGTTACAAAATATTACTGACAAAAAAAATTGTGACCGGTACAAAATCAAGTGATGCACTTTTATCACAAAATCAAGTGATTCACCTTAAGAGAAATAACTGGCACGGATTGACCACAGACACAGTAATACTTCATAACAAAACTGAAGACATGAACATTGGAACCACTTCCTTTATCTTAATTTCTGTCAACAGTTTCTCAATCCACAATTTACATTGCACTCTCTGAAGTGTGTCAAATACACTTCGGAACATCCGCGATCAGTACAACATACATAGGACAAAAACCATAGTATACAAAATAAAGTTTGGCTTTCTGTTTAATATACATCAGTCTCCACGCTATGGAGAACTTTTACTCGTAGTTGTTTCTCTTCTATTTACAATAAATACATCAAACTTCTCAAGTCCACCACAAAAATAGACCACTGTCACAACAACTGACACGGCATTCATTGGTATGTATATACAAATGGGGTGTCTACTGCTACTTCGGTAGCATGACTACGGCATCAATTGTATTTACATGGGGTGTTACTTGGTAGGTTTTAGAACATCTCGTCCTAGCGCACAAAATCACGCAGGCTAGTGTTTTTAATACTTCATGAGACCTATGAACCAACACTAGAATAATATTTGATATACAGCAGATGAATTAACGGATATAGACCATCTGTTTATGTACAACAACATAACAGAAGCCATGCTTTCAAAGAGTGCTACATAATAGGTGCTTTCTTCTGAGCTGGCCACTGCTGGGCTCCTGTCTTCTTCCGAGACACCTCTGCCACTAATTCTTCATGAGAACTTCAGTCACTGTGGAGGAGGAATAAAAGAAACATCACATACCATGGCAGCACAAGGGATATATTATTCTGGTTATACAGGTTAGGTGTGACAGGTTGCCGAAGGGGCGGTTAGACGCTATATAGATACAGACACTACATGAAGTGCCAATTTTGCCATGAGTATTTCTATCTACCAATAGAAATTAGAAGCAACTAAAAGGTGCATGCCTATAATTTGTGAAATTTTGCAGCCAAATGAGAAACTGTCTAAAGTTGTGATGGTGAAACTTGTAAACTATGTCGAGTGCAAGTGAAAACATGGCTGATTACAAATTCTACACTTTCCATGGAATACAAACAAAGCAATTGGACATTGACTTCCATACAGTGTAAATACAGAAATAGTCTGCTAGTCAGAGCGCATTATTAATTGCTATTTGAAGAAAATTTCCCTTTTCCTGCACCTACTAAAGCTAAAACACAAATAGAAGGCACCCATGGGTAGAACAAGTGTTAGTGACACACACAATGAAGACACTAAATTACAAGGATATAACACATACTTCTGTGCCCGACACAAAATGACAACTACATGTACTAGTCACCATGCTACATGATATGGAATGGAATTCATACTAGTCTGCACCTATTCACCTGTGGTACCACCAAGTATGTCTAAAATATTGAGGATTTGCATACTGCAACATAGATCAGGGCTGCAATATGTGCCATTGTCATACAAAGTGCCACAGTGAGTAATCTTAGCACACTAAAGACAAGGAACACATTTTTGTACCATCTTCTATTGTGTATCCAGGCTGAATGGATTGAGACAATGCAGTGTCATCTACTGTTTGTAACGCTGAGATGATGTCGTGGAGTCTGGTCTCCTCGTCCTGGGGTTGTTGCTGCTGAGGATCCACTATGGGGGCTGGAGGGAGAAGCAAGTGGTGAGTAAACAATACCTGGAGACAGGGATTGTCTGCAGCAGTACAAGGTGAACCCCCCATGTACCCACAAAACATGTAGTAACTATAACACTTGTATGGCTGCATTCTAACCTCTGCCATAAGTAAGTATGCTCCCAGTAGTCAGTTGATCAGTCTGACGCAAACTAAAAAATTTGGTTGCTTTTCTGTTTCCTTCTGTTTTGGACTTCAGTAAAATGCTTAAACAATGTCTATACTTATAAAAGGAGGGGAAAACCTGGGAGCATCTCATAGCTAAAATAACACCACTAATTAGACAAGGTCAGAGAAATGTCTGCCTGTAAAGAAGCAAAGTATGGTCATTATGAATACATTTTCCCAAATCAGCTTACAATGCTACAAATACTATGAATCTGATAATGTTGGATAGCCCCCTATTGTTGTGACCCTGAAACTTGACAAAAGCTGATCAAATCATGCTTAGGTACAATTACTCAACTAAAATGGTTTTGATTAAATGGGAAGAAATTGTTGATTAGAGTCAAGTATTACTATAACAAATTTTGCAGATGTCATCAGAGTCTTGCTGCTATGAAATGCACAAAATGGAAAAAGAAAAAAGACCAGTGGCTTTATCTAACTTGTAAAATACGAAATGGGAACATTGAGAGCAGAAAGTTGGCTGCAACTCAAGATTTCCTCAAAACATTCGAGTTAGTAGGAAAGAAATCTAGATCAGGTATCAAGTATAAAATCACTAGTTGTCAGCTGGTTCTACATCTTACACCTTGTGCTGTAACATTCCCACAACTCAACCTTTAGGAATAAGAGCCTATATTCATTAGGCAGTTCATTTCTGTCTACAGCAATGTTTTAAAACCTAACAATCCTATTATCCCGATACCCCGCCACTCTTTCTATCTTCTTTAAGCTACAGGTAACGCCCTTGTCTTCGTGTGTTGTGGGTAAACTCACCTAGAAAAAAGTCACAATGCCACTGCCAGTTTTCTGCTGTGGCGGCAACCATCGGGCTTGAATTACGGTAGTCACGAGACAACTCACCCAGATCGAAGAGCCCCTGTGCAGTCTGCTGGGCTGTTTCCTCTGCGTTGGCTGGGGGCAGCAGCATGGTCACGTCCTCTTGGTTCAGCCCGGAATGGGTCACCACACTGCCGATCGGAGCCCCGGCCACGGGGAGTGTCGTGTTGGTAGGCTCGCGAACAGCTTGCTCAGCCATGGCTGCCAAGAGGAATATCAAGTTTAGCATCTTTGCATGAGATGATATAACTTACATATGTTAGGTGATAACTACATTAGCTTTAACAGACATTTTGGACTTGAAATGCTCAAAGTAGAGAAAAGAAGTTTGCTTACCTCGGAGCTGTTGCTCAAAGGAGCAGGACTCAGGCTGCTGAAGGCCTGTTTCAGTTTTGAGCGGCAGAACAGCTGTGGAGAGGTGGGAAAGCACATATTAGACAGTGGTCACAACTGTGTGTCTGTGTGGAGTGTGTTTAGTGAATGCCTGCGCAGCCCTCTACCACCAGCCCACCTCTGCATGGGCATTACATAACCTCACGTTAGCCCTACATCTGGGTCAAACGTATGGCTCACATGCAACATACATACAGGTATGCAGTATGGCTCTATCCTGTTTTCTCTTTTGTTCTCATTGTTCTTGTACAACTCAAAAGGACTTGCTCTTGTGGAAACGTAAAACAAGGCATTCCCAGAACAGCAGTCCTCATGCTTGTAGGAAATTATAAAAAAATCAAAAGGGTTCCTAATCATATACACCAAAAATGGAAACCGCCTCATGCAAGCAGTAATGGGCCACGACGGAAGACTACATAAACTCTGTGTCAGTGTAGAAACATGCAGAATCGCTTCCCCCACGAACGCGCCGATCGTAACTCCCACAGCAAGCTGGAAAACAAAGGGTGAGGTGCAACCTGGTGCAAAGTAAATGGGGGCAGCAGCATTCCGTTCCCTGAAATGTAAGTGTGGTGAGGTGCAGGGAACCTTGTTTGACGAACTGTAAGGAGAGAAACAAACTAACTACTACTTATTTCCCTCCCAGCCACAAATTCCCCCTTACAACCAAAAACCTGTCACATCTTTTGCACACAGCGACCCACATGAAATTTCTACGAGTGTTAGTGCGGCAAGCAGGATGAGGTATCTGAAAATGTCCTTACAGTTCATTAAACAAGATTTCAAGTGCATGTTAAAACAACACTCCTGCATCTACTATCAGTACTGGAAAAAAGTAAAGGTCTACATGGAATTTTGGACTTGCATTTCATCTCAATCTTTTCACTTGCATACTTGAACAATCATTTGCACTTTTTTTTTGCAAGGCAATTTTTTTTTCTTGTTGTTCTGAGGATGAGACCTTAAAAGAAACTAGTGCCTTACATCATAGCCAAAGGGAAGTCAAATCAAAATCAAACCAGAATCATTCCAGAGGAAAGGAATTACCTCAAAATGAAGCAAACTAAATGTATCGACTATCCCACACTGATCCTCACTACAGTGTGAAATCTTTCCCAGGTGATACGACAAGTCGAGCAAGTGTCACTGTCTCCCGAAGAGCTGCCATTACAATAGAACTTCTTGCTTGACCTAGCTGAAAGAGAAACAGAGGGCTGCTGCGCTGCTAGGTTCCCCATACACACGGTCATCGTCTTCTTGCGCCAACACAGCCCCTTCAACCTACAAAACAGCACCCAATGGCGGCGGGAAGTGACACTTGCCCACAGAATCAGCCTGGAAAGGATTTCCCCGTGCCTCCATTGTATAAGTCTACTGGCCTGGGTCATATGACCTTAGCTAGACCTGGCTAACATTATCGGGGGACTACACCTTCAAACACGAAGGCAAAAAATGTTCCTCGCTCGCTAAGCTGTCATGACATGTATGTATATAACAGCAATACAAGGAAGGCACCGGTACTGTAGTGACTCAATAAGGAAAAAATGAAACACTAACTGTTCACCCGCTTTTACGTGTTTACCGACACACGAGGGTTAACAGGAACGTTTCCCCTGTTAACGTGTCTACGAACGTCTGAGTGACATGAGACCTCGTTGGTAGTCTATGGAGAAAGGGAACAGGTGATGAACTGAACCCACCCCACACATGCAAAAACCCTGGGGCCCGCCATTTCCCTCCCTCAAGTCCCCTGGGTTAGACTTAGAACAAGCCAAAAGGCATGGGACAGAACAATGAACATGTGGGGCCCCAATGGCATGGCACTGGAGCAGTTTTTTCTTTGTAGACTCACAAGGTGAAAGAAAGCACTTCATTTTCAGAACCATGTGACATCTGGGTAGGCTGTGTCTTCTTCAATAACTTTTTGGAGTATTTCATTTTGTAGATGCTTGTCAGATCAGCCGAGAAAAAATGTCTGAAACACAGAAGTTTTGCTGAATATAAATGTAATACTACCTTTTCATTGTAAATTTTCTGCCCCGGTATTTTCCATGTTGATAAGTTTTTAAAATTGAATTTCTTTTTGTAGCTGCTTTCCAAGCAGGTAGAAGCTTTGCCAGTATCAAACTCAAATGCTGGTGCCAGAAAGATAAAAAGGAAACTGCGATCTCGACCATTGTTCGTGACCCCACTACGTGCTTGTAGGTTAGGTTTGCAAAACAAATTCCTCCGCATGCCATGCCATGAACATTGGAAACAACATGGTCACAAGAAAGGTGAACATGCAAGTTTGGTTGCAGCTCAGTTCAGCTGCATTTTAGTTTCTATATGTCATGCTATCTTTTCTCTTTCAGTCTATGTAAGTCTTTTTTCATTCAGATATAAGTAACACTGTCAAATTTGGATAGATATGATAAATAATGCTGTCAGATTTTGATAGATATGGAAAAAATGTATTCAACTCCCGCAAGTTCACCTTCCTTAGAACATGCAACAATGCTGGGCAGGTATGTTACAACATGCATGCCCATATCAACAATAGACACAAATGAATGGACTCCACAACAAGTGGAGCAAAGAGTTAACATTTAACCACAAGAATGGGATATGTTCTTTTTTAGAAAAATTAACTATTTTGAACGGAATAAGAATGGCATCTTAGCTAGTGCTTGAAAGAGTCCATTCATTTGTGATACAGGACAAATGACATGAAATGCATTCTGTTTAGGTGTCTTCTACTGGATGGGGAAATAACTGATTTGTACAACTATCTCATCAGGAATGATTTGTACTTTTGTTTTGTTGGGTATTCCATGAAACATGGAGTTTCCCTTACAGAGACATCTCTGCTCAACAAGACCAGGAATTGACAGTGATTACTCATTAATTTGGCACAAGTTGCAGGAAAGAAAAGTTTCCTGTAACTTTCCCCCATAGTCACCCACAAAGTGGATGGTATTTCCAGTTCTGAGGCTTCTTGTCCCTTCCCCTTTGTCTATAACATCCCTACAAATAGTGTGAGGAAATGGGACAAACAAAACTGCATCTATGCAGCCAGGTAGAAAAAAATTATCCATCGGAAAACAGTACAGTCGGACCACACCAATTTGATTTCCTGTTCTTCAGGGTTGGCATATTTTGTAACTAAATCCCAACCATTGTTTAACTTGATACAAAGTACTAATAAAGGTTGAATGCAAAAAGCTTTCACCAAATTAACAATTTCAGCCTAAGCAGAACTCAAGTAGGCATTTTCAAAACAAATTTGAAAGTGTATATGCATCTAGTTTACAGAATTTTATGAATCACATGTACAGGGCCAAACTGTTGACAATAGACCAACTTTATGGACCTGATAAACAAATACCTTGTTTAGCAAGAAGTAATGACAGAAAAACGGAACAAATTGCTTGCCGATTTGTAAACTACCTGATGAACAAGTGATCAAACTGGTGCAACCCTTTTCGAAGCCTTTCCAGAAATGGAATACCAGGGACCAGAGGGTTTGGTTCATCCCCAAAATGTAGAAGACACCTCAATGTTGTGGAAAACCCTCCACCGCCAGCTCCTTCAAAACTGTCCCCAAGGCATCCCACAGTCAAGGTACCAACAGAGATTCCTCAAACAACAATGAATCTCCTTCATACACAACATTTCAGATGCTGGAATCGTTCTTGTACTCTTTAATAATAAATATCACCAATGTGTTTAGGCCCCTTAGGGGAAAAAAAAAGGAAAAGAGCTTGCTCAAGACTCATCTGTTTCTGAAATGTCACAACAGCAACAAGTGTCTGATCAAAACTGGCATGAAAACAAGAGTTTTGAAGCAAGAGGTCCAAAAGAGTAGGATATCAAATATAAAATCGAAAAAGAACTTAATGATAACTGTGTTAATGACATAATTAGTGAACAAATAGTGATCAGTTTGGGAGATGAGTCTTGAGCCACTGGTGTCATTTCTCTGGAACATGCCAAACTCTTTCAATCGGAACCAAGACACCAGCGAACAGAGAATGTATCTTGTCTGTGGGTGGGCGCAAGGGGAGACAAAAACCTGCGTAGACATGGAAATGAGGTTACCAGGCGGCTTCACGGTTGGCAGGGGCGTGTAGCTGAAAGTGTGGGGCTCGCTGGTCTTGCCACCAGCACACACCACAACCTGAACAGCCATTGCCTCTTTCACATCCTCCGTTTGGTACGGTGGAACGGTACAGATCAGATGTGTCTGGAAAAGAGAAAAGGACAGCATATTCATTTACTGTTTTGGCTCTAAAAGCAATGAAACAGGGATGGTGAAAGACACTGGGGATTTTGGAAAATCTAAGTAACTTTCCTGAGCCGTACATCTTGACACTGGATTCATGTAGATTTATAATCTGAACATGCTTCTTCCAAAATCATGGTTCTGTTATAACTTATTTTGAAGTTTATTTTGCATGAACATGACCAGTCTAATGCATCATCTGGTTCAAATGTATTCCCATATATCAAGCTCCATTACTCTAATGGGTAGGGTAAGTGTAATTCCCTTTTGTTACAGCAGGACAGCTCACGAAACGGACGTCCCCTTTATCACGGGAAATTGAATTGTATTGATTTTTTTTGCTCACCTGGTGGAAATATTCCTTGTCAATTTCTGCCTCTGCCTCCCAAATCAACTGGCAATCTAAGTAGAAGAAAAAGAACATTATCAATTTCAAACAGAATATACAAGCAACTTTTAAGTTGACATAAATTTCAATTCTAAGCAAAACATCTTTGTGCGAGACTGGTCATGGATACTGTGGTGCACCTTTTACAATATTCTCTGATATTTCTATAATACTAGTTCTCACGAGGCATGAAGTATGACAAGTACCTTCAGAAATCTCCTGAAACTTGACCTGTGTCCCCTTGATGAAGTTCTTGCCGATGATGAACATCTCTTCTCCACCAGCGACAGTGCAGGATGACAGGCTCTTCTTCAGGATCTCTGGCTGACCAGTGGGCTGAGCTGTTCAAGGGACAAAAAATCATCAGCACTACTCGAATAGCCAAAGCGATAAGAAAAGTCAGATAATGCCCTAACTGTTACAAAGAGTTTTCTGAAAGCTGTTACAGAGGAAAAACAAAGATGAAAAACTAATACAAAAAATGTTCTAGCATATTTGGCATACTACTAAATCTCACGACAATGGAGCCAATGCTAAAACTTATGACATTGTGCTTGGAATGAGAAAGAAGTAACAGCATATGCAGTACAAGTAAAGCAGAGGTGGAAAACCTTAATTACTTCATTGGTGATGTAACATTACTGACAAGAAACGCAAACACTGGATTAGCCACAAAACCTCAGAAGACATGTGTTCTAGGAAGGGAATAGCTTCACACATAAAAGATTAAGAAAGACAAGGTGTCAAAATTTGGATCAAAAGTAAAATGTGGGGCTTAAAAAGACTTCACAACATTTAAGAAAGCCAATGATTAGCGTTGTGAGTGCTAAAAATGAGTACAACTTTCATTGACAAACATCAGAATGCCTGATCATACCTAAGTTTTATACAAGGCTTAACTGATGATCAACTTATCAAGAAAATACTTATGTATAAAAAACAAATTGACATAGAAACAATGCTAAAAAAAGTTCAAAAACACTAACTCTTTTAACTAACCAGCTGAAAAACACAGCAAATTGAAAGCCATGGTTAATTTTGCATTCCACATTGCACTGTCAAAAACAATAGTGCACAGTGCTTCATAATACATTCCTTTCAGGATATAATTTATCACTTAAGAAGGAGCTGTATTTATTCTAAAACATACATTAGCTGTTGTTGTTGAATAAATGACTTTGGTACAGATTAGCCCTGCAACCCTTTCACTGACACACCCACTACATTACCGCCCTATTGCATCATCAGCAATTTTGTAAATTCCTATGATCCAAAGTCCTTGATCATCCCAAGGTTAAAAGAAATATGTGGAGGCAGTCATGTGTTGGCAGAGAAACAGGTGTCAGACAGCTATGTCCTGGGACAAAATTACAACCTTGCTTACAGGGCAGCTGGGGCATGACCATATTTGGTAAGGCACTTGTGTACTTAGATATGGGAGGCTGGGGAACATGTTTAAACAGCAGAAGGCCCTAAGGGGGGTTTGAGTAGTGAAGCTGGACTATTTTCAGAGTTAGATCCTCTTATGCACATCCTCTTTCCTTTCTACAAACGTTGTTTTTAACATTGAGGAAGCCATTTGCTAGTGGTATCTTTACTCCTTATGTTCAATGAGCTACCAGTGGAAATCTCTTCAGATTACTACTTAGTATTCCTTATCATGTGGTATGTAGTGTGAACACCAGGCTACATCAGCAATGTTACCACAGAGCTGGCTGCCTGAGGTGAATGGAGATAAACATTACACATAGCAGCAGGACCTCTTAATTCTACAGGCCACCCACATAAGGTCAACGCATGTTAGGACCTCGCTATAAGCGGCCAAAGGTCACGAGATACTCACTGCAAATGATGGGGGTGGAGTGACACTGCAGGGTCAGCAGGGATCCGTCTTCGCGGGGAATGTGGACGCGGAATACCAACCGACAACGGGTGCTTCTTCTCTTGGAGCGCGCCAGCCCGATCCTGGCCTCCACATCCGCATTCCTGAGCTTCAGGATTCCCACACAATCCAAGCTGTTTGGAGAGACAAAAAATCTAGTTACTGATCAACCATTATTTTATTCATCAAATTGGACTAGCTACTTGTTGTAAGCAACAATTTACACCAGTACCTTACTACCTCAAGACCACATACTAAATATTCATAACATCAAGAACTGTAGTGCACAAAAAAAATAATAGACAATGTCATGTTGTTTGCTTAACAAATTAATCTTTTAAGGATGGCGTCATATGTTTAACCTATCTTTCTGCTTGTTCAAAACAAGTCTTCTTTTGGATGTAGCTGTTAATAGCTGTTTACATTTCCAGAATGCTGCATGCCTATATGGTGGCAAAGATCTAATGCCTTATAATGTACTTGTAGCGATGCATCAACTGGGTGTGTTGTTGCCATTTCCTGAATTCACAAAATGCTTATGACACACAACACCAAGTGCTCTAATATACACCATCCATCTTTGGCCTATCCTTGGATGGAATTGTCCCTCGACCTGTTAAACAGGACATTAGCCATAACGGGCAAAAAGGCACTTTTCACATACAAAACAGATATATTTGCAATGATACTGCTCAATGTAAGGCAATCGTATCTCCATGTAAGTTGGTAAGTTTGTATCTCCATGTAAGTTGATGTGTCATAGTACAATAATGATATCTTTAGCGACAGCTTGCAGCTTATGTGTTTCACACACCTCTGTGTCATGTTGTTTGTTGGATCCAATGGCACTTCAATGACTGTGGTCCCTTCGATGTCCCTCTCTGTGCAGGGAGTTGTGTTCCGGCCAGTCACCTTGCAGGCCTGGTAGAAACCGTGGGGCTTGATTTTCCCTGTGTCTGTTCCCACAAACACTTGAAGAGTGGCTGACTTGCTGCAGCCTTCAAGCTGTTGAATGAATACACGCATTAAGTTTGGACTTACTGAAACAACCATACTATAGTTAAGAACTGGAATTGACTAATCTGTCCACTTCACTAGAAGTTCTTGCCTCTACTTGTACAAAACTTGTCTACAACTATTCATATCAGTGTCCAGTAACATTAGCGTTTCAGAAACACCCTCAAGGTGGCAACTTCTAGAGTTACACAGTAATTAACCTATTTTCTTGTGTCAAGGCCTTTGTCCTGTGTTCTTATACAACTATTCCATTACAAGACACTTTCATTATTGTTTGCAGCAGCTTTAATCAAAAATTTGTGTCCAACTGAATTGCTTTGTTGCTCTATCACCTTCTAAAAGTTACCTTATGCCCTGCTTGTTACCTACAACTACAAGCCGTGGTTGAGATTACAAGCGACCTACCTTTACAGTGGGGAAGCCATGGCCAGATTCGTCCTTGACTGACCCACGGCTGCCTTCCGTCATGTATCGAGCCCTGTGGTGGACCTCGGGCTGCTTCAGGATCTTGAGCTGCATGCTGCCATGCTTACTACTCAAGTTTGGCATGTTGAGGCTCGGTTCTTTAGCCTGCCTCCTCGGGACTGGGCAGGAGTTGACGTGTGCAAGCTCTACGACTTGGCATGGCACGGTAGATGTTGGCACCAACGTTAGCAGGGTTGGTGGGGCAGACAATGCACTGTAGAAGAACAAAGGTGAAGAGGAAGAAGGATAAGTGTCCATGCAGCAGATAAGTTCTCGTCTTATCATGTTATAGTTAACACATATGCAATACAGGATACACTGTTCACTTTGCATTTGGAAAGACAGTTGGAAATTTGTAGAATGCATGTAACTTGATGCATTTCTTTTCATTTTTCACAATGAAAAGTACAGTTCAATGTTAATAAAAATACATGCTTCCCTCTTTTTTATGCAATTTCTGAAATGTTGCTGATCTTTTAAGGCAAAACTTCCAATGTCTTTCAAAATATAAAGCAAACAGTACTTTAACAACCATATTTCCCCCACAGATACAGGGACTTGTGTCTGATTTTTCTATCTACCTACAAGACTGTAACAACTACAGGTATGTACCTCTGCATGTCTGCTGGCACCCCCTGATGCGAGTCTCTCGCCTTGATGCTGACAATGTCAGCGCCGAACTTCTTGAACTCAAACTGGGGCTGACAGCTGCTGCCATCGGCGTCAAACAGCCGCTCCATGTTGATTCTTTCCTTCGGGCTGGAGGGACTCTGCTTAGCGGAGACTTTGCGGGACTTCCGCTGGCCGTTGGCAGTGATGGAGCGCGCCACTCCGCCGCTGCTGGTGTTACTGGAGGACGAATCGTCGTCCTCCATCCATCCGGAGCTGTCGTCGCAGCGAAGGTTCATCTTCCTGGTGCTGACCAGCAGGCTGCTGGACGTGTTCAACTCGCTGGGCGACATCAGGTTGCTGGAGTCCGACACGCTGACCAGCGGCGACCCACCCGGGCTGGACAATGGCGACAACTGCTGCCGCTGCTGTGTAGCCAACTCACTTTGCCCCAAGGGGGAGAGAGAGGATGGGCTTAGGACACCACTTACCATGGTATTACTTACCCCTTGCACTGACGTACTAATGCTTAGAGCTGATTCATACGTAGGGGTACTGGTAGTAGTGGTTGTGGTGATGCTGGGCGGCCCCATGCTCAGGTTCAGGGGATCTGAATCGTACAACAAGAGCCATGCATGAATGTAAGACCTCAGGACACCTCGGCAGTGGGCCTTCATCAGCTTAGCTATAACTTATCGCTGTGGAGAGGGGGTTAGACTTCAGACAGAACTGTTGGTGTACAACATCACATACAGACCGTCTTTAAGTTCACTGAATTTAGACGCAGCGGATATTGTTTTAAGATAGCTCTAAGGTAATCACCATCTCCAAGATCCCCTGCACCTTACGCTATACCCACCAAAACTGTCATTCAGTATCTTAATCACTTCAGAAATTAGGTATCTTTTCCTACGTTACGAAAACTAGATTTACTTGCATAATGGGCAGAAATTACATATCACATAACATGCAACATTTGTCCTATACAATACATGAACATCACGGGTAAACAAGGCAACGACATGAAACATGTTATACTACAGTCAATGCCTTTTCATATCTCTAACATAAGAAATACTAGCATTGAACAAACCAACCTACATTTGAGGTGTCTGAACGAAGCAGCTCGAATGAGTTCACAACATACCACTTGCCCAAGGGCTAGGGGTAAAAGTGCGAGTTTAAACATTTGCAACAACACAGATGTCCACTCAACACATTCATGCACACAAGACAGATGTTTTGTAATTGAAAAGTTTGATTGGCCTCATGTTGATGTAGCTGAACAAAATTATTGCAGCAAGACTATTTAGTATGGAAATGAAAAAAATTTGAATTCAAAGCAAAAGCTTTTCAGTGGTTATTACTAGTTTCAAAGAAGGCAGCTGCTTCAAGCGAAATCAAAAGTTCTGTCAGCCATTTGCACAAAACGGTCACATACCCACATCAGTCATACCAGTAACTGCCGGTCCATCGACCAAACCTTTGCCTTAGGCAGACTTCAATGTAAAACTTCCCTTTCCCTTCTGGAAAGACTCCAGGATACCTATGTCCAAAGCTAGCCTGGAATCATGTGGTCTGATGTTAAAATGTTCAGTCATGACTTTTGAAAGAATTAACATCAATGATGCTTCCAGGCTAGCTTAAAGCTGAAGTCAAAAGTTAAGTGGAAAAGTTCATTTTACAAGAATAAATTTGCCAACCCAATTTGTTGAGCCACAAAAGCCTTGGTAATCATTTCTTATTAAAAATTTTGCGAAATAGTACCTTTTAGTTATGTCAGTCTAAATCAGCAATTTACTTCTTGCCAAAGGAATTAGATGGTCAACTTTAGATGTATCTTTTTTGCTGCAAGTTTTTGCAAGTACCTTTGCTGTAATTTCTCATTTGTTGAACACCCCCAAAAACCTGGTGATGGGATTGCAAGACATATTATTGTTAATAACAGAAAAGAAAACAGCGACATCTCACGTGTCAGGGAAAAATCACTCTTTACTTCCATTCTGTTGATTTCTCTCACAACTTTTTATCTTCTTCATGAATCACGGGCTGTACAACATTATCACATTTTGTGATGAAGTCTCTGTGCTTCGGATACAATACATCACCCTGTTCACTACGCCAGCATTTTCTGGTCCGACAATTTTGTACGTTTTTACATGTAAGACTGAACGCCTCTCTTCACAATGTATTGTACACACGAGTAAGCTTTTGTTTGAGTTACAAGTGAGTTGGCCATTTACAAGCAGTCATGGGGTAGTGAACTCACAGTACAATGTTTGGTGAAAAAAAATTTCAATGCCTAGTGCAGGACACAAAAACTCAGCCTTACATGTCGAGTGCTTTATACAAAGTTTGCTGCTTTCTGTACAATCATACATTCTCAGCAATATCATACTTTGTACGATATTTACATAGCTCTGTGCCAAGGTAAAACCTTTCAACATATACAAATACATTCAACAGGGCACGAAATACTTACCTGCAACCTGCAATTTGCCAACTGCTGAAATTACACACAAAAATGGGAAGGACACTAGGAATCTCCATTTTTGCTTGTTAAAGAAAAGCAAAAGTCTAAGGCTGTACAATACAAAACTTTGTTCCATAAAATTTCCAACATACTCTATTCCTTGAGAACTATGTCACCAAATTGCAGGTACAATTCTAGGTACCTAAAAGATCGCTGGTACTAGAAAAAAAAGTATTTCGTACCCTGGTACAAGTTCATACTGCCCATCACAAACCATTTCATTTCACAAATTCATTGTAGATGTTGCCATGACTGAGCTTCTGCATTTAATCATTTCCATATGATAAAAACATGTATGATAGAAAAGGCCTTAATAAAAAGGGAGGGATAGTGATAAGCAGCTGAACTTGAGTAAAAGATTGGCATCAAATCAAAGTCTGACACAAACAAGTCATTTTCGTACCAGATAGGCCCAGCAAGTCGGACCCTTTCAAGGGATGTTCAGTGGGGCTAAGGGGGTGCCTTGCAGGCTGACCACCATTCATCAAGCGAAGTTCTTTGGGTAACAGCTCGAGAAAGGGATCTGAAAAAAGAGAAATCAGACTAAGAAGATGCATTTTGACTAAGTAAGAAACATTCCACATCAATAATACAATATAATACAGAATTGATGTTGCATTTATGATGATGATGTTGCATTTGGTTCTTCAGACATGTTTGAATGAAAATGGTACAAAGATAGTTTCAATGCAATATTTGTACATTTACAATCCAAATAAACCAACAAATTGTTTGTAATGCTAATTTTTGCATAACACAAGCTATTCAGTGTTGTGAGAATAGTTAGTTTCTAAGTGACCATGACAACAGCTCAGAAGTGTTAACAATTAAAGACTTATGCAATATCGACATAGAAAAAGAAAACTGCAAAACAAACCAGTATTCAAATGTAATAAACTAACAGTCTTGCATTCATTTCCCTGGAACATAGCCAACAGAAACGAGGGGAGGGGGGGTATACTGGACACATACAGGTTTCCACATACATGATACAGTATAACTTATATTATATAAAGAACAAGAGGCGTCTACGCCGAACCCGACTTAGTTTCCTTCTTTTGTCTGAAAATACTAAACAACTGTCAATTCACTACAAATAAACCCATTGAACTTGACAAAAGAAAGTCTACCAAAAGCCCTATGGCTAGAGCTGTGCCTTAGTAACATGCCTTTCTTTTATTGACGTCAATGAAATGCGAGCTTGTACAAACAAATCCGATCTCGCTTTCAGTAGACCGGCCAGCAAACTAGACTCAAGTCCGGCCTTGTAAACGCCCACTATCCCAGACTAGACAACAAGGCTTGTACTAGTGTAAACTCAAGATGTAGTTGACAAGAAAGGTGGGTTTCAAAATCCAGGAAATTACGTTTTTTCAAGAAACGCCCATTTCAGTTCCCTTATATAGGCGGAGGCGCAGCTCGCGCGTGGTGATAGCTAATTTGCATAACACCAGACCGTAGCGGTTTCTCTCACAAGGAAACAGCAAAATTTGCAAAAATACCCAAAATGTGCCGGTAAGC
Organism: Branchiostoma floridae x Branchiostoma belcheri; assembly: GCA_019207045.1. Taxonomy (NCBI): domain Eukaryota; kingdom Metazoa; phylum Chordata; class Leptocardii; order Amphioxiformes; family Branchiostomatidae; genus Branchiostoma; species Branchiostoma floridae x Branchiostoma belcheri. The sequence goes on along the minus strand of CM033028.1, from coordinate 18,354,672 downwards.
TTTGACAATACTTGGATTAGACGAGACTACATGTCATTAGGGTGATAAAACTGACCAAACTGGCGGCACAAAATGAACAAAAAGCCCCTATTTACTGTTTTCAGACGAGCAGACATGCCAGACAACAGAAAAATGCCACGCGCCATGGCCTAGTCAGTGGCGGCGGCAGTTGCTCCAAGCAATACGCACCTTTGCCGTACAAGCTTTCGGGGGAATTCAGCTCGACCTCTTCGTACAAGAAGGAGTCTTCACACCCAGAAGGCATTATAAACGCTACAAATGTTCTTTCTTGCTTGTTCCTTAGTAAGTTATGGGACTGCTTATCAGATTCAGCGGATCAAAGTAACTGCGACCGTCCGCCAGAAAATATTTCCTTCTACTGACGGGGAAGAAGCGCGCAGCCGCATTACCCCGTGCTGTATGCAAATTGAATCATACAAGGTAGTTGATTCGAAGACGTCATAAAACGTCATTAGCTAATTATTCTATTTATAGGTAAGAACCAATCAGAGATAAGCTAATTATCATAATTTATGCGTCATCGCTTAAAATAGAACCAAATCTCGTTTAAGTCAAACTCACGTGACAGGGGGATCCCCTTATTTTCTATTTTTTCTACAATAGTCTGAGATCGTAATGGAAAATTTTGTAGTTGGGGCGGTAAAGTTTGAATAAACCACAAAAAGATACATTAATGAGCAGTTATTGCCTTCTATTTCCTCGTTTCTGGCTGAAATTTTTTAAGATCACGCTTATCCATGGAACGAGAGATCACGAGATCTGAAGCCGAAGTTGTACGATGTTCGACGAAGATTCGAGAAGCAAGTTCGTGAATTTTCCAATTTTTAGATTTTTACTGAAGTTGGGGGAAATAATTATGATGGTAAAGACCCCGTTTATTATCTTAGACCTGATAAGAGGTAGGTTGTATACATATTCGAGGTTCGGTGTGGAAAACATTGCTCAGTTTATAACTCGGTCAAACGCGCTGAGGTGAAGGTTGAGTTGGGAGTGATGTGGGCGGGGAGGGGGGTTGGAAGGGAAGGGGGGGTATCACTTAACGTTGTCTCTTATATCAGCTTTCACATATTCTGTCATCATTTTGTAGATACATGGAGTAGTTTGGGAACGATATGCTTACGTACGTTCTATCCTTATTTGTAAAGTATGAACATATCAGGGTGTTTCATGAGGGTCTGCATGGGGGGTCCTGACAACGATTTACGCAAAATTCGGTGTGGCTGACTTCGCTTGACGTTAAATTCACGAAGGCTACCAATGCTTTATGTTTCATCCCACTACGAATAAAATATCTTCCCTACGAATTACGGGAAATTAAAAAGGGCTGCCTACGCCTAAACGGAAAAGATCATGCGGACCCTCTTTCATAATAATATCGCAATTTCGGAGTGTAACTTTTTGAGAGAAAAAGTGGATGCCTGAAAATTTTACATCATTGTCGTACGTCATTATATACAAGATTGTTACTGCTTTGAACCAATGTTATAACATTAACTGTTATAGCCTATAGCTATTGAAAGTCACTCACTCATTGAAAAAAAGTTTTGTCAAGGTCGACGCATTGTGAATGACTGAAAGATTCAATGTAACGTTATATTCCTTTTCCCCACTCAAGCAAACTGAATTTATAACAAACTGTTGCATAATAAAACCGCATACATGAAGAGTTGATGTTTATTTGGACTCATTTCAGAAGTCGCATGTATCCTCCTTTATACTTATTGTTCAAAATCTTTGATGTTTTGGAAGAACATTTAAATTTTACCTGAATAAACTGCAATTCTTTCCCCCTTTGTAGGGCATGGGGTTGTCAGGTTTGTTTCATGCTACTGTAAATGCAGTTTAGTTCTTGGGACTTAATTTTGTGGCAGCAGGAAAATGGAATGTTTATGGTGGTTTTGAGTTTGCGGTAGTGCCATATGCTGTACTCACATACTGTATGGAAAATGTTTGTGGTGGTTTTGAGTTCCTGGTGAAACGGCCACCACGAAAACCGCCTAGGAACATTTCTGCATTTACAGGAAGTCAAGGCGCTTCCCAACATGCCTATTTTATGACTCCAACTCCCAAGTTGTATCAATCCTTGGTTAAAACAGGTGATCTTTTGACTTATAGTTATAGGTTATAATTATACAACTTCTGTAAGTCACCTTAGCCTTGGTATCTCTGAGACTAATATCCAAGTGTTTTTGAGATCCCATACTGAATCAGCTGTGAGGATATTTAAGGCACATTTGACGCAGTTCCCAGAATGAGTAATAGGACATCGCATGCGTTGACGTCAAGACCTGTGGAATACCCGATATCCCAGCATAGGTCATGTTCTTGTCATTTAACGCTTTGCAATGATCTGTTAAGTTATTTTCCAGTGGCTTGGCAAGCGGGAGGCAATTTGCAGCCAAGCTCTCATAAATAAGTAAAGCCTCAAACCATGATTAATTGTGTGGTACAGGCAAGATGAATATTGAATAGACTACTAGTATATGGGCATAATCTAATTTTTAGCGACAGTAAATGCAGTGACTAAGCGAAGAAGATAAGAATCACAAGGACTTGATTGACAGTATGGTAGTGAAAAGAAAGAAGCCATGGAGATACCTCAACATATAGAGAGCAAGAAATGTGATCAGCAATGGGTAACAGGAGTTAGGATTTAATATGGGAAGCATTACAAAACAGATTCTGAGAGGAGTGTACGTTGCAACAAACATTCTATGGAACTGAACATAGTCTGATTCAAACACTCTGTTTTCATTCAAGAACATCCAACACAAAAGTTAGACTTTAAAGTTACATAAGACTGTTTTTTTATCTTAATTATAATCCCTTGCTTCATTTTTACTCTGAAAGAACCATAGAATGAGTTCAAGGAGGTTACGATTGAATTGGTGTAGCCTTCCTAACCTAAGTCTAGCAGCATCCAGCATGTAATTAAATTGAACTATTATGAGAATGCCTTTTGGCACCAAGTTTGTATGGGTTCTAATACATTATCATAGGGGTGTTGACAGCAGGAAGAGAGAGTCAAAGGATGGAGTCGGCAGCTATTAATTAATTGTTGACCATTTGATTGTCACCTGATTGACTTAATACCCAACGTTTGATTTATAATGTGTCCAAAGGTTCTTTACATGGCACATGCCTGAAGTGTTTCCATAGATGCAGATCCTGCTAATATGTGCCAGGCATTTTGTAGGGTCTATCTTTGGATTGGTCATGTCATCATGACATTACCAGCTGTGTGCAGGGTGAAGCCAGTGTGCAGAATCTCTTACAGAAACCTTACAGGGAAACTATGGATGATGTTCCAAATGCTCTTAAGGCCATACTGATTTAATTTCCTGGTTCTGACGTCTTTCCTAATTAAGTTTCATCCAGAGGTCATTTGCGAGATACCTCAGATGAAAACGGGAAGTTGGAGTAAACTGCTATTCTCCAAGCAGATCCTACGGTAGCATAAGATATTACACGTATCAAATTCAAAAGCTGCCAGAGGAGTGAAGCCAGCCTAGGAGTACACCTCTTGGCTGACTACACCCCTTGGCCAGTTTAGCACTTATCTTATGCCATCATAGGATCTGCTTGGAGTTAGAGTAAACCTTGCATCCAACTTACTAGAATTGTTTGCATTTTCTGTCAATTAGGTTACAGTAATGAATGTCAATTGGTATGCCTGTCTAGCGTGTCAGTTTTGTATCAGCTACTTCTTTACTCCTGTCAAGAGCTTTATCACTTTGTCAAAACCTTCCTCCTCTCTGCTTGTTGGTCTAGTCCTAAAACTGGTCTTTTCTTGTTTGCTTAATCATTTGTGTTTTTAAAATGTGTACGTTCTTTTTGTAATACGTTGTTATAGCCATAATGATTACGTTGATACGGAATAACAGAACATAGTGTTATTCTAAGACATCATTCGTAACTTGGGAAAATGACAGCTCAGAGAGGACGGTATTCTACCGGTTTGTGTCATTCTAAGCTTATCACTGGTTTTTACTCTGAAAATTGATTACATGCATACTGTAGTACAACTAAAGCCTTGATAATCAATGATAAAACAGCTTTTCATGATCTACATGTATATGATTGGTGACTGTGATAATCATGTACCTAGCCGTTGTGTTCCCCAGACCAATGTTATTTTTTTATTTGTATGATAAGCAGAGTCCAGGGCCTTTTGAAGCTCTTGTGATTTACAATCAGCTTGCGACACTGATGACACTGTACAATGCTACTAGTAGAAGCCGCCATAGATATCACTGTGCCAGTGTGTCAGATAAGCAATGCTGAGACCAAGGACGTTATGTCCTTCCTGAGACTAAGAGATGTCCTTATCTAACCCGACTTTGTGACAAGAAAAAGATGTATGTCTTTTGACCTTTGATCTAAGCTGTGGGGAGTATTTTTAGGCAGTGGCATGTCCAAGGGGTTCAAGTACATGCTGCATATGGGCAATGTAAATATGACAAAAGGGGACATGCTAGATTTCAACTTGTTTACGATATGCTACATGTATGCCAACATAGCAATCATTTTGTGAACAAAAGATCAGAAGCTCAAAAAATTAGCAAGATACTCCAAAATTCTAATGCTGGAAATAAAAATCATCACCTTGATATAGACAACACAATTTGTTGGATAGTTTCATCAGCCAAAAAAGCATGCAATACTGTAACAATTGATCGCTGTTGTTGTTAATATCTGAGGTATTTGACGGCTGGTGCTTATCAGTACGTCAGTAGACTGGATTAAAAATTGGCATTGATATTAGCAGATCAAATTACTGCTTAATACGTGTACGTGAATTACTAGTAATCTTTTGCCAAACACCAGGTTTGCCTACCACTGCATCACTGTGACATCATCGCAATCGCTTGTATGAATAGAATAAACAAGGCATTTCATGAGATGCTATTGCACTAGACTCTCTGCTTTCTCTTCAACCTCTAGGCTTCATCATATGACTGACATATTTCCACTTCTCAGTTTGGCATCAAGCTATTTGTTGCACGTGTTTGCGCGATATTTTTATGGCGAGGGACATTGCATACATGCCCTATATGCCTGGACATGAGCCAGGCGCTTAAGCTGAATGCGCTTCATACACAGCTGTGGACAGGGATCAGAATATATCACAAAGTATCAGAGTTTCAGACAAACAACATGTACAGTAGCACATTACTTGCAGGCATACTTTTATCATGATTCATGGTACACCTCAAATGACCTCAAATGGCTCTATAGTACACCGATTTTTTGTAATTTTGTTCTTTGTTTTAAAAATACCAGGTAATACGGAGTTTTTTAAAACAAAATCAGTCAAAAAGTTACCCACACTTGAGAATTATTGGTATACGCAGATAAGTACTGGTACGTTAATACCGGTAATTTGGACCTGTTCCTAATATATTATTATATTGATAGTGATTTTCGCAGTACTGTAAGGGTACACATCCCTTGGTAGAAGTAGTGATGTTTAACAGTTTAGTCTGAAGGTTGTCAGGTTTTGGCTGACACATGCTGATGGCTCCCAGATCACTGTCACTGCTGATCCCATGGTAATTAATCTTCCCATTGGTGACAGTTGACCAGGGCTTGAAATGCCCATCTGCAAAGCTGTATTTGTAGAAAAGGTTAGTTGCAGGTGAAGACAAGTCGCAGTTTATTGGTAAACTAAAAGAAAACCAACTTGAAAAACCTTGACAATGTATGACCAGTGTTGTCTACAATGATGACAGAAGCGATAGATAGATAATTGCGATGTTTATTTGGACTTCCAGTGTCCTACTAAAGGCTAGAGGTGTAGTTAATGTCTGTGGTATTAGTGCTAACTATCCTTTTCATTACTGTAACTATTTTAATTGCTGTCATCAGTAAGTGATTGGCAGTTCCAGCTTTATCCAATGAAATGAAAAATGACTTCATATGACTACCTTTGCGTATTTCAAATGTTTAGTTCTATGTTGTTCTGCCAGTTTACTTCCTGTTCACCTTTGACTTTTTTTGTCAGACCAGTAGTCATCATTGGTCACTGGTCTGTATCCCTAGTCTCACACAGGGAAAGAATCACACATGCACATGTGTACTGAACAGAGACAGCGTGTTGTCAGTTTGAGTCCCCACTTCAAGACTCACCTTGCATAAGCATACAGTACCTCGCTCTGTGCCATGTTTACTGAACAGTGGCGGAGAGCTACTCTAACACAAGTAACAGTCATTTAATTTTTCAATTGTTGCATCAAATGGATGAGAGTCGTACTTTTATAACCTTTGTGCTGACCTCAAGCATACTATTGTATTGGTGTTGATATTCGCAATTGCAGTGCTCAGGAAGAAGCAAGTACATGCTCTTGAATTTCTTTTACAACAGTCTGAGTTACATAGTACAGCAGTCATTTCAAATGTTCCTGTGACCTGACCAATTTTTTACTGTCTGATGCTTTTGTTAATGAGTCCTTTGTGAGTTTTCAATGCCTAAATTCTTCAGCACTGCTTCAGGCACATAGTATTAAATGCAACCTTGTCCTATATTTCAACGGAAACGATCAAAAGGATTGGTTGGTAAACTGCCTATTGCAGTTATGCTGTGTGTCAATGATTAAATCAAAAGGCTTGCGACAGGATTGTGCTAACAATCAACTGTGACACCTCGGATTACCATACCATCAGGAGCTCCCTGCTATTTCTATCGTGCTTAAGGAACTTTAGCCCGCCGTCCTGTTCATTGGTGCGTTTAGTGATCATTTACAGGGTTGATTTGCTCTTTTGCGAAAATCTAAAACACAGGCTGACAGAAACACCTGGCCTTTGCTTAGCAGAGTAGCAGGTAAAACCAAAAAGAGGAGAATGGTGACGAGGCTTAGATTTGGAAAGAGTGGAGCTCATCCTTACTCCAAAGATTGCTGTGTAAAGGCACCAGTTCATGGCAAATGGGCTTTCACTGAAGCATGTTCATGTCTTTTGAGATCTGCCAAGACCTCAGCAGCTAGCTGAAAGAGACTTTGTTAGCAATGAGGTCAGACACCCCAATTTAGGCTGTCCCTGACCAGGAGATTGGGATTACATGTGAGCCATGGGGTGGTAGGAGATTGGGGGTAAGCTGATGTGGTCATGCCATGTCACTCATACTGACTAACTGGGGCAGTTATGTCCACTGTCCTTTTTCCAGTCCACTTCAGCTGTCAAACAGGACTCACTTAAGACCCATGCAGGGCTGTTACTACTAAGTTTCGTCCAACAGTGACAGTTATTAAATTTTCGATGTCTGACAGCACAATTCTTTTTCACCGAGAGTGACCTAGTCTCGATCTCACGAAAGAGCACGAGACTCGTTTGGAGGTATGTACCTCAATGCCTTTAAAAACTCACAGTTGCTGTTGGATGAAAATTCGTAGTTACTGTATTCATACGTGACTGATGAACCTCTTCAACCATAAACTGATAAAGAGCTTAGGCTTTATGAGCCAATGTGCCCCATTTGTTTTAACACAAATGTCATGTAAGTTCCCTTGATATGTCTTTGATACTGGTACTTTAAGTACTTGTCCCACAACATCCATCCATGCATACATCCGTACAGTAATTACATTTACGGCACTGTGGTTAAACATGTCCTGTGAAAACATTTAGTTTTCTGTGTCATTGGGTGAAATCTAGGTATGGATCCGGAAATGGCTTTGCATTAAGGCCATGTTGATTTGATTATATGGATGGCATCAATATTTGTCCGTTTCCAAAAAGTAAAAATAGTTTGAACCTCACTGTAAATCATACAACGGATAGTAAATATAGAATGCCAAACTAAATTACAACATCAAAGAAGATGTGAAAGAACAAAAACGTTGATTTGTTTAGTATACTTCACTCAGTGTTTAGTCATTTGTTCAACTTTTATGACTACTTAGATTTGTTAATGAAGGTAATTTTTTTGCCGAACGTTTTTTTATTCGCACGCTCGCATCAATTGTGTCATTCATATGATGAAATCAACATGTCCTCTGGAGATTTAAAGAACATTTATATGAAAAATATAATTATGACCTTGCCAAAGAGGTAAAAAATCTCAGAGGTGAAAGCAAAATTGCCTATTTTAATTATGGAGTAATGCAATAAGAAGGATCTTACTTTACATTTAAATCTAAGGCACCAAAATGACATTTGAATGACAATTCAAAGTAAAAGAGATTGATGCAATTTCAGGGCTCAAAATACTTTTTCTGCATACCTGCACTGGTGCAGGTAACATTGAAAAAAGTATACCTGCACCAGACAAGTTTTACCTGCACCACTCTGAAGTATGGACCATACTAAAAATTCTTCAGAAACCATTGCTATTTTTCAAAATATTTTTTACTTTATAGGTGGTAACAGTCAATTCAGCTAGTAACAATCCATATACACCTATATCATATGACATATATGCATAAAGCCCAGTTCATGAACCAGTGCAGGTTAGGTGCAGGTAGACACCAGAAATACCTGATCAGCTCCAATTTTACCTGCACTAACCTGCATATGCAGGTGGTATTTCGAGCCCTGAATTTCTATTAAAAGAGATTTTCCATTTTGGCAGATGGGAGGATGATGAATTTCAATTAAGCCAAAGAAAACACTTAAGAAATTGCATGTCCCATATCTCCTTTCAACAAGTCTTGGAGATTTGGGTCAATACACTAGTCATCTGTTGGTCTACTGTAGCACTGAAGCAAAAGATTTCTGACCATTGTGTCTATGAGCACTTTTTCCTTATATCATTTTTGAGACAAGACACCTGGTAACACTTCCGAAAATACCTTCATCAGGTTGGTAGAATATACGAGGGGCGTGCAATTAGTAATGGTCCTGACCCATTTCCCATAGCAGGAGATTAATGAAACTTGGCACAGTTATTAGTCTTTCTCTTCATAGGAATCACCCAGAGTTATGCATTTCTCCCATCGTTTGATGCAGCTCTGGACACCGATTTTGTAGGACACCCCAGGTTGGTCCTCCAACTGATGCCTCATCAATGGCACAAGAGGGACGACCAGGTCTGGGAGCTGTTTCCACAGACTTCCAGCCACGTTTGAATTCAGGATGCCAGCGTTTTACAAGGTCATATGATGGGGCATCATCACCATAAGTTTCATTTATTTCATCAAAAGTCTTCTTTGGTGTGCGTCCTTTCAAATACAAAAACCGGATCACTGCGCGACACTCAACTGGTTCCATTTCACACCTGGTCCATTTCGCACCTGACTAAGTTCAAACACCAGTAAATCAGAAACCACAATTAGTTCAGAGCTGTCTTTTGCAACATAACCCATAGAGATATGAATTATTACACATACAAAATTTCATTTAGATCAGACAACTGGAAGTGGGTCAGGACCATTACTTATTGCACGCCCCTCGTAGGATATAGGAGAACTCTTTTTACACAACCAGTACTTACATTGCTAATACGTTTCAATGTATCTCAGACACCTTCGTCAGAGCTTCTAACTGGAGTTCTGCTTCTCACCGCTATATGTAGCCTATGTAGGTGGCGCTTTTGCGGTGAGAAAACAATCCCAAACGTGGTCGAGGGGGGATACAAGCTTAGCCACGTTTAGGATTATTTTTTCACCGCAAAAGCGCCCCCCTGCATATAGCGGTGAGAAGCAGAACTCCAGTTAGAAGCTCTGACGAAGGTGTCTGAGAGAATTGAAGCGTAAGCAATGTATACCTGCTGGTTGTGTAAAAAGAATTCTCCTATAGCCTGGTAATGCTATTCATTACCAATATATCTATGACACATCATTGCATGGAGAAACACTTGTAGATAGATAGGCTGGATTAAATGTTCTAGTCCTCTGCAACCCATTACATTTCTGTGTATTAATTTTTAATTCAGTGTGTAAGATACGAAACATAAGAGAGATTAACATCATTTATTTAGTAACGTCAGCGCATTCCTGAAACATGTTTGATGATCACAAACTCTGCTGTATGTATATTCTCATTTTGCGATGGGTCGTCAGTTTCAATCAGAATAAGGTACACGTCAAGTAATGACATCAATTTGTATTTCGTGACTGTTCATCAGTTTCAATCATAAGCTCGGTATGATTATTAATATTGATGTCCACAACATACGCAGTTACAATCCATGTGATGCATAATTTATTGCTAAGCCAACCCTGGCATTTAATGAGGGTTATCATAGTGCTATCTTTCTTTCACATCTTTGGAATGCGATACATGAACCGTGAGTGGCACAAAATTAATCATGCAGCTTATCAATCAGGTTCTATAATGCAGCTTTACTAAACCTCTTTCTTTTCAATTTACTGTGACATATGGTACTGTAAATACAGAAATTTTCATGGTGTTTTTATGTTCGCAACTTTTGCGTTGCAAAATTCACCACGCACTTAAACCACCACAAACATTTTTCCATGACAGTTAGAAACTACAGTGCATGGTTCTACCGCAAACTGAAAACCACCGCAGTCCTTTTTCCCAATACCACAAAATTCAATCCCCACGAACTTGAATGCATTTACAGTACTATAATAGGTTAATCTCCAAGCAGATTTTGTTTCTCCAAGCAGGGTTTGTTTCACACTTTATTTCTGCAGTGTGAGTAAAGTACAGACTGAGAATATTTATCGACAAAAAGTACAGTAAGTCAGTAACTATGACTTTTATACGGTCATCTACAAAATAAAAATACGAAATAAAGCTTAAACTTTTACTTACTAGTAAGCATTATAGACGGTAAGTTGTGTTTGACCTTTGCGTTTGTTGGAAGGTCGAGGGGCATTGAGCTCAGTTTTACCAATGTCAAATCTTTGTCTAAGATTCTTGGGTGAGATTCACTGAGAAGATACTCGGCAAACTGCACGCTGCCCTCAAGAAAAGGTTAAACCCTGCATATAATCTCTCACTTGAATTATTCATGAAGAACACGTCAATTGCAAATTGTATCTCAATCTAGGACACAGTTTAACTTGCAAATGATGATGTGTTCCTGCACTCGTTTTGTATTCTGTCCTCACGACAGACGATTAGTATTTAGTGTATCAGCAGTCGTTTAATGTTAGCTGAAAGTGTAAGCCCAAAGCAGCACAAGCATAATTGGATGGCTTGCACTGTGAAATTAAAAGACAGTCTATTAGTGTATAAAGGTTTAATATGTAACTGATTTCAGCCTAGTGTCCCCTTCACGCAAACACTCAGGCAATCAATTTTTAATTACACTGACATGAAAGAGGCGACCTCATTTACAGACGTGACATATAGAACTCATTGAGCATCATCACGTGGTAGAGTATTCACGGTATAGTTGCGTCGTTTTCAGCTGAATCCAGGCGTCATTGCGTAGGGTCCCAGCTGCATGTATAATCCCCTGACGTGAAAGCATGGCCTGGTTGATTGCTATTGAGGTGGCGCCTACGCTCCTGGGAGATGTGCTTCATAGGCTTTTAATCAAACGATGGGTTGAGCCACAGTTCTACATGGCAGCACAGAAATTGATTACCGAGGTCAAACTGTTGCCTCTACTGTAATTACTTCCTGCAGGAGAAATGCGTATTGAATTTTTGGCCTGTATTAAAGCAGTCGTATAAAAGCTGACGTTGACCTTGGTGCTGAATTAACTTGAGGTTCATAAAACCACTCCACATGTTGGCTAGGCAATGATGTATGTATTTATTGATGTACATTTCCGGTAATGAATATGGCAGGCTATTCTAAGTTTGAGAACATTTTCATGAGGAGTGACTCTGTAAAGAGGAAGACTTTGGTCATTGTTAACTGCGCAAGTTCAATGGATTTATCAGTAGTGTTTACTGCAATACTGCAATTCAGCCAAATATAGGCTGCCACTGTATGTTGTTGTATGTCACTCGAGGTAAATAAACCATTTATTCATTCATTCAACTGCCAAAGTTCAATGGATTTATCAGTAATGTTTAACTACCCAAGTTCAGTGGATGTATGGCAGTACTGTTTAACTGCCCAAGTTCAATGGATTTATCAGTACTGTTTAAAACTGCTCAAGTTCAATGGATTTATCAGTTTAAAACTGCTCAAGTTCAATGGATTTATCAGTTTAAAACTGCTCAAGTTCAATGGATTTATCAGTTTAAAACTGCTCAAGTTCAATGGATTTATCAGTTTAAAACTGCTCAAGGGTCAATGGATTTATCAGTAATGTTTAACTGCCCAAGTTCAATGGATCTATTATGTTCCAAGGGCTAATCAGTAACCCATTGTTAAACCTTATCACTTGACTTTGTAACTGCCATACGGTATGAACTTTACATAGTAGAACAAAGAACAGGAACTGTCGTTCATTCCTCCAGCCTTGAATAGCCAGAAACCCTATACTTCACTCCGATGTAATTTAGGAACAAAATGAATGATCAATTTTCAATTGACTTAACTTACAAAAGGGTCCCAATGGGCCAAGGATTGAGGCAGAAAACTGTACACTGACAATTTTTTAATCATAACACTACCCTCACATTATGTCAAGGTCATGTGGCCTTAGGATGACATTTGAAACTGGAAAGAGAAGGAGAAGAAAACAAAATGAGAAGAAGCAATATACTGTTATTGTTAATGCATTTAAGTTCGTAGTAGGAAAAGAACTTGCAGTGGTTTTAAGTTGGCGGTAGCACCATGCACTGTAGTCTCTTACTGCCATGGAAATATGTTGGTGGTGATTTTAAGTTTGCTGTGAATTGGCAATGCGAAAACATAAAACATAAAACCACTGCGAAATTTTCTGCACTTACGGTAGTTTTACTGTCGCCTGTAGGGCGGAATACTGCAGCTGTAATTTAGATTGACATCATACAGTGGTGTCCCAGGTGCACACAAGATTGGTAATCATTGGGTCATTACGGTGACGCACGTTTTACTGTCCTTATGACGCAGGTACGACGGTCCGTTAGTCCCCCGCTAATGCCCGCGGGTTTAAATAGTCCTCGTACTGTCAGGCCAAATAAAGCACCGGAAGCACCTTTATTAACCTGGTGGATCGCCTGTAATAGGAAGACATCGGTTAAGTCTAGATAAGAAGACTTAGCGTGACTCAGGCTATACCCGACACTTTTGGCAGCAAATAATTTCTACCAAACCTTGTTAGAATGAAAAAAAAATTGTCTATATGACTGTTTACCCATAAAATAATTAGTTTAGCTGTACCAGACTTTTGTAAGAATAATAACTTTGTCTTTGCAATTTAATTGCCTAGTTACCTTCGCCAAGAAGGGTATGTTTTTGGTAGTATTGTATGTATGTATGTATGTACTATGTATGTATGTATGTGTGTGTGTGTGTGTGTGTGTGTGTGTGTGTGTGTGTGTGTGTGTGTGTGTATAAAGAAGATCAGCATAACTCGAGAATGCCTGGATGGATTGTATTGATATTTGGTATGTTGATTAAGGCTTGATGAGACCCGGTAACCAGTAGATTTTGGGCCCTCTAGTGGCTTGTTACGGTGCTGCAGCAGAAGTTCAAGTGAAATGAAAAGCAAAATTGCATCTCCCTGAAACCACTTTGCACCAATCAAGGTATACCGACTTATACCTCAGTCAGAATTGCTATACCAGTTGAATCCAACAACCAATAAATTCACTTAAATGTGGCCTTTATTATAAAGCCTGTAGCTGTTAGAAAAATCAGATCATTGGCTCCTCTGCTACTTTTAGGGCCTTTTCTGGAGTCTAGATTACATCATACACATGTACAGACACGTCCATCGGACTAAGTCTAGTCACTGTGGTCATTGATTGATTGATTGTGCAATCTTTGTACTGCAAACTTTGTACTGCCAGCACTGTTTGCCCAGAGCCAAGAAAAACATCACAGGACTGTCACGTGCAGATAGTTCTGTCACGTAGGAGGAATTGCAGCCTAAATTCCAGCCAATCAGACGACAGCGTGTGGTTCTCAGCCATTAGCTGTGAGATCAATGGCACGTTTTACAGAAAACCAATTTCACTGATCCCCTGTTAGATCCGATTATCTCCTCCCGACAGAAAATAAAATATAGGCGTATCAAAAGCTTTGTGCAGCTGTGCTATGTTTGGTTCATTATCTGAAATGTGCTTAGAGTATGGTATTGGTATTTTGAGGCGTATCCACTTTTTTATTTTTTTATTGTTGAGTGTTCAGCATGACTATGACATAACCAACTGTCAACATTAGCATCTATGACAACCATTCCCATCACAAGGCTGCAGCTATTACTGGAATAAAACTGTACCAAGAGTCCTATTTCAGATCCTAAAACCTATTGGTGTACAAAGAATACACTCAATTCTCAACATGAAGATCAACAGAGTGAGGGGGAAATCAATTTTTGTATGCACAGTTTCAGGAACCATGAATAGAGTCAAGTGCAAGTTTCACGTTTCCTTTTTGCCTTTCTTGTAAGACAGCGCAAGAAGAAGAAGCATTAATTAACTGTTACAGCCCGATTTCAAGCCATCCAAAAATAGCAATTTGTGGCTTTTACAGAGTCAGTTGAACAACCACTGAACTGAGCACCGATGCCTTGCGGTAAATGCAGTTTGATTTTCTGCCAGACTGACCAGACCATCTGTGCCTGCTCCAGACCATTCATACTGTTTGATGAATGTTGAAGGCAGTGACCAGAACAAAAGATGATTATAGAGTGTTGGGGTTGCCAAGGATTTTCAATAGTGCTGTTGGCATGGCACAGCAGGCCGGGGAGCTGTTAATTAGGACGATGTATTGGACACGTACTATAAACACTGTAACAGTATATGGATTGGAGTGGAGGTGGGGGCAAACTTATGAATGATTCAGATGAAAAAGTTATAGTTGTTAGAATAACAGTTTAAACATGGACGTACATTTACAAATTAACAATATGTAAAGGCAATTCAATCTCTTAGCAATTCGATAATATTCAGAGAATTTCTGGACATTTAGAATGACATCCATCATTCTACTTCAGCATCACTAAACTACCACAAACTTTTCCTTAAATGGGATGCAGTATACAGCACTCCACTACAGTAACGGAAACTTTATGTCTTAATTTAAAGCACTGCCTGGCTATGGTAGATAGGGCTCTATGGAGTGAAATATGTACTAGCCTAGCTGGTCCCAACCTCCGGTCGTTGATGTATGTATGTATGTATGTCTTATTACTTTGAGCCCCAGCATTGAACATGAAACCTGAAAAACATGTACTGGGTGATTTCAAAAAGTCGAGTCAAATTCAAGTTTTTTCTCTCAATCTGCAGTGTTCATCTTAATGCTTACTTTTTTTTTGTCTTTAATAGCAAGGAAAGCCTTGGTCTGAGAGCTAAGGGTAGATTGGTCTGGACATAATAAATCACCAATTACCCAATACTGTAGTCAACTGCACCTACATGCTGACCCAGAAAACGCCTTTTAAAAGTTTCTGACTGGCCTTGTCTTGCAAGTGAAAGGTATTGTGTTACACGCTGTAGCCAAATATAGACTTTGCAGTGAAATGGTGTATATTACACCCCAAGGTGGCCGACATATCCTCTATCAACAACCCAGGTCGAACGTCTCAAGTTTCCTTTTAAGATGCAACCCAAGATTCCTTGCTGGTCTGATTATAACCCTTGGCAAATAGTTTATTTACATGCCCTAGTTTGCAGTGTGAGGTGGGCAGCGGTCTTGACAGGTTGCATTTCTTATTGCATCAAGCTCTGTAAATCAATGTTTATTCAAGCAAACTCTGTGATTTATTAAAGCACCAACTAATGAAATCTTGTCACCAACTTATTGGGTTTGTACACCATTTGAGTAAAGTTGTTTTTTTGCACACCAACAATCTTCCCTCACAAGTTTTACGATTTGGACAATTGTGAATAAAAATGTGTGTATGACACTGGATTTTTAATGACTATGACAATGACAATACTCAAACTTGCCCATACACCTGTAATGTTACACCCAAATGCTACATAAAAGTGATATCAGTTTCCTGTGCTCACTGGCATTTAGCTAGGATTTTATAATAGGGGGTCCAAATTTCTTGGTCTCAGTCACGAAAAGTGATCAATGTAGGCACAAGTGTTGTAGGAGGTTCTGGAGACATACACCTTGTATGGTGCAGGGTCTTAGAGCATTCTAAGGTATCCTGATGGGCAAAATCACTGTCAGAGAGGTTACAGTTAAACAGTCAGTGACCTGGTAGCATCCCTGGTCAATCAGAATTTTATGCTTGTCAGACAATCTCCCCAGTGTATTAGGGCATCCAATATTTTTTTTAGGAACAGCACATGCAAAAGACTGTAATGTACCGACACAGATATTCATTGCCATTGGTCATCATGGCACAGTAAGTTATGGACGTAAGTTCACAACCTGTTTTCCAAGATATGTTGACTTTGCATAAAATGAAGGTTATTTTCTGTTGGTTTGACCTCAATTTCCCCCAGCTAGATTCTATGAATTCTGTTCCTCAAGATCAAAGCAAGCCAGTTTTAAATTGGGTTGCCATGCGCTAGTATCTAGGACAGTGTACATTCACTGAAAGCTATGAATTTCCTTGCCTAAATTGTTTCCTGCTCAAATATTTTGTTCTTGAATTGCACCAATATCTTTGACTGCTATTTCTCATGGAACCGATTTAGCACCAAATGGATTTGGAAAGAAAATAGGAGTACAGGGACTCTAACTAGCATTAGACTTCAAAAAAGTTGTGCAAAAGAAAAGATTAAACATGTTCCTTTCAATGGTTTGAATAAATGTACTTTTGTACTTTGTACTTGATTTTTGAAAAAAAGAAAAACGATTGTAATCCTAGTGTAGAATAGAGCAGACTTGTATAAAAGTGAAAAACAAGGATAAGAAATCCCAACCATGGCAGTCAAGGAGAAGCTCCAGGGGCCTGTACTCATCTACATGCAGTGCATACAACCTGGAGTTGCAGGTAGGGGGCGCTTTCTGACGGTATTCGTAGGAAGTAGGGGATTAGTTAGGCAACATGTGGTTGGCCCAGTTCTAGCGTCTGTTGAAACAGTTTGGCAACGTGACATCAAGCAAATTGAGGAAGGCGTACCGGTATACCGTAGCCAGGATGCTGTGTGCTACTCTCCATGCAGAGGTTGGTTGGGATAATCGTGACCATTTTCTTTTATGCCGTCTTTTTCTGGTGAGGATAACTGACAGAAAAAGTCCGCATATCAAGAAACAGGCCACGCTTTCCCACATCAACCTCTGCTTGGTGTGTATCTGTGTACAACGTCTTGTATGTTTCATGCTGGACACAAATGACAACGTTAGTTTGTTGGACCTGACAATAATCCTGTTGCCACGCTACGAAACAAGCGCAACTGAACAGCGTGTGATGTTCCAGAACACTTTCTGTGACGTTGTCCGTAGATACGGCATGTTTATTTTGTTCTCTGTGTAATTCCTTTCTCCTTCTAACGACATTTTCCAAGCATCCTTTCGCGTCAGTGGCATTTTTTGCAGCCGTACGGTCATAAGAAGAGACTGGTTTACGAACGACTTCTTGAGATTCTATTGTTAAGTGCAGCTATTCGTACCTGCCTATTACAACTTCATCTGTGACAGCCTTTTCCAACCATATGTCCTGTGCAAGTGCTCCTGTTGCTCAAAGGAGGAAGAAAGGAGCTTTCTCAGTTGCTCCACGAGTGGACGGCGGTACGCTATCGTTGCTCAAAGGCACAAATGTCTCCCCAGAAAAGACCTTGGGAGGCGCGTGTTATAGTCTGGCTTGTAGGTTAGTCGGTAAGGAGTGGGTGGACCAAAGACAGCTCGACAGAGAAGTAAGTTGTGCCATAATGTATGTGAGCGCCAATGCTCTAAGATAAATCAACTTGTTTTAGCAGACTTTTTTTCAAACATGTTCACCAATTTTGCGAATGTGAAGGGCAGTGAAATGCAGAAAGAGATTTACCTCCTAGTTTTTCTCTCTCTTTTTTTTTGTCATGGCTTCATAAGTGCACGTAACATCCCTTGAAAACTCAAACATAACATTTTATATGTTGTCAACCCTGGAACTTCTGAGTTGTGTGTTTCAATAGTCGGAACAGTTTTTTAATGAACATTCTGTATTGTAGTTTTTGTTCGCGTTTATGAGTTATGAGTGCGTATAGACTGACAGATAGTAGAATACCCTAGCAACCATCAGTACAACACGCGTACAACATTTCTATATACTTCCCCTTGGCGTGTTCAGGTAAGCGATATCACAAAAGGCCAGGCTTGGTTGGACACCTACATCGGAGCACAGTTCAGACCTGTTCAACTCGCCCCTCGTGTTGTCGGGTACTTCCCGAAACACCAAGTCGCACATCCACGGCCAAGAACGCAACAAGACTACCTGCACTTCTCCTCGCCAACACAAGAGGACGCTACTGTACTGCGCAAGAACAACGATACTTGTCGTTGTTGCAGCGAACCGTGCACAACTCTACAGGAAGATGATTTGAATGCGTGGGATGACATGCATTTAAAGTTGCTGTTTGGGGAAGAAGAAGACGATGGTGGGAGTCTGGTTACATCTGGGTCCGGGAAACATGATTCTCTCACAGATGTTGAGTCTACTGATAAGACACCAGTACCAGACAACATAACACCCGTACCTGACGGGGCTGGAGCGCTGCACAGCACCTCTCCTTGGTGCTGAACGCACAATCAACTTGTCCGTAACTCAATGTGCTCTTTTTGATAGACAGTACAGAGAGGGGGAAAGATGAAATATCTCTTAATATATTTATTCTTGATATATTTCTTATTACAGTTATTCTTTATATATTTATTCTTTACACCGAGATTTAGTACATTTTACTATGCCGCTTTCTAATTAAATAATTATAGCGGTCAATACCGGCGGGGCCATCCAGTTGAGGTGCTACGTCGATAAAAGTGATTGATTTTTATTCACCTTTCGGCTGATGTACATTTTCGTTAATTTGTTTATCAAGATTCACCACTCAAGTAGATGGGGTGTGGGAAGATGTGGAGGCTTTGCTAGCCCTCGCCCCAACATGAAAATACAATGGATACAGATTTATATTACTAATAAAGACGACATAATCCAATTCTTTTTTCCGAAGGCTAAGGATACAGATTAAGATAAACTAATGAAAGACGACAGAATCAATCTTTTTCCTACAGCTAAAGAAAAAAAAAAGCTGTATTTCCGGGTACCCGACCGATTCTAGCAAAAACTTGCCGACCCTATTTTTTTTTTGACCGCTGGCAAGATATACATTGTAAGACTTTCGATCTGAGTGATGAAATTCAATAGACTTCGTTTACTTCACACTCAGATGAATTCTTCTAACACTTGAATGAAAAATATGTAGTGAACATTGCACAGACTATGCTTATTCAATGTATTCGTTTATCTGCATAATAATTACAATACGGTGTTGAAAATATCAGTGTCCTGATGAATTTCATTTTACATATTTTGTTGAACTGTATATCTGGTGGGTCAAATCGGTCGAAATCTTTTTTTAGAATGAAAAAAGAATAATTAAAATCTCTACCTACCGACCTTACTTTTTTCAGGACTGAAACCAAAAATGCAGCATTTTGCTAGGCCTAATAAACAAAACCATACAGAATATGCCTATTAATGATTACAAGACATTATAGTAGTAAGAAAGGACAGATCCTGAGTGTACGGCTCACTTTTATTGAACAGAAAGTAATTGTAGCCCACTTCAGTAGTTTTTTTTAGCCATTGTAACTTATAAAGGTACTTACAAATATCGACATTAGAATGGCAGTGCACTAAAATTTAAATGGCAATAACCAACCTTGCATTGTTAAAAAAAAACACAATTTACAAACATGGCGCACAAGCTAAAGCAGACAAATATTTCACCACAAATCTCTGGTCCAACGTTATTTACATTTAACAAAATGTTCCCAAATCAACACTTATTGGTGTATGCTGTCCATGAAATGACGATTTTGAGACCTTTTGAAACGATTTACGAAATATAAAAACAAACACACAACCGTATTCACTAGCTCACACCCTTCATGAACACCATGAGGTGTAAGTGTCGGACTTCGTCCGGATGTACGAGCTGAGAGAAGTTGGGCAGGAGCTCTCGGAATGGAATGTCCGTCCACTCGAGCCCGCACTCCTGCGCGGTCTCCTTCACCGTCTGCTGGAAGATCTTGGCGCGATCGTTGTAGCTCAGCAGCAGCACGGAAGACGGCTGGGGAAGAACGGGAATGTGAAGGGATGAATATTCGAATAAATGAACGATTGAACTATGGTGCTTTTCCCTAATCTCCGAGCAGATCCTACGATAGCATAAAATAATATCAAATACTGGAGTGAAGCCGGCGTATACTAGTACTACGTAGGAGTGTGTTTCGGTACCTGCTGGTGCCCGTTTGACTCCCTTTAGTCGGCTATACTCCTGGGTCAGCTTTGATACTATCTTATGGCACCGGAGGATCTGCTTGGAGATTCGTTTTCACTCACGTGATTATGACGTAAGTATCGTCCGCCATATTGGTTGTTTAAACTTATAGGTAAACTTAGAAGGTACCAAGTAAATTTTTACATCTGTACATGTACACTTGTATGTAAATATAGTCACGTAATTGTGCCTTTTTGTCAGGTAATATTTCATTGTTTTCACTCTCTTAGGTACAACCCACTAGTACATATACTGGTCTTATGTCGTAATGTACAAATATTCTATGTGAATATACTGCAGCACTACTGCCTAAGTACTGCTAATAGGATAATTTCGTGTATTACATAGAAAACAGCCGCGACTCAAGAGAGCCAAGTTTTCAAGGTATGACTTAGCTATAGGTCACAAACAACACTGGCGACTAGCAGAGTTTACCTTGTCGTTGAGTAGATCTCTGGCCGTTTGAAGTAGAAGCGGAATGTCCGGTCGGTGGTAGATGACGTCAGAGGCCAGGATGACGTCAAAACCACCGTATTGGTCCCGGAAGTCGGTCACGCCCTTTCCCCACTCTAGATGGCAACAGCGCGGCTTGTCTGGAATGGCACAAAGTTAAGAGGTTCTCTTAGACCATCATTTCTAATTCTGGCACAAAAACAAAAGGGATTATTCTGACGTAGTCTGTCATCTCCTGAAATCTGTGCACCTTTCACACACTATTGACGTCATGTTCCTATCCGGTCACGTGTTATAAATAAGTGGGTCAGTACTCCTGAAGGTGGCTGAAAAAATGGAAAAAAAAACCGAAAAACTGTGGTTCGTGTCTTTGAAATAGAGTTGAAATTTTCTCACCTGCCATCGGGTCACCGTTGTCAAAGTTCTTGACGATGTTTTTATCCAGCAGGTCGAGCACCAGGTCCTTGTTGTCTGTGAGCACCACCCGGTCGGGCTGGGGCGCGAGTTTTGCCGCCACCAGTCCGGGCAGCCCCGGGCCCGCCCCGAGCTCCAGCACGGACCCCGCAGACTGCAGGATGTCAGGGTTCTCCACGAGATACAACGCCAGGACCTGCAGATAGACGAAACAAACTGCTTTCCATCTACCTGGACTCTGTCCTTATGATATAGCCTGAAAGTTTACAAAATCTATCGCTGGCGAAGTCTCCTAGTACGTAGGCTAATGTCACATTTCCAAACAAGGGCTTGTTTGTGGAAACAAGAAAAATGGAAATGTATACTTTTCGTTCCCGAAAGCTGCCCGGCCGAGCCCCGGTTTGGAAATGTTACGTAGGCTTTACCCGAGAGAGACCCGAAAATATATATATATAGTTGTCAGGTGGCGGATCGCGATACGCCGATAGTGTAGAATAGAGGTATCGATGTTGTCAGGTTACTTATAAATGACCACAACTAAAGCAAGGATGCCCACTTTTTCTTGCTTTTACACGTTCCAACATACATCTACCTCAAATCGTTGACATATTCCCCTACCTTAGCAGCCGGCCATATCCGCTGTCCTGTCAGCACAAGGTGAGCTGAGAGTAAAACAGAAACGTTTAAACATTCATTCAGTCAGTCATTCATTAAATCACTGATCAATTATTTACTTATTCATACATCCATATCTATCCATCTTTATTCACCCATCAATTCATCCACCCATTCATTGGCTCATATAAGCAACACCTGACCAAATAACATAAATCCAACAAAACCTTGAGGTCCGTGGTTCGGAAAAAACTCTTGGTACAGGAGAAATCTTAAGCACATTATGTTGGACTTTTACAGTGCTTAGCTTTAATGACACCTTTAACGACACGCAGCTTTCAGAGGTTTATCTTTAAGTTTGTTAGCTCCTGATTTGGTGGCTCCATACTTAGAATAGGGGAGGAATGCCACTGTCACACAAACATGCCTCTCTTTTTGGGTGACGGAAAGAATTCCGCACCAAACTGGCACTGTAGGTCATCTGAGGCAAGTCGCACTATAAGGGGAATTTGACAACATCGCCATAGTCTCATTTTGTTCAGAGCGCCTACTCTCCAAGCAGAGGTTAGGCTCCGGCTGTTTTTTTTTTACGTTTTTTTAGTCGTTTTTATCGGGCTTTCTATTTTGTCATTTTTCTTGAAGTACGCCAGCCAAACAGGTTTTGACACAGCAAGATCTAAAAAAAAAATAGAAAGCCCGATAAAAACGACTAAAAAAACGTTAAAAAAACAGCCGGAGCCTAACCTCTGCTTGGAGAGCACCGAACGCCGGGGACTCCCAGTCTGTACCAGACTGACTACGCTGGCAATTTGCCAGGGGAGTTTTGCTTCCAGAGGATTTGGCCGGTCGCGCAAGGAACCTTAGCGTGGACCGACTCCCCTGGTCAATTTCCCTATTTTTTTTGCCGAAATTTACGATCCCCGTCCCCCCGTAGGAAGGCCAGGTGGAGGCTATGGGACCCAGATACAAGGGGAATAGTGCACGTGGGTACTAGGGGACTGGGGTTGATTTGTATTATCTTAATGTGTGTATACTATAATCTCCAGGCAGATCTTAGCTCTGAATCGCTTACTATTCGTGTTTTTCAGCATTTTGTGGATGTGGATGCGGATCGGATCTTATACAACATGTATATACAAGAGGTACGGCACGCTCGAAACGTTGCACAAAAGCACATGCATTAATTTGCGAAGCAAGCAGGCTGAAGTCAACATCTACATGGAAATAAGGGACACAGCTGTGCCGCAGATTTATGCATAGTGCATGGATGGAACCCCACAAGGTCCAAAAGTCGCATAACCATGATTTTATGGATGAAATTCCCGAAGCCCTTGGCACCTTACAAATGAGTATGTTGAAGAACAAAAAAAACCAACATCGTATTTAGAACAAACTGTAACAAATACTGTGATACCGCCCACAGAAACTTCTTTGAGTTATCGCTGTACGACTTTTGTCGATCGTAAGTCGTTGCTTTTCGTCTGAAAGAAGTGATTTCCTTTTTTTTTTATTCTAATACTGTACAAAATCAATGCGCGCGTTGACGCTATCCATGAAACTACTTTTCTTGGCCCTAATTGATCTCATTAGTACAGATTAGATCTCCAATTTGTTACAGTCGTTTATGTTTTTACAAACCAGTAGATCTGGTACATCTCACCTAGAAGTGCCAGGTATAAAAGTGAATGCACGTGTACACTTTTATCGACAGGTATATGCACTTTTATTGACAGGTTGTAACGGAAATATCCCTTCGTTTCATCCATGCATATGTTCCTCTGGCCCATGCACGCATAGAGTGTGCATGAGTTACTCTATAATACAATAGAGACCGTTCTTTTTGTTAATCCTATCACGAATGAGTTGTTTAAGAGGGTAGTTGTCTGTTTATATGGAACTCCATTACCCGTTTTTACAGTGGTTAGCACCGATGTTGTTTGCGTACCACAAATCCAATGGGTAAACTTTGTGTCGTGCATGGTGCAATTACAGTGTTCAGTGAGTGGCGGGAAAATCAGTTAGAATTACTAGTATACAGTGTCGATTTCTGTTGCCTTTCTATATGTCTTTTCTGTGTAAAATGTCAACATTGACAAGGGATTTGTCACATTTGCATAACATTGACTAACGAGAAAATGGACGTAATGAAGTAAAAAAAAAAAACCGGCAATTACACAGCTTGATGTAAAGGCACTGCCCGGGGAATATTCATGACCCGGTTGGACTTTCTTTCATGGGTGCGACTGGGCAAATTTGCAATGATAACATCTATTGAAATCCCCCAACACCCCCGTACGAAGTTAGGATCAGATTTAATCATTATCTCATACAAATCGAATCGAATCTAAAATTTTACAGAGCGCTCAACGACTTTCGTACATGAATAACGAATACTTCCACGTTTTGTGTGTTTCGTTGTCGTTTTATTCACCCTTTTACATTTTGCAAGTAAGTCAATTGTGACACAAATCCGATTGAGTTCACAGCGAGGTTGCAGAGCGATCGCCTAGTGGAATGGGGGCCTAAACAAACAACGAAGATATCGTGAATGAAAGCTGGTACTTTTTTATAGTACGGAGACTATGGACACATCATCTCTATGTTGACAGCTACATGGTTGATCTTGTCAAGATCTTGTTGATGAAGGAGGTTTTGTGTACTCTCCAAGCAGAGGTCGAATCGCGCAGATATAGTAGTAGTCGAAAAAATTACACTCGCGCTCGAGTGTAATTTTTTCGACTACTACTATATCTGCGCGATTCGACCTCTGCTTGGAGAGTAGGTTTTGTGCTGCATTTGCCAAGCATTGTTCATGCTTGGTGTAACCAAGGGATGTAAAAATGCCCCTCAGTGTGACCAATCAAATACATATGAAGTGAAGCCTTTAGCGCATAATTTATGCTGATCGCCTTTTGAAATACTAGGAGATAGAATGTGACGGAGTGAAAAAATGTGTCTTTGAATTTGAATGTGTCTTTGAATTTGAATTTGAATAGATAAGAAGCATTCGACAAACGTGTGTTCTGGAGAATGTGTTGCGTTTACCGTTTGGGCGCCGAAATCATACATATTTGATATATGTGCCTTGTTTGTGTGTTTGGTTTGAAGCTTTGTTTATTTTATCGGTTATTCGAGACTTTTTTTAACCTTCTTGGTTTATTCATGATAGCGCAAATCGGCCTGCAGGCCGCTTTTCATTGAGGTCATGAGGGAAGAGGCAAGGGTGAGACAACGTATAAGACAGAGATACAGTTTACGTCATTAAAATTTGTATTACAGTTAACGTCATTTATGATTGCAGCTCGATACGAGTTCAGCGTAACCGTAACCTACACCACTGGATTATTAACGTAGACTTATAAAAATACTGCTGTACGGTGCCCAAATCGAGATAATGTTTAATTGATATCTCAACAATAACCTACCTACCACACACAAACACACACACAAAGAATCTTGACTTAACACACAAACATACGAGAAACAGTACCTTATTCGCAGAGGTTACTATAGCCTGGGTGCCAGACTGTTTACAGGGTTTTCGGCTCGAGGTACAACGTGCCCCTAAGGAACTTCTACACCAGGCCCCCTGAGTTACTGAGTTAGACCAAGGAGGTTAAAAAAGAAAGATATAGATATTTAGATCGGACCGGAGTCTGGTATCCATGCTAAAGGTTAACACAAATGCCTTAATAATAAATTTACCTTCCCGCATCTCCATCTGATGAACGGCCACCAGTCTCAGCGCCACATCTTTGATCTTGACCTCCTCTAACGTGTACCTGTGTGGAGAATTATGGACTTTATGCTGAAACCGGTCACTCGCCACACTCTGTAACAGCTCATCATTAGGCTCCATGTTATCGGTAGCCGTATTACGGTAGAGCAGAGGGGGGAACAGACAGTACATGGTTCTCGTCAGCTGGGTTCTGTTGCCGAATGCATGCAAGGCTTTGTTTTTGTTGATTGTGGGTGGGGCGGAGCTTTCACACTACCGGGCGGTAACAATTCAGTAATGTGTAGCATGGCTAGGCTGATTTAATTCGGGGCGGGTTTTCACACTATTGATACAGTATTTCTTTGTGGAAATACGTCCGAAGTACAAAGTCAAAATTGCCTTAGTGCTACGAAATTACTAGTCACAGACAAACTTTACCATGTTGCTCAATACATCTTTGCAAAGACAAATTAAAAGTGACACTTCTTTCCCTGGCTGCATGCAGTAATTTCCCAGCATGCCGTTCGCTGAACATGTACAGCACACATGGGTGTTCCAAGCTGGTCGCGGTGTTTTTGTTTACAACTAAAATAAACAAATTTCTGCTGCATCTAAAGAAACGTTATCCGAAACGACCAGAAGAAAATTGATAAGATCAACTCTCCCTATCTTGGATATTTGCAGCAGTGTCTAGGGAATATGTCGATTTAAGCTACTGAATGAAACTCCTCCCAGTATGGGGACCATTAAAAGCTTTGTGAATTATGAAACTGCCTACGACAGTGACTGATCGCAAAATTTAATGTAACAACATTGTTCCTGTGGCGTCCATACTGTATTCTCCAAGCAGATGTTTCGGTCGCGGTGGGTGGGTGGGGGGCTCTACTTTTCCCTAGTCTCTACCAGACTCTCGCTGGCCGAATTGTATAATAGGGGACTTTGGCCGGATAGACTGCAAACGACTGACTGAAATTACAACTTACTTGCCCTATTTGGCCATTTTTTTTTTTTTTCATCCAGCTAACACGTCTCTTTTTTTTTTTCCATCCAGCTCCCCAGGCCTCTACCAGCTCCGTCGGTGGTCTAATTAGTAATTGTAGAAATTGGACAGAGTCAATAGTGCGCTAGGGGAGTCGGCCGGCCAGAGGAGTCGTCATCCTTACCGAGCCTGGTAGAGGCTAGCCCCCCACCCCCACCAGACTGAAACCTCTGCTTGGAACCGTACGCGTAAGAAATCCTGGGCACCACTATTCTTCCGAATGAACCTTTGGTTGGGTACTATCCACAATATACTAGCATTGTATTTGTATATCACAAACGTCTTGTACGGTTGTATGTTGACTGACGAATTTTCGGATTTTAGACGTCCCTCCGTTTTGTTTGTATTACACGTGATCGTCGCAGCGGGAAGGATATTTGAGATGTGGTCATAGATGATTAGGACTGTGGCAGCAAATATTTAGTAAGGGGAAACATGCCGCAGTAGAGCTCTATAAACGAGGATCTAATGATCAGATCCGCCTGCAGGCCAGCTGAAGGCCATAGGTATATCACTGTAGACGTAGCGTTCTCTAACTAGATCATAGAATTTTTAAGATTTGATTTATAATTTACGTAGACCACTTACACTAGATTGTAGTTCATATTATTATTTTCGTAAACTCGTGGACTCATACCCAGCGGTTACTACACATAACTAGTGACTAGTCCGAGGCTGTAGTAGCCATGATTGAGTAGCTAGTCACTGCTATTTGGCAGCCCAGACTTAAGGCATTCACTACCGATATTCAAACAGTAAGATGAAGAAATACTAATACAACACGATGATAATACATGCAGTGCCAACGTAACCTAGCCTGGGTACCATCCTGATAAAGTAGTTCGCTCCTTTGTTCGCTTCTGCTGCCCGTCAAATAGCAGAGAAGCGACTGTATATAGTGTATGATAAATGTCAGAGCGAGAAGCGACTGTACTAGTATATAATAAAGGTTGAAGTGAACTGCCATTCGGATGGTACCCAGGCTAAACGTAACCGTGTTCTGTCCCTGAACTTGTTTTGACTTCGCATATGCGTGGCCAGATCATACCATGTCAGTCAAAAATAGAAGTGTCCCCTTGTGTAACGCTACTGAAACGTCACACCACTAAAACGGGTATAATGCCAAAAGTCCCAAGAAGGCCTGGCCGGGTGCCAAGGTGAATACCATGCAGTGTTATCTTGTCATCATCAGCAGCATAGTTACCGAGGAAAGCGGGG
This sequence comes from Branchiostoma floridae x Branchiostoma belcheri, assembly GCA_019207045.1. Lineage (NCBI taxonomy): Eukaryota > Metazoa > Chordata > Leptocardii > Amphioxiformes > Branchiostomatidae > Branchiostoma > Branchiostoma floridae x Branchiostoma belcheri. The sequence goes on along the minus strand of CM033028.1, from coordinate 18,326,798 downwards.
TTTAGCCGGGCCCGACGCAGGCACGATGATCAGGAATCGCTCGGAGGTGGACATGGTCGCCCCGTCGGCTCCGCTCGGCTGACATCGGAGACGACCAGAATGTCTGACCGACATTCTTAATACTACGAAAAGCACCGAGCAGCATTTAGGGGGAATACTGTCACACCCGCCCAACTGGGTGAAGCGAGGTCACTGTATAATTTTCATATCTCTGTTTACGTTTGGGAGGTTTGTCTGTTACTCGTCAAAGCATGATTTGGGGCCTAGTCTCAAAGCATGTTCCGCCCGTCTTGATTTTAATTTTTAGACGTGTTTTGTGGCATCATCAGTTTGTTTTGTGACATCATCAGTTCGGTCTTCTAGTGTTGACCATTTTCTAACGTTACGTCACGAATAACTGAAGAGTCGTACAAAAACGCGTATGATATATTTTGGCAATCCACTGAAGACAAAAATTAAAACAATTATCATTTGTATCATAAATAAATAAATAGATAAAATTTGCATCCTGAAGTTAAATCGCCCCCGCCCCCCGGACTAAACCATGGTCCTCACTCCGTAATACATCAGGATAAAACGATCTGATATACTAGGAAATTAGATACATTTTAATCGTACGTTCTGTGAATATTGTTGAACGCTGCTATTGTTGATTTGTATAATACATATAACATATATAGATATGTAATCTGATATTATATTTTTTCAAGAGATAGACGGATCGCAAATTTCTTATCTCTTTTTTTAGTCATCTGTACAGGAATCTACAGCTTTTTGCATTGCATTTAAATAGCAACATAGTAAATGTTTACACTTTAACGCCAAATGTTTACATACGTCTACAAAATATCAATAACAATTATCATTTGTATCATTAATACAATAGAACATTAGAAAAGTGTGGGAAATTTACTATGGTGGCAATCAGCTATGGTTACTATTGAGAAGGCTATATTTAAATATGCTGAACTTAAGCAAGGGTGAAGGTGTTCTAGAGGGATATCGTTCTACAACTGAGCGCCAAAATTTGGTAACATCGACATTAAGTTTTGACGTTGAACGCAGTTTTCTGTCGGTCTGGACTAACAAGCCGTTCGGTCTAGCCGGAGGTCATGACCACATAGCGAGTATGCTGTAAATGGGATCATACTTAGCACCGTTATTTTTGTCCGCGATAGTCCTTGAAGCACTGACCACTTTGAATAAACATGTCTGGCATTCGGAAATGCTCTGCTTAGCTATAGTAATATAATCATCTTTTAATTGTATGACCAATAAAGGATAAATTGAACTCTCTATTAAAAAGTTATCTTACACGACTGTCCATTTAGCGGCAAATTGAACTAGATTTTCCCAATTCTCAGTATCTTAGATCGAGCTGTTTTACAAGTGGCATTACTTGTCTGTAACAAGTGTTTTTCAGCTAATTAGACGTCTCATTATCTGCACTTTAAATGCCAAGCTAATGGCGCGAAACCACCCGAAACCCACCACACCATGATTAGGCCACAGCAAGTAAATTTTATGGATGACATCAGCGCGCTCATTATTTTTTGCCTGATTTCAGAAAAAAAATGTTTTCCTCTTCGCCTTCGGGGATGGTCAGATAGACCAAAATAGGCAAACATGTTGTGTTGTAGCCTAATAATCATACTTGTAGAAGTGACACTAGGGAGGTTACAGCCATGACTATAGTTGCAGAAGTGAAACTTGTTGGATAGTTGTAAAAGGGCCGCCTATATGGAAGCCATGACGGTAGTTGCCAGCTTAACAAGTGATACCAGTGTACTACACTTTTACTACACTAGTTCACTTCTTTATAATACAGGAATGAATGCCTTGTTAGTTGTGATGCCACCTTTTGTTACTTCAAACTTTGTTACAAACCAGTGGTGTCTATTTTGAAAATTTAGCCATCTTGTTTTTATACCCTCTTGTTTTTTTCGCGCTATATCAGTATTTTTCACTCTGCATAGGATGTCATCCATAAAATTTACTTGTTGTGGCCTTAATGAGATTTAGCACCAACAACTTAAGCACCGATATATCTCAAGGTCATCTGCACTGTCAGACGATACGAAACCTGATATCTGATAAATGGATACAGTTGGCATTAGAACAATATTAGCATTCGAAATAAATAAAATTTGACAATAAAGGCATTTGCATTTTTATTTACCATAGGTTGATTAGGGTTATGGCAGATACTGTTTTTTCGTCGTTTGACATTTCAAATGATTTTATGATACATGAAGCTAATCCTTGTTTACAGTTAGTTGTTATACCACGGTCATTGCATAAGTAACGTACATGTAACACTAACATAACGTGTAACACAACACTAACGTACGTGTAACACTTTAAATTTCAGAATTTCATACGAATGTGACAATCTACAGACATCTTATGGAGGCAAATTCTAAGACTAATAATCAGAAGTGATTTCAGTGCTCGTTAAAACATGTGGTCCTACTCAGGACCTAATCATTTCCCCTGCTGTTGCTTTAATAGTCACTTTCATATGAACGTGTTGACAAATGCGATCCGAATGCTTCTGAACTTGATACTCTAGATAAAGTGGTAGCCGAAACACTAGTACTTTCTCTCACTGTTATCAGCCGTTCTACAGCCACGGGGTTCGGACATATGTCACTTCAAACAAGCTTAAACACAATCCTACAGATTCCTTTGTCAGTCCCAATAGAACGACAAGAGTGGCGCAAGTGCGTCATGAGTTTTCTAATCTGAATTCCTCACTAGAGATAAGAAAGTCTGCAGATACCGCAAGCCTCCATGCCAAGGCTAAAGAAGGGCATTCACTCTACAAACAATCATGTCTGAATGGGGTCAAGGCTTCAAAATGCTACATGCGGACGCAAGTCAAGATTATAACCAAGAATTCACGAAATCGTCTTTTGGAAGGGACGTATAACGGGGGTCCTGTGTTCGAAGAGGTGCCTCGATCACGTATATCAGCCTCATTACTCAAAACAATGGGTGCCTATTGGCTGCAAATACACCCGATATTATTATGATTGTCATAACCTTACTTACTTCTGAAGACCTAGAGTTCCTGTCCTCTTATCCAAAGGGTTCTGCTTGACATCAGGTTGTTCTTCCCCCGTGGATGTCATGTTGTACAATTATGCTCCTAGACAGCGTTACAATCCACAAGTTCACCTCCGAACACACAAGGTTGAAATCCAAAATGCCTCCAGCGGTAATCCAGTACTGTTTATGAGGCAATGATATCAAAAGCAGGAGATTTTGACAGCTTCTTTTTCCACGCGTATTTACGACTTTTTGAAACTTGGTTCCACCGGGGATGCCTGTAGGTTATTTTTGTGCCCACTGTTTGCTGAATGCTAACACGTCAGTACTAGATACTGGGCTGGAATAAGTTCCTAGAAAGGAGAAGTCATCGTCAGGGACACTCCCCCTTCTTTTGACCAATCGGGATTTTTGAGTGCCTGTGCCTGGTTTCTTATTGGTCGAAATTTTTTCCGACAAATTCTTGTTTCTGTCACAACCGTTTGAAACAGAAATGGCGGGAAACCGTTGAAGTACGCAGCGTAGCTACAAAAAGGCTGTCTGTCAGTTTCAAAGGCTTCCAAAGCAATACAAACGATGAAGTAAAGGAACTGCTACTTGTAGAACTATTTCATGCGATATGACACTGCGACGCAGCAGATTCATTGCAGACAACCCTTGACTTTTCAAGCGTTTTGTTGCGGTTCTTGAGAGTGAGCGAGCAGGTGTTGAGGTACCATGCCAGAGGCCAGACTGTGACTTTGACAGGGCTTGTGGCTGCCACATTTAGCACCGGGGTTACAGCTTATCAATCTTTGCCGAGGCATATCCAAACAACTGATACGTGATGGGACAGAAAATACGAGACCCGAATGCAAAGAAACCCGCAGAATGAAAATATACCCGGATCTGACTACTTTGCGGTTTGGCGTGTGTTGAAGCGTTGGTGATGTTATTGTTTCTGTTCATCGAGATTTCCTTGTAGCTCAGTTTTAGACCATGGTTGCCATTCTAGTACAAGGCGAAGCAGTTTCCTAAAAGGCTTGCGAAGCTGTCAAAGATAATTGATGAAGAAGAGTCCTTATGGGCATGGTATGGCGGAAATATGTGCCCCGGTCTCTCCTAGTTAGACATGTGCTTGCTTGTGACATGTATGGCTGTAGTATGAGACCTCTGCTTATGAAATGAGATAACATATCTTTTTATATAACTCAAATCCTAGTGGAGGTGACAACTGCACGTAGCAAGTATGGACCACAGTTGTGACTGTTTCAGTCACATTCCATCTAGCACGAAAAAGGCATGCAATGGTTCACTATAATAATTGTATTGTATGACATCAAGAAGTAAATTCGTTTTCTACAGTTTCTTGTATTCATGTTATTAGATAAAATTTATGATTTATTGAATGAAATAGATAGAAGTGTAGCAGCACTTTGTCATTCAATTTGTTTCCATTTCGTTTGAACGCGAGTTCACGCTCCATTTACCGTGTAGTCCGCTATCACCAAAAAGGCCTTCATTTTCCAAATCCTGTCCATTTATGATCGTCAAAGTGGTCAGGATGGATGAACATATGACTGAACACACAGAATATGGTATAGCAAACAATACATTCTTCCTTTTAGTCACATCTTCTTTGACCATGGAATATTCTATGACATTAGTATACGTTCTCCGATATTTGTTTTTGCAATCCACGGCGTATATTTGCTTATTTTGAAGCTGCTTTCTACGATTTACAGTATGATTGAAAACATCTCTTTTTTTTCTTTTTTTTGGAAACGGTCGAAAATTGAAGCGCGCATGGATGTCAAATCAACATGGCCTAACGGGCGAATTGGGCCTTTATTCCTTGTCAAATTGCTAACCGTACAATGGATGTTTTCTGCAGATTGAAAGGCTACCAAGTTTATTTAAACCGGCTTGATTTTTGCATCATGAACGAGGACTATCATAGAGGCCTTTGTGGTCGCCTAAATTCCCCGGCTGTATCCAAGTTGGGCTGAGCAAAATTTCAAGAGTGATATTTAAAACAAAATATAACCATAAAAGTTAGTTATGTAGTACTATCCTTTTATAATGTAACGTAGTTAACCATCAAATGTTTCTATTTGTTTCATGTTTGTTAAAATTCAACGTCAAAGCACTAGTAGTCTCCAATGCTGTAAATGGTTGCCGATACCTGTTGGAACAGCCTGGCCAATCACAGGGCAATACTCTGGCATTGTCAGGGGGAGTCCGGTAATGCTCAGTGACGTCACCCCCACAGATGTTCTACCACATTTTCGTATCTCTTGCCTGACATCAGCAAACATTTGAAACAGACCTTCAGGGGTGCATATTTAGGGTAGGATTCACCACAGTAGTCTATATCAGAATCTGTGAAATCTGTGGACTGGAAGGCTAATTAGACACCGGTGCCCGTCAGGGATGTAACCGCCGGTCGGGCTCCAAAACCACAAATTTGTCTCGGTGGACTGCAGGATACCACAGGGGTACCTCTCGGTGTTCCCCACGGTAAAGTCAAGCGCACAGGTTTGCTATTCTAAACACTGTCTCCACCCAAGTGAGCTCTTTGTCATCTTTCCCTATGTGATATTTCAAATTGTTAATGTAAGACTTGGAAAACGTGTACTGCTAATTCTAGCTCTTCACATAGATCATGCCATTTTATCTTAGACCGGAGGCGCGGCTCCTTCTGTCTTTTAGCAGGTGTTTCGACAACTGATGAGGAAAATTTGGTAACCTTGAAGAAAATAGCTAAGATGGGAAGTAAAAAAAAAACAAGAGAAAATTCTCTTTGACTTAAGGGAATTGTGTGAGTATATGGAAAGAAGAAACTAAAACAACCGGTATTACCAAGCAATCTCAGTTATGTTGGAATCACGTGGCATGTCGACGCTTTAGAGTTGAACTGAATGTGTAGCAAGTTCTATTCCGTACATGTGCGTAGTGTCCCGTAACACGTCACGGGAAAGATAGCTCACAACTGTAGTCCCTAACGCTACTAGCATCGGTTTACATAGGAGTAAAGAACACTTGCACAAGATTTGAAGCATCGAATGTGTTGTCCTGAAGCTGGATTGCCAACCACTGTACCACTTTAGGATTCCCGTACATTCCACGGCCTCGTCACCTGCATCTGACCGAGTAAAGTGGCTTGGGGACAGATATACTGATGGGGTTTACAATATGCTGCGGTGCCGACCCACTGCATCTAACCCACCGGCATAGCTGACATCCCTGAAATTCGAGCCTTAAATAAAAACAGACCTCATAGTCTTCGCGGTTATAGCATACACGCCGGAGAAAGACCACTGGCCAAACGAGACGTGCAGAAAGTTTTCTCAAAGAACTTATTTCAGAAACGAAGAGGAGCGGTCTTCTTGTTAGATCCTATACGGATCCGTCGTCACATTTCTTCTGCTGGGTTCTGAAGCCTTACAGGTGCTCCAGCGCACACTGGAAGGTGTTCTGCATACCGTCAGTACACCCGCCATCTTGTTGACGTGTATACTGACACATCGACCCGTCTGTAGGAACGTTTTTCAAGTATAAACATGACGGCGAAAGATGACAAGAAGTCTGGCACAAAAGACCCTTGGACCTCCAACCTCGGAAAGATTGGGTTACAAAGGTAAACACAAGTTCAACGTTAGCGTTGGGTTAACGTAAGGTTGCTGTGAATTTTAGAGTATATAGGTCTGTTGTTTTTAGATTGAACAAAGATTGCAGAAATACGAATCGCTTGTGGCCTTTGCGGTGTCATAAAACGTTTATCAACTTAGTTGTGTTTAGAGCTACGCCATTTCTTTTCCTCTCACAAAACAAAAGTCTAGAAGTAGAACCCAGTGCAATTATTGTCATCTGTAATTATCAGCTGCAGCTAGTAGGCTTAGAACGGACGGCAAATGCTAGATAAGCCTTCTTCAAGTTCTTGGCCCCAGGGTAGGTTAATAACAGCAAAGGGTAGAGGAATCGGGGTATCGCATGATAACAACGGTCATATTACGTTGTGTTCAAGGCTGTTCAACGTTGTGTTCAATGTTGTGATCATTGCGAGGGCACATTGCCAGTGCACGTCCGTATCCCCCACTAGTGCTGATCTGTAGACCATGCTATTCATGAATATGGCGTTTTGAAACTCCCAAGAGGCACGAATTGGACCAAAATTTACAGGGAAGGCGATTTCTTGATTTGGAAACACATGGGGGTAACTGCCCTTTCCCGCTCTTTTGGGCTAAGGCATTCGTGGTTAAAATTCTCGGCATCCTCTGATACACAAGCCTGTCACATTCTCGCCGGCGATGTCTATCTATCAAGGAGCCTGCCCCTCAGCTCAAGCCGAAAACCCTCCCTATCAGAGGTACATTTGTGTATGCTTATAAACCTTTTGCTTTTATACTGAAGTCATCATTCATGTGAGAATGTTTATGGAGATTGCTTTGGTTGTTTCTACTCGGGCAAGGGATTTCTGATTGGTTTCAGGTTACATAGGTTTTTATTTATAGTCCCAAGTGGGTACACAAAATGGCGGCAATGAATTACAGTTTGACGTTTAGTTTATCTTTAAAACCCCAAATGCAATGTTCATCCTTGACGGCTTCCCTTTTTGCCTAATTGTCTCTTCCTCTTGTATTTGGTTTAGTTGGTGACCCCGCTCTTATACGTTGAAAATACAAATGTAGTCATGTTGTTGATTGCCCCAGATACGAAAGTTTGCTATTAAAATTCACCCTTAATTTACAGTTGATCATATTTTCAAAGCGGTATCGGACTAGCTCGTGATAGTAAGGTAGAGCACGAACCAATTTAATGGCTTTACAGTTTCAACATTCCTGAGATGGAGATGTAAAATGGACTTGCGGTTACACCAGGTACTGCAGGACATTTGTTTGACCATTTCACTCCTTTGACAGGTACACAGTGGAAGAAATAGCTGCCCGAGATGTTCATCTAAAGATTCAAGCGGTGCACGATCTGAACATCGAAGAAGGTTAGTTGTGACCATGTTTATCTAGTATGATACATGACAACATCAACAATGGCAGATAGATTGTCGTTATATTTTTTCACCCTTGTCACAAACGTCGTACGACATGTTTCACACCACATTGGGAAAGTGTCGTACAAACTTCAGGCGGCATTCGTGACGGAAAATGTTGTCGTATATTTAGTCAACAGTTAGTTATGATGCAAGCGTGTTGAAAATCCTTCGACCAAAAAACGTAGGACGTTTGTGACTACGGTTTTTCAAAGCTCTGCTTGTATGCATTCTTTTGCAAAAAATACCTATTGGTATGTCTAGATCCGACCTTTATTATCTACCATCCTGGTGGTAATATCTGCCATTAGTGGCAGTAGTAGAAAAGTATATGTATCTGTTATTTGTATTGCATGAGATCGTTGCGTGAAAGTTCTCCTAAGGGAGGTAAATTCTGCCATTTGCAATGTTATAAATGTCCGCTATCCTTTTAGAAAATCACCACGCCATACCACATAACCTGTATACCCATATTATGACATACATGTACATAATGATCTCGTGTTTTCAGCTCCACATGATTTATATATAGCATCTAGATCAGGCTGCTGTCGTCACTTAACTGTTTATTTGAATACATACATGTATAGGACATGTGTAGACCCGTGGCCTGACCTAACCATTTACGTAGCACTAGACTATCATACAAGGAATGTGTTATAATTGTGGAATGTAGTGTCGGTCTGTCGCTGTGTCACCGTGACAAATCAGTCACTGCTATGTGTGTTCGGTGTAGTAAACAACCTAGCTTCGACCTGCTACGACGGCTTTTATAGTGTAGTGTAGTGTAGTGTAGTGTAGTGTAGTGTAGTGTAGTATAGTGTGATATAGTGTAGTATAGTATAGTGCAGTGCAGTGTAGTGTAATGTAGCGTGGTGTAGTATAGTATAGAGATACTACATTGTGCTTATACATTGATAGTGTAGACAAATACATCAGACTAGCTAGTAACTAGACATAGTACATAGTTAGCCAGTTGCTTGCAAGAGATACCTTTCCGCCCTTGGTCAGCCGTCCACTACATAATTATACGAAAATTTTAGCTTAAGCATGGTCGGAATTCAGTTTTTAAGAGTCAGCATGTGCGTCGTACGTTAAGTCGTTAGTGCGTACGTACATGTATTCACACAAGCGAGGATCATGGAATGAATTTACCCTGCTTTGAGCCAATTCTTCAATGGAAAAAAACTATCGGGATCAAGTCGCAATCAAGAGAGATCTGCAGGTCTCTGATGTCCCTGATCCACGCATGCTGTCCACGTCGGTCTCTGTCAACCGTAAATTTCACAACATGCCCTGAATATTCTCACCCATTGAGGTCTGTACAACACGCTGTGCCCACCCCGACACGTCAGCTCGTCCACACTTTACTTCGTGGTCGTCGCGGTTGTCAACATTCGCGAACATGCCTTATTTGGTGCGACCTAGTTACCAGCCAATCAACTGGAGGTGGTAAATGTCCTTACTTGGTGTAACCTAGTTTCCAGCCAATCAGCAAGTAGTGGTAAATGCCCTTACTTCGTATGGCCTTAGTTTCCACCCAATCAACAGCCACCTCGCCTTTCGCGGAACTCCGATTGGCTGAGAGTTGTTGGAGACTGGCTGAGCTGTCAGAGGTAGCACAGTGTGCTGTACGGACCCGAATGAGTGAGAATGACCCTGAAAAGAACGTCATGATGTGTTCATGTCTGTTCATGTTGTCTTTTGTCAGCCACCCCGATCTCCAAGATCTATGGGCCCATTTTAGACCACGAAAAAAATATGAGCCACGCGCTCGATTTGGTCCTCGGCACTTGAAGGTTGGGATGGTTCAGGAAAATCACGTGGCAAACAGACGTGTGGCTCGAGAGATAACCTCTGTATCGTTCTCGACCTCTCGTTTCGCAGCCCACCATATACTGACAGGACAAAGGATTTGGTCCGCCGCCAAGGTATCTATCAATCGTAACCTACCCAGGTAGGCGGCGGAACGCGTCTTTGGGACCGCATTACAAGTTTCCCGTCTGCAATGTGATATCGACCAACTAAACAAAATTACTGTTTTGGCGTCATTGCCTCTTGCGCTCAGTGATGCCGGATGGCTGAAAATGGCATGACGTGGCCATCATATATCTAATGACGTCATTAAATTTGCATATTCATAGGTTCGTCACAATTCTTACCTGGTTTATGAAAAAGGAAGGATAAAAACTATGAGGAAGGGAAGACAAATTGATTCTTTTTCTGTCATCCTGTGATGAATTTACAGGCACCATATTTTTGACTGATAAAAAGCCGAAAAAACGCCGTAGAATGCAGACAGAAACTGGTTGGCTTGACCAGAGACGCGTAGTCGTCTGCTTCGGTAGGCTAGATACCGGGGGTAGGTTGACTGGAACAAGACTTGGAAACATCTGAACTATTATAATTGGAAACTTGGCAACAGATCGTCGTGTGGGTGGTCGGGTTGGGACCCAGGTTTCGGATTGACTTTTGTATATACAATATAAGCCTGCGCTGAAGCCCCTGCATGTGAAAGGCGCTCTTGTACTTACCGGATGTACATATACAGCGAAAGGCATCTTTGTAGCACATGCACATGCTTAGTCATTGAAATAAAGACTATAAGTAAGAATTCTAGAATTCTAAGTAATTAAGGGCTGAAAATTCTCCGTTGTGATGAGATTTTAAATCTAGAATCGTCATGTTAAAATGATTTTATTCATAGGATAGTTACAGAAAATAGCTGCCTACTGACGACAAGCGACGTAGGTAGACATGGGGCCCGAAGCTGCATGATCATGGAAGTGGGAGAGTTTTATTTCAGATGCTGGATTCCTGTCAATCTTCCTGGGATATCTTTACAATGGCGTAAGTTTTGATGGATAACACATTAGAGTAGTTACTGTAACAGTTGTTTTCAGAAGATGTATCACATTCAGTGTGTAACGGACGTTTTCCATTGTACATCTAGGTGTTGACACTGTATCTCGCAGAACATCCCGATGTGGTTGACTTTGCCGGGTCGGTGTTGGAGCTGGGGGCGGGCCCGGGGCTGCCCGGTCTCGCCGCCGCCCAGATCTGCAGGAAGGCCGAGAAAGTCGTCATGTCGGACAACAAGGACCTCGTGCTGAAGTTGCTGAGGAAGAACATCGATAAAAACTTCCCCAAAGAGAGAGGTCTGTCAATAGAGACAAAATGTCCGTCTTTCTGTATCGTCGATTTGCGTCTCAAATATTTGCCTGGGTTTGAAAACTTACACACAGCATATACAAGTTGTTACTTCGGAGTCAAATAAAAACATCAAACACATCGGTAGAAATTACAACTTCCTCTGATTTAGGTGCATGCAAGTGGGATCAACTGTCATGATGCTGGTAACCCAAATAACGTTTGGCCAGTTGACCTGTTCCAGCACCTAGATTCACAGGTTTGAATAGTGTAGGGCGTCAACGCATTTTCCACGTCAGAATTTCGATCTTTGTTTCCGATATTGAAATACATCGGATTCCACATTTCTAGAACGCAGGTACCAACGCTGTGCAAAAATACACAAAGATGGTGAGAACGCCATCTTCTCGCGAAAAAATTACGTCTATCCAACTTGAAGGTTCATCTGTACTGGTAGAGGTCGTGCAACCTATGATCCACTGTTCACTGAGTCACGTGTTCTATCTGCATAGCGTGACGTCACGACAGCAGTGGGTTGTTCATTCCTTGACATATATCCAACAAAAAAGATGCATGTTTATCATTATCCCCTCCCATCGCCCATCTGCCCTCTAGCTCGGTTCCAATGTGCTCATCTCCAGTGGGGTGATGACGTCACTTCCTTCAGAGCGAAGCACGGAAGGTTTGACGTCATCCTTGGTGCTGACCTGGCGTACTTCCGTCCCGACATCCCCCTCCTTATAGAGACGGCAAAGGAGCTGCTCACCGAAAAGGTATTCAAAACAGCCATATTCATTTGTTTAAGACTTTGGAGAAAAGAAATAAAAACAGTTACTTTAAGTTTCCTCTGCCTGCCCAGTCATGCTTGTTTTTTAACTGTACATCTAAAAAGAAAACTAGAATACGATTAAATTTTGTCGTGTACCAAAAGTTAAATAATTCGTTACATAAATGCACATGTGGAGGTAGCAGGTTTGTTTTACCTTTCGTCTAGACGGTAGTGCTCCTCATTCTCAGTCAGGTTTGTGGCTTGTGGCTGTATGATTTGAATGTTATTTGTTTGGTCTTTTGGTGAAAACACATCCTATACATATCTACATCATTACTTCCACGTCCTGATTCTTGTAACTCTTCCGATGCCCCAAATTGAAATAAATACGTAGATGGGAAAATAACTGAACATACAACAAAACACAACAACGAGGAATTAATCCATGAAACTATTATTGAATAGTTAAACTGTCATATACAACACAAAATTGGACTCACCCAAATTTTCGACTGAACACCACCAGCCTTTGTCAAGGAATGAACAATCCACTGCTGTCGTGACGTCACGTTATGCCACCCACCGTCTCTGTTCAGGGATGTGACGTCACGACAGCAGTAGATTGTTCATTCCTTTACAAAAACTTGTGGTGTTCAGTCGAAAATGTGGGTGAGTCCAATTTATGTCTTGGATATTACAGTTTAACTATTCAATAATGACTTCTTCCAACACAGATGAACTTTCAAGTTAATCCATGAAACTGTTTTCCAGCCCTCTGCAGTTTTTGTTCTGGCATACAAGGACCGGACGCGGAAGAAGACACACAACTTCGAGTGGGAGATCTACCAAGCCGCCAAGCGGTGCGGTCTGCAGTGGAACGAAGTAGACTGGAGAGCCCTGCCCAAATGGGACGAGATGGTCGATCCTTGTGACGTCAAAAATCTACATCTGCTGCTGATCAAACATCGAGCAACGTAAAGGAAACTACAGATAGTGAAGAATGTGAATACTGTAGTTTTTGTGATGCTCTCATAGATGTGCCCTATGTGGCAGAGACTGTCATTCTTGTATAGGACTGTTTAGCCACAGTCGACGCTGTAGGGCTGATATCAATTGGGATTTTACCATGGTCCATATTGACCGAGATAGGCCATATATTGCTCTCAACGGTCGTAGAAGTAGTAGAAATCGGACATCTTGGGTATATGATATATTCGGAAAACACCCTCACTTTGTATGTTGCATACGTGTATGGGGTTTATTCACATAAGGTTTCACAGAATAGGAAGGCGTGTCACGAGTGGTAGAAGACTGATTTGCATAATGTTATCGGTACGATTCACACTTCTTTACATATACCTCACGTTTTGGTCCGTCTCAATCTCTCTTATTTACTAGCCGTGGCGACTGGATACTCAATAACATTTGCCTATCGAAAATACTACTACTGTGAGTGGCAATTCCTTTGTAACTGCAGTCAATGAAATGTTGTTGTGATAATACAGCATGCAGAGATTTCTAACAACTTTGTTAACTTCCCGTCTTGTAATGTATTTGATATACCAGCCATAACCTACACATTCTATGAATGTACTGTGCATCTATTTATTCTATTTATCTGTGAACGTTCACTGACTTAACTGGACAATGTTTTTCATAGGTAATTGGAGATGATAATATCTTGTTTAATAGATATAACGAATTTTATTAAAACGCGGGAAATATTTGTGACAAACCGATTTGTGTCATTTGTAAATAGAGAAATCAAGCGGTCTCACTAAATACCGAAAACAACCGAAAACAACCGAAAACAACTTGAAATATACCGAAAACAACCGAAAACAACTCGGTAAATACCGAAAACAACTCGAAGCCACCTAAAAAATGTCAAAGCAATCATGAACAACCTATCAGAACCCGAAAAAAAGCCGGAAAACAACTCGTAAACAACAACAATGTCTATTTTATCTTCATCTACTGGTTACTCTCTCTTGAACTATTTTCTCCACTGCCGAGGGAGAGAATGGAGTGATTCTAAAGGAAGGATTCTTTCAGCAAAGGGAATGTAGCCTGTGAAAACACCTTGACCATCGATCACACGCTGTTTTATGGTGTAAAGCAAAATCCATATTTTGATCACTTAATAGTTTAATTTGGGGCCTCTGTGGTAATACACGTTTGCGGTTTTTCTGTTTAAATCGATTTGTTATGGCAGCGGAAATGCGTTATAATTGAGCAAGAAATATACTAGATTGTTTTGGTTGCTAGAAAAAAAAAAGGTAGTACACATTAGCTAAATAGGCAGCAGAATTTCCCACGGTAATTAATAAGCAAAACTATTTTCCAAGCAGAGATTTCGTTGGGGGATAGCAGTGACTGCTATTTCTTGTTGTGGCCAATATTACAACCCGCTCCTACTGTTACCTCTGCTTGGAGTTATACAATAGATGCCAAGTAATATAGATATCCATTGATGAGTTTGCAAGTTGACCAAGCAGTCCCCGTTTATAATGTACAGGGTCCGTGAATCTGAATGCGAACATTAATATATTCGAACAGGCAAAGGAGATCGTTGACTTTATTATTACTAATATTGTATTAATAACAGGGGTCGTCAAACAAATAAATCCATCGTAGCCTAACTCCTGTCCAAAATAAAGTCAAAATTATTAAATAATAGCCCACTGAAATTATTGTCTGTTGTTTATGGTTGTGTCGAGTTGTTTTCGGTATTTAGTGAAAGTTGTTTTCGGCTGTTTTCGGTAATTAGTGAAAGTTGTTTTCGGTATTTAGTGAAAGTTGTTTTCGGTTGTTTTCGGTATTTAGTGAAAGTTGTTTTCGGTTGTTTTCGGTTGTTTACGGTTGTTTTCGGTTGTTTTCGGTTGTTTTCGGTATTTAGTGAGACCCAAATCAAGTAGCTAATAGGATAATAAATCTTCACCAAGCCACTTTCAAGTTTAAAAACATCAAAGGGTAAAGTCAACAGAAAGGCGGCTAAAAGCGATATGTCTAAGTAATCCTGTTGTGATAAAAGGTCAATGCTTTAAGCAATAAATCCGTGACTAATCTAACATTAACGGTTGATATATGTAATACAAGACTGTTACATGACATTTAGCGCCGTGGTAAACCCCGATTTCCGTGCAATGTGATCCGTCTGGTGGCCTTCAAGCAGAGTCGACAGAGTAAAAACAGTTTATTGGTAACAGTGTTTCAGCTACTCAATGACAGGGCATCGTTGTTTTTTCTAGCAACTCCTGTGCCACAGACGAGCTACTAGTACTTCACAATTTTTTTGTAATGGGGTGGGCTGATTTGAACTCTTTCGAGGCACTTTTTCAGCAATGAAACGCCGTTGACCGGATGATGTTCGCACATCGATCTTGACCTTGATATAACCTTGGTACTCCTCAGGTAGAAAGACTTAATTCAGTCTTTCATCGCGTTGGATATATTTTGAATGGGACATGGCTTTAAAGTGTGCAGAAGGTCTATTTTCTGGTATATTTTTATTACCCCACTGGCCTTTGGCTTATTATGTCTACTTGGTCTTAAATGACAACGAAAATGACACTTAGGACATATTGAGTGTGAAAATCGAATTTTGTAAAAGAGATTAAACTTCTGTTGTGAAATTTACGAGGATCGTTCAATAAGTAATGCCCCTGACCCACTTCCAGTCGTCTGATCTAAATGAAATTTTGTCTGCGTAATGATTCATATCTTTATAGGTTATGTTGCAAAAAAACAGCGCTGAACTAATTGTGGTTTATGATTTACTGGTGTTTGAACTGAGTCAGGTGCGAAATGGACCAGGTGTGAAATGGAACCAGTTGAGTGTCGCGCAGTGATCCGGTTTTTGTATTTGAAAGGACTCACACCAAAGGAGACTTTTGATGAAATGAAAGAAACTTATGGTGATGATGCCCCATCATATGACCTTGTAAAACGCTGGCATCCTGAATTCAAATATGGCCGGAAGTCTGCGGAAACAGCTCCCAGACCTGGTCGTCCCTCTTCTGCCATTGATGAGGCATCTGTTGGAGGACCAACCTGGGGTGTCCTACAAAAACGGTGTCCAGAGCTGCATCAAACGATGGGAGAAATGCATAACTCTGGGTTGTTCCTATGAAGAGAAAGACTAATAACTGTGCCAAGTTTCATTAATCTCCTGCCATGGAAAATGGGTCAGGGGCATTACTTATTGACCGCCCCTCGTACACTCGGAATCGATTGATGATATACCAATCCTAAATTTATTTTGGCTCGGTAATTTTTGGAGAAATCGTCGTTTTGAGATATCTTAATGATGCTTCGTGTTCTGCAGTGTGCCCTACAGCTGGTTACATTCAATTGAATAAATGTATGTAGCTCTCGTTAAAAACTATACGTGATGTGGTACTTCCCAGAATGCGTTCTTACATTTGATTTGAGACGGGAAAAGGTGAAAGGTGGTTTGATTTTCCACATCCGACCAATTTGCAAACTGTTACGTGTGTGTCAGGAAGGTGCTTGGTAACTTCGTTTGAACAAAATTTAATTTTCTTTTACATGCATACCCTACGCTATTCTTAGAGTATCGTCCTTTTGAAGTCATTAGCATTTCTGTCAACATCACGCCGCATCATTTTTTTTTAAATTTGATTGGTTGTTGCCATGGCAGGCCGCGTGTGTGTGTGTGGGCGAAACTGAGGCAGCATCTTGCATATGAACACTGCGGTGTGAAGGTCGCTCAGTTTGGCAGACAGACTGTCGAGGGAGGAAGATTGAGGAAGGCAAGAAATTGGCGTTCTCACGTACAAGCAATATCTTTGTCTTCAGAAACATCACAAGATGAACGGCAACATGTCAAATTTCACCGGAGGAAACTGGACGGAGCACGAAACCTTCTGGCCGTGTACCCGCTGGCACCTCGAAAATGACGTCGACTACGACTTGGCAGTAGCCGCGTGTTCTCATCTGCCAACCCCGTTCCTGGAGGAAAACAGGAAAGTCGGGATCGCCGCCGCCGTAGTTGGGACAATCAGTCTCCTCACTAACGGCGTGGTTTTGTCCTGCATCCTGAAAAGCCAGCATCTGACGGGAATCATGTACCTGTTCATGGCAAACCTCGCCGCGGCGGACTGCGTGGCGGGCTTGTTCTCGTTCTTCATCTGCGGCGTTCTGCAGTGGGAGCTCCCGCCATATCTGACACTGGTGGGTGTGTTTTGTCTCTTCTTTTTCGTGCTGGTCCTATCAGCAGTTGGCGTAGTCCTCCTGTCCATAGACCGTTATCTGGCCATCCTCCATCCGATATTCTACCAGACCCGTATGACTGGACGACACGTTGCCGTGAGTTTGGGGATCGCCTGGCCAGCCTGTGCGCTCGTCTGCCTGTCTCCTCTCATGGGCTGGAACTGCTTCAATGAGACATCAGAGAACTGTACGAAATACCTGCCGGTGGGTTACCTGGTTCTGCTGAACACTGTCCTGTTCCTGTCCGTGGTGTTCGTGGTCTTCGTCAACGCCAGAATCCTGATCGCACTGAAGCGACGGCTCTCCAGGACCAGACCGATGGAGGACCCCCGGGACGATCTGCCCGCCGCGCGCCGCAGAGACCAGCGAGTCGCGATGAGACAACACCGGCAGCTCAACAGTAGCCTGAAGAAGTCCCTGACCGTTGTGATGATCGCAGTGGCGTTCATAATCACCTGGCTGCCAATATGCATCGGGGGTGTGAATCAAATTTCGTGCATTGTAAGAGAAGACTGTGAGATCGCTGCAAAGCCCTACTGGGGGTTGCTGATCGCTCTCTGCGGTTCAGTGACGAACCCGATCATCTACGCGTTCCGTCTGAAGAAGGTTCGCGGGGTTGTGAAGCGGGGGGCGAGGCGACTTTCCCGCGCGGTTCGCGAGAAGTTCGGGTGGTCAACAGATCATGTGATGAACATTAACATCGTTGGAAGTGTCCGTGCGATGGACGCCGCAGGACCGAGTACGGACAGCCGGTCTCCCGCACGTACAGACAGACAGACAACAACGGACAGTTCGAGAAACGCACATGACCCGAACGCTCTAGACGTGCTCTTTGTAGCCTCAACAAAGTCGGTGAAAATGTCTGCGGTTGAAACTCCGATCAACATGTAAAGTAAGGCCACATTTTTGACCAGTTACGATTTATTCTTTTTGCACACTTAATCTGAATGAAATGTGATTGTTTAAATATTTGTATAAAGCGCCCACAGCCATTCGTTCCGAAATGTTTCTATTTCATGGAAAGAAAAGTGGCATGTAGAGTGCAATACATCTGTACGTAGGTTGGGCATTTATCTACAGCGAATATTGCTACTTCACTGTTATAAGGTAGCCAATGAGGTCTGTACCAACTATGCTAGCAGGTTGCTCTCGCCTTCTTGAATTACGTCTCAACATTGTCACTAGCTAGAACACAGACGAGACTATGTGAATATCTGAACTGTAAAATCGTCAGTTGAGTTGTGTGTCATCCGATGTCATGTTCTTCTTCAGAAACGGAACAGTGTCTTATTGCAGTTTCCGTTCACGAAGTGCAATGCTTTATACGGTGATATGTAGTGTACACTTGTGTTATGTGTAGAAGTTATTTTTGATATGTTCCTCATATCTCTGAATCAAAGACGTGGGGCAGGTACGGACTACTAGATGGGTCCGTCATCTTGCCTTGATTTTATTTTGGAGACGTTTTGTTCACATTCATGTACCTCACGCCAACGTAGTGTATTATCTTATCCATGTATTTATGTACTAGTGTTTATATAGGCCACCGTAATTGCGCACGTCATTGGTGCAAGTTTTTATATTTGACAGTTCATCAGGTTTGGCATTTGATATGTATGGATATGACAGGTGTAATCAGTGGAAGAAATAAATGTGGAAAAATGTCATTATCAAATTCATCCTTTGCGACATATACATCCCACTCATCACCAGTACGATGCTTACGTACAGCCTACATACTCCATGTCGTGAACAGGCAGCCAGGAGAGCCTATTATGGTAGTTAATTGGGTAGTAAATTGTGTTTGAGGGCTTTGACACAATAACATGTTTTTTTCTGTGCAAGGCACATAATAATATTTCGTGGAGACAATTTCTAGGACATAGGGACAAAGAAATTGGGTCAGTGATTCAGTGGCTTTGCTATATACTGTATTATTCAACATACGTTTATGAAGGTAAGACATCCAGGTAAACAATATTCAAATACAATTCAATCTCTACAATTGGATAAAAAATGGATATCACTTCCGGACGTTTCGAGTGACATCCATCACTCTTCTTCAGGGTCACTAGAATGAACTGGCAGAACAATTCAGTACAAGTACAGCTAACTAGAAAGACTGGTTGAGCCACTAACTCTTAAGGATCAGATGCAAAAGTCAATCAAATGTAAATCATGTTAGCATACTTCCCTATGGTCAGACAACACCATAGGAAAAGTTATTGGGTGTTAAATGTATTCAGCATAGAATAGCAGAAATAGATAATGATTATAACAAAATATCCACGTTGAAGCCAGTGGTTCTTTGGACCTGCATAATCAAGACTCATGGCGGGTTCCGCTTTGTCCAATGAGCGTTTGTTTCCATAATTCCAATCATTGAATACACACGTATTATTGTCAGATTGACAGCATAATTTTCAAACACACAGTGATGCTCATTATTATATCGTAAATCACAGGGATGCAGTCATACATCGGTAATTTCAGCAATTGGTCTTAACAGAAATGGATAGTGAATTAGAGATTATGAATTGGAGAACTTTGTGATGTGCTAATGATGTTTATATATAGTTTTTCATCTTTTTGGCTTCCATGTGTTACAATCATGTGTTACACACAAAATGTAATTAAAATTGTAACAGTAGAGGAAATGGTGAATTCACAATTTAAATTATGTGCTGTGAAGCTTGGCAAATACGGGATGTTTTCATTCAATCTTTTCCATAGAAAACGAAGAAATATTTAATGTAACTGTTTTTCACGGTGCGAAAATAGTATATTCAGATCTAAATTTCGTTGTGAAGTCGCAAGTAAATCAAAAGCAACTAGCGTAGCTTCCTTTTGTACTTAACCTTATCTCTTTTCTTTGTCGACGTTTCGCTAGCTGCTCTTCTGCCTTCATCAGGAAGATGTGTGGGAGATGTGTGGGGGATGTGTGGGGGTTGTGTGGGAGATGTGTGGGGGATGTGTGGGAGATGTGTGGGAGATGTGTGGGAGATGTGTGGGAGATGTGTGGGAGATGTGTGGGAGAAGTGTGGGGGATGTGTGGGAGACGTGTGGGGGATGTGTGGGAGATGTGTGGGAGATGTGTGGGGGATGTGTGGGAGATGTGTGGGGGATGTGTGGGAGATGTGTGGGAGAAGTGTGGGGGATGTGTGGGAGACGTGTGGGGGATGTGTGGGAGATGTGTGGGGGATGTGTGGGAGATGTGTGGGACATGTGTGGGCTGATTAAGGTAGCAGGTTAGCTGCCAAAACGGCCTAGAAAGAATACCGTCGAGTTTAAGAGGAGTATAAAGAAAAGCAAGGTTGAATTGATTTGCCAACCCGATGGAAATCTGAACTAAATTGATACTAGAAACGGCATCAAACAAATCTCTGACGCCCTTTCAAGCAAACAACACTTTCCAACCTGAGTAACACTTCACAGGAAAGTGACAGCTCACCTGCAGACAGTTCCGTGTATAGCAGCCCGCTGGTATGATTTGTAACAAAACACTCAATATACAGCCGCTGATGGATATGAAAAGTGTCACTTGATATGACAGAAGGTTGATAAGCCCATAAGCCTTGTCCCAAACACGAGACCACTGCACCTTGAGTGAGGCACTTAGCCTGTTGGGAACCTGATTCCGCGGAAATCGTGACTCTTTGATCTTTCTTCCTCTTCAGATGAAAGCTTTAGGTACCTGAGTTTCCAGGCATACTGAGTCATGGCTCGATAAGTCTGTTGGCTTCTTTTACAGAAGTTTGACGCGTGATTTTAGCTTTTACCATAAGGTCCCCAACACAAGGGGTCGCTGGCTCTACGTTACAATCCGAAATGGTCATTTCAATCCTTCACAATGTGGCATGATCCTCACTTCATGTACGCCATGTCTTTCAAGCTTACCAACAGATATAATTTGTGGAATGAACCCGTGGAACACTTTTGGATCAATCTCATTGGTTTTTATTCAAAAGAGGGGATGATTCCAAAAAATCAAAAGCACACAATTGCTGCAAGTTGAGCCAAGCCATGTGATGAATACATATCGTGTCCATGCCATCACGTATATTTACATATTTCAAAACCATTTCCACTGTGCATTATGCTTTGAGTTCTTTGTAACTGGATAATGTTAGTATATTGTGGACAGGTTTGCAATTGCATGTTGGAATTAAAACTATGATACTTATCTAAAAGACAAACCAAGCATGCATTGGATACTAAAACTGCAGCAACAAATCTAGCGTTTGGAAAAGATCTGTTCTATTTTTAAGTAACGTTTATGTAAATCTCATCATGAGCTGCATCAGCAGTCAATCGTGGATGGCATTACACGTATAGTGCTATATGTCCTATATCTCTTATGTATATGATATATGTATAATATAAAAATTTGCATTAATTGACAGATCATCTCATATTACACACAAACATACATTCCATCTGGATTATCATTTTGCTCACAAAATGCCTCATTTAATTATAGACAGGATTCGGCAATTGCTAGTACATTTGACGACTAGTACAGAACTAAAATGTGTACTGTGTAAAAGTGCTATACGATTATTACAAAACACAGGGCATAATGTGGTAATTATGGAACGCAGACACATCAAAGACACAAATCCACCCAAAAAGCTTCTGTACTGATTGGATAGAATTATCTAACATTGAGCTGATTCGTATCCTAGCAACAATTTCTGGATAGATAAAATGCAATAAAAACCACACCAAATTCACTGGTAGCCATTTTGGCCTCACACTGATATGTACAGCAAATTTGTGAAAATAGTGAAGTTATACAAAGTTATACAAACAGCAAAGTCAAGATGGTCTACATATATTCTAAAACGTCGGCTCTTTCTTGGACGGCAGGACCTCCCCGTCCGCCCGCCGGCCGGTGGAGGAGCCGGGTCCCGGTTCAGCCAGCTCCAGCGTCTGACTGTCTGACACCTTCATCGTCCGCGTCTTCTTTTTCCTGTCAGAAAAAAAGAACACAGGCATGTCGTGTGAAGGACAGTGTTACGAGAACTTACCATAGACTTCAGTTCCTCCCGTAAATATGTGTTCCCCATAAAAAGGAAGGAACTAGCCATTAAGATTCATAATCGTATAAAGATTATCATTGGGGTATCTGACGTTCTACATATCATATTGTAAATTGTGTCTAAAATACTATCATCACTTATTAATTGGGCTGGCAAGTATTAGTGTCGGTACGGCCGCTTTAAAGACTTCATATACGTAAGAAATCATCTTTATCAACATGATGTGCAAATGAAGAGTGCCACAAAGGCATGAAGGTGCTGTGCTGATAACGATTGTTTTATCTTCTCATAGCAGGCTATTTGTACAGCAGTTTTCTTGTGGCTTAAGCACACCATAGCGGAGTAACAATTGGTTTGGGGTTATTGGGTGGGCCGACTACTCTCTCTTGGCAGCCAGAGGCTGTATTGCAAGGTTCTTACAATAGGCGGGCTAACAATGTATCAAACAGGTCATTACTTGACAACGAGAACGGTGGCCACGATGACGGCAACAACACACAGTCCACCGAGCGTCCCACCCACGATAGCGGCGGTGTTGTCTCCCGGTGGGGCCGCAGGTCTGACGGTGGTGATAGGGAGGGGGGTGGTGGGGACGACAAGCAGGTACAGGTCCGTGATACTGGCACCACCAAGGGCAGTAGAAAGATCCTGCAAGGATCAGGAATATATAGTTGGACAACATAAAAGTTATATAACACATGCCATTTAAGATGGCTCGAATGCCCCTCGAGGTGAGGTCTAGGATAACATGAAATTGCTTGGAGAAATGGAATGATTATCGCATAATGAAGTCAATAAAGCATACAATTGTCTATGCTGCTTGACTTGAAGCCAGTTTTTACCATAATAAGCGATGGCCTGAAAAAGAACAACAACACTGATTTGAACAGAGCATATTTCCAAAATAGAAAAGACAGATGTTAAACACGTATAGTAGTGTGTAATGATTATCGCCAAGTAGCAATTAGTAAAGCAATCGGATATGATTGTGGAAACAGTCAGAATCCACTACCTTTCGAAAATTCCAAAAGCATTATCAAGTTGCTTGAGTAATTGCTATTAGGCGTATCTTATTACCTGTATGTCTAACCTTCATTATCATATAGCCAGGTGGCGTGGACCAATCAGAAGGCCCCATTTTATCCATAACCGAGGTCATTAAAAGGCTTTAAGAAGCTGCCTCTATCGTTCATTCGGTGGTTATAGGAATCGGCCATGAATTATGACACCGAATACACATCGAACTCCAGGAAGAATAGCGGTACCACTTCGGTGGTATCGCTAATGGAGATCCTAATAAAACAAACAAACAAACAAACCTCAGGGTGGGTCATTAACCCCATATTGACATATAATAATTATCATTTTTCTTTACCTGGAGGGAATTTTCGAAGACACCGATGAGTTCCTGGCCAGGTATGACCGTGGTGATGTTGTCAGCCCGGAGAGACTCCGGCAGCAGGACGTACATGGCCAGCTGCAGGCTGGAGCCGCTCAACTCTACCGGGTAGTCTGGGAGACGTAGAACGTGCAGCTCCGTAAACTCCACGTCTACTGTCTGCCTCCTGTAGAAAAGTAATCAATATTACTTTTCATATCAAATGGATATGTAGAATTTGCCATTCCGTAGAGTCCTTCTTGGAAATATTTCACAATTTTCGTTTGATACAACGACACAAATTCCAAAATTTAACTGAAATTGGACTGAAATTTTGCTAGTTTTTTTCTTTCATTTCCAGATGAAATTTAACACTATATTTCTTCTTCTTATCATAGCTAGAGACTATCAAGTAGTGCGTAGAAAGCTAAAACATGAATCTTCCAGAATGGAAAATAACATGTCCATCGATGTTTCCAAAGTGTGCAGTAGTACCTGTAGTACCACCAAACACATTAGTCCATAAAGCCTACTACCAGGATTTCGAAAACCCAAGGCCACGGGGTAGACCCCCGAAGCGCTGGAAGGATCAAATTTCAAAGGACATGAGTTTGAGTCTCAAGTGTGCGTAAACAAGTGCTAAGGAACGTGCGGCTTGGAGAGTACTGACGGAGAGGAGCAAGGGGTCAGTCCCTGGCCTAGGCACTTAGGCAGGCAGGTAGGCAGTGGTACCTTTTACGTGAGGAGTCCGTCCTCAGACCACACTCGGCAGCGTGGCTGCTACAGTGGCTGGTGGCAGCGGTAGCGACGGCCTGGGAGAATGCCAGATCTCTGGACACCGTGTACTACAGACATTGGACAAGTTCAAGCATTTCGTTATTCTTGTTCGTCTCAACGAACAATAGCTTAACACGTATAAAACTTTGTAATATTTAACAGGCTTGGCCATATATACAACTCACCGAGTTGAACCAATTTTAATACGGTGTGAATATACATGGCGAAAACAGGCAGTGTTAAATCTAAACGGTATGATTTGAAATGAAACTCAGTGAAAATAAACAAAGTCACCAAAACACTTCAGTTTGATTGTTCTCTATTAGAAAAATAATGTGTATTGGTATTGACGAATAATGTGTATAAATTCCCAACGCATGACTGTATATACAAAAATGTAAATCATTATCAGATTTGGAAGTAAACAATGTCATGTAGATCGAAATGTGAATAAATGAATATCTACATACTTGACTGATGGACATCTGAGCAGTAAAGACCACAACTCCTCTCTTCTCCTCACTTGTGGGAACCCTGTTAGACGTCGTCACTGGTTTCTCATCGTCAGGTAGGTCTGGGTACAAATAAAAAAAAGTTTTTCTTGACATAAACCACATTTTCTCCTCAAAGTGATATTTGTATAGACTATGATGATTGTGAATTTCTTATACAAACTTGGAGATATCATATTACACGTTAGTAATGGCTCATTTCGGTAAGGTGTATGTGCTTGCCAAAATTATTTCTTCACACAACCACTTGTGGCGACTTTCAAGCCTTTTTCATTGCTACAAGATCAAAGAAAACTGTTCAATTTCTTGCGAGACAAACACTGTCAAGTCTAAAAGCTTGGATCATTCGAATGACGTCGACACAAAAGCAAACGTGACACAGTGTTTTTATAACAGTAAATTTTTCTGGCCTTACCAGTGCAGTCGTCGTTAACTTCGACTAACCCCGGCAAACAGGCGCATGCGTAGTCGCCTGGAATGTTGACACATAGTTGCGTGTCCGTACAGTTGTAGTCATCTTCGAAACACTCGTCAATGTCTGAAAATAAGTGTTTGGTAAAGGTTACAATATACTAGTAGATAAGATAGTAAATCAGACAACATTATACTTCTGAAAAGACTTTGAATGCAATGAGACTTCCGTGTTATGCACTGGAAATGAGTCCCTTCGATTATCATAGACTAGATTAAACTGAATAACATGAACGTTACATACATGTAGTTACCAATACTGTATACGTGTATATCAAATGGGTACTACGTTACATGCATTATTCGTAGGCGGAAACGGCATCATAACATGACAATTATGATTCATACAACTTGCTCATTATCGTAAATTGTATACATAAGAATGCCACCTTGGCAGGTGTAGGGGTCTGACTCGTCTGTCCTGTAGCCATCCTCACAGCTGCAGCTGTAGCCACCTGCAGTGTTCTCACATTCCTGGTTACATCTGTTCTCTCCACTGGTGCACTCATCTACGTCTGAAAAACAGAAGAAAGGCGTCGGTCATGAAAACAGTTTAAAATTGAATGTTTGACTCATTATTGCGGACATTGTTGAAAGTGCTTGCAGTACTTATCGCTCTTCCAAAACAGTGGTGAGAGAGGCCTGGCTCTTGATGACAAATATTAGCAATGATTACTTCAATCTGTGCTAATCAATCAATTAAATCGATCGATCAAATAGATAATCGACCATTCAACCGATCGACAAAATCCAGTAGTACAAGGCATGCAGTCATGAACAGGTACATATTAACACGGCCGTAAATGCGGAATGATGGGATTTATTTGTCAATGTAAAATGCAAGCGTCATACGAAACATTTCATTGAAAAAAAAATGCTCCAATTACGCACCTTTGAATCATATATTCTAGTGTCAAACATAAGAGTTGGCATGTGCCGTAAGTCTTAGGAAGGAACCATGCACATTGTAACAATTATCACATTAAACCACTTTAAACTTACACAATGCACTTATACAATGCACTTTACATCATTACATTATTGTCCAACTCACCATCACAGTCGTTCCCGTTCAGAGTGTAACCTTTGTTACAGTAGCAGGTTTCCGTGCCCCCCTCGCGGTAGCAGCCGCCGTTCACACCGTCACACACCGCTTCCTTCTCCGCCGTGCACTGGTCGGTGGCTGGGAACGTTCATTGTAAAATGTCAAACCTTTTATCACTTAATAGACGAACCATTTAACTAGCGGTCACTGTTATGTATATAGAGCAAATGAAACGTCGGTATGGAAATGTTCATGGTAAAATGTCAAACCTTTTATCACTTAATAGACGAACCATTTAACTAGCGGTCACTGTTATGTATATAGAGCAAATGAAACGTCGGTATGGAAATGTTCATGGTGAAATGTCAAACCTTTCAATACTTCAGACGAACCGTCTAGAAGTCACTGTTATTTATAGAGAGCAAACGGAACGTCGGTACAGTGTTTCATTGTACAGCAGGATAATTGTTTGAGGCAGTGCCAATAGAGTAATAATAACACGTTGAGTGAAATATGACCATGATACGAAGCTATAAATTTGTGTCTTTGTTAAAAAGAAAACTACAAGAGGAGTTAGCCCATGCGTAATTGTAAGGCCGGCTTACACCTCTGCTGAGCTAGTCGGTCTAATCATTTCGCCAATTGGGGTTGTACTGCGTTTTCCAGAAACCCAAAACAAATCTGGTAGACTACAAAACTCACGCGAGCAGGTCTTGTTGTCATTGTTCAGCTCGAAGCCGCTGTTACAGGAGCAGTGGTAGGAGCCGATGTTGTTATGACACTGGTGGTCACAGTCATGTGCAGGCTCACACTCGTTTACATCTAAACAATATTAACAACGACAACAATATGTAAACAATTATCTGTCATTCTATGACAAAATTCACATCCAAGGGTTAGGGTTAGGATGAGGGTTAGGTGACACTCTAAATCTAATGATTGTTGAAGTTACACAGAAATACATTCAAACAGCTATTTCTATAGCTTGGATGGTAGCTTGATTGGAGTAAAAGATACCTATGTTTGTGTCTAAACATTTTTGAATCAGAAGATAACGCTAAAGGTTACCATCGCAATTCAGTCCGTCATCGTTTAACTGATAGCCGGAATGGCAGTCGCACGTGAAGGATCCTGGGTAGTTGACACAGATCTGTGCGCATGTCTGGCCGCTGTCGGTAGCGTTACACTCGTTAATGTCTGTAAGAGAACGTAGAACAGATCTAACAATCGTCAGGAACATATGTGCCAAAGGTGACATCTGACAAGGTATAGATGTGATAAGTTTTCGATAATCTTTTAACAAACAAATACTCCAGTCTTTCAAACACATCAATCCATCCCTGTCTTTGGCTCTAGAGACTTGGCACTTACGAGGGCTGTTAGTGCCATTCTTAAGTATAATCAAACAGTAATACCTATTTGTCAATATTCCTTAAGGAAATCATCTCGTGCTGGATTACAAAAAGTTCGGATAAACAAAAAAGTTCGAAGTTATTTGGGTATATAGTGTTCTGTGTCTAGTATTGTGGTAAGCATGCCATAAATTGTTAGGCTAAAAGGCACACCAAAACCTGAACATCAACATACCCTCGCAAGTCTCCCCATCTCCGGAGAATCCAGTGGGACAAGGTCCGCACTCGTATCCCGAGATGTTCGCAGGCGCAGGATAGTCCCTACAACGGACACCTTCGTAGCAGGGCTGGGAGTTCTCTTCGCAGGCGTCGATGTCGCTCTCACACTGGACACCCGTGTACCCTTCCTCACAGGTGCAGGCTTGTAGAACGAACCTGGGAAACCGGCATGTGGCTGGTGAGAAGCTAAACTTTTATTCCAGTGTCTCAACTCAGTTTACCAAATCTTGCAGCTACATTCGAAAAATACTGATCTTTCAGGACCTTGCGAATTCCAATGATGAGTCTGGTGCCATGAAACTGGTATCTCTCAACGCAGAAGAACTGTTTTAAAGATTCCGTCTTTCGAAACATTTGTCATTGTACATTTAACACTTCTAAGGACGCGCAAAGTACATGTAACTATTGTAAGGGATGCAATACAACGGATCGACGCTTCTAACGTCAAACGCATTGTACAATCAATGAAATGTGAACTATTAATGAAATGTGTTGGAGGCCAATTCTTCAACTAATCTAATAGATGCTCTTGCTGTAGTTAACGCTCTGAAGCTTAACTAGGCCTTTTTCTACCAATATGTAATGGGTCATGGTCTTCACATTCTCGACGTGTAGACATAAAATATTCCCGCAACCAAAAACAAACATGGAATGTACTTTTGCAGCACAGTGAGATTTCGTAGGAGGACTAAGTACTATATACAGGATGTGCAAATTAAACCTTGTTTCAGTAGAGTTGTCAGATGATGTATCATCATCATCATCACTATCCACACACGTCCCGCCGTTGTAGCATGCGCAGACGCGCACAGTCGGCCAGTACTGGATGGAGCCGTTGTTTGAGTCGGTCAGAATGACCTACACGGCAAGCAATGATTGAAATGTCAGTGAAATTTAGCATCAAAACTCTTTTGGGTACATCTATCAAATTTCAAACTTTCTACCGTTACTGCTGATGGCTACCATGCTAACAGCCTACCCCAGACGACATCTACGCTAATGACAATCTGCTTTGACGTAGAAGAGCCGGAGGGTTCCTACTCATGCTGTGCTAATGATACATCCAAGGTGGCAATCAGGACCTAATGACGTTACTTGTAGCGGTCCTGTGGTGCCGACTTTGTGTTTTCAATGATTCTAATCCGCTACTCTCAGCAGGTTCTGTTCAGTTCTTCGTACCAAATTACCAAAGGAAGTAATAGGAGTTGTCTCTATTTTTATGATTCACACCTGGGGTGATCTTGTATATCACATGGATGTTCTATTGATACCCCCAGACCGTACGTCAAACGTATAGCTACGAATAGCCATGTCTCAAGGCATTGGTGGCAACAAGTCTAAGTAATAAGTTAGACTTCAATCCACATGATCTATACTGCTCACTATAATCTCTCTGTCTTTGTCTCCCCTCCTTTGTGTGAATATTGATTAGGACATTGTGTAGTTACCTTCAAGTCAAACTCCTCCCCGGAAGTGACGTTCCACGTGATGTTGGCAGTGTCTTCATCAGACGCCATGCTGACGAACAGCGGGACTGTCTCATCAAGGTCGAACGTCATGTCGTCACCGTTGGCGTCAGAGGCGTTGATGCGGATGTTGACGATTTCCCCCATGGTGGCGTTGATGTCGTCTGGGCCGTCAACTTCCGGTGGAAAGTTTGCTGAAAGTTGAAGTATGATAATCATGAAACCTCATGCAGTATATAATGATATATTGAGGAAAATTCTATGACTGTTTCCGAGTGTACATGTGTGTGTCTGTGTTTGTGACTATACAAAGATGGCAACTAACCGAGCTGGGCGTTCTCATCCGTCAGTTTGTCGGACTGTGACTTTGTTGTCTCTCCGACACTCACATCTCCTGTCTGGCTGATGTCAAACAGGCAGTTCTGGTCGTCTCCGCAAAGTGCTCTGTGTAAAACACAAACCACAGAAAATGTCTAACCAAATCTGTACACAACACAGAACCCAGAAAACGCCTAATCAAATCTGTACACAACACAGAACCCAGAAAACGCCTAATCAAATCTGTACACAACACAGAACCCTGAAAACGTCTAACTAAATCTGTACACAACACAGAACCCAGAAAACGCCTAACTAAATCTCTACACAACACAGAACCCAGAAAACGCCTAACTAAATCTGTACACAACACAGAACCCAGAAAACCCAGAAAACGCCTAATCAAATCTGTACACAACACAGAACCCAGAAAACGCCTAATCAAATCTGTACACAACACAGAACCCTGAAAACGTCTAACTAAATCTGTACACAACACAGAACCCAGAAAACGCCTAACTAAATCTCTACACAACACAGACCCCTGAAAACGCCTAACTAAATCTGTACACAACACAGAACCCAGAAAACGCCTAACTAAATCTGTACACAACACAGAACCCAGAAAACGCCTAACTAAATCTGAACATAACACAGAACATGGAAGATATCTCACTAAATCTGTAGATATCACAGAACCCGGTCCGGAAAATGTCTAACTAAATCTCTACACAACGCGGAACCTGGAAAATGCCTAACTAAATCTGTACATAACTCAGAACCCGGAAAACGTCTAACTATATAAATCTGTACACAACACAGAACCGTAAAAGGTATAACTAAATCTGTACACAACACAGACTAGGAAAACGCCTAACTATTAAAATCTGTACACAACACAGAACCGTAAAAGGCCTAACTAAATCTGCACATAACACAGAACCCTGGAAACGCCTAAATAAATCTGTACACAACACAGAACCAGGAAAATGCCTAACTAAATCTGTACACAACACAGAACCCGAAGAACGCCTTACTAAATTTGTACACAACACAGACCCCTGAAAACGCCTAAATCTGTACACAACACAGAACCCTGAAAACGCCTAACTAAATCTGTACACAGCACAGAACCCTGAAAACGCCTAACTAAATCTGTACACAACATAGAACACCGAAAACGCCTAACTAAATATGTACACAGCACAGAATCCTGAAACGTCAAACTAAATCTGTACATAACATAGAAACCGAAAACTAAGTCCATGCATAGAACATAGAAACCAGACAGTGTGAAATTAACTGAACCTCTTCGAAAGGAGAATACAAATTCTGTGCGATATTCAGTTTAGTCTCTATGAAAAGTACGCAAAATATAGAAATACACAACAACTAAAACCAGCATCGCCAACGAGTTTACCTGGCTTGTGCCTCTAACTCCGGGTCGTCGAAGGTGACGGCGTCTGTGAACTGAGGCGAGAAGGACGTGTCTCTCATGGACTCCGGACTTTCTCCTTCCAGATAGTGGAACCTCGTCTTCAGCCTGCCGTCCGCCTCCGTCAGCTGGACTGTAGTGGAATGTGTTTGGATTATCAACAGCTCGTTAGCTATATTTGTTGAATTGTAGATGAACAAAAGGCTTTATATATCGTGATTTTCTCCCAAAATCCAGATGGATTTGTATATTTGTTGATTTGACCTCATCTTGCTTGACTTCACTTGCTGCACCTCAGAGGATGACAAAAAATGATGATGATTGATTTAAATTACCACAAAGCGATGGGGAGGGCAAAACAGGTTTACAAGTTGCCCTCCCTCACATAGAAATAACATCAACAACGTACGTAACATTTATGTAACAACATATAAAATACGGGACATATAAATAGGAACTTCAAGGCATAATCTGAACACTGATATACCTGAATATGGATATAACAACAGACAAATTATATTTGATACTCTCGTAGCAAAATGATACTGATTAAGGATACAGACATTTTACCATGATCCCTGTAACTGACTCATATTCAGACTGGTTGGAGGCTGGTTTACTTACAAGACTGTCCGAAGTACTTGAAGATGTCGCTCTCGCTGGCGTTGACGTCCAAGACGCTGCCGTTGAAGGCGGTGAAGTCGTTCGTCTCATCCCCGTCCCAGTAGCCGAGTAGACCCTGGGTACTGTTCATGTACTCATCGGGGGCCGACACGACCACGGCAAGCATGTTCTGTGGTGAACGGATGTGCTCGTGAGATGTCATAGTGTAAGCAAATAAGAGTGTGGCGCAAAAACTGGAAAAATAGCGCCAGCTAGTGGTATGCACGTTTGTATTGATAGTGTTTTCAGCACAATGAAAGAAGTGTCTAGAGATTGAACTGTAAACCAGTGACATGTTCATTTGCATGTTCATTTGTGCAGATGGTATGTTCAGCACCATGGACAGGTTTGTGTGCAGATTGCGTTGCGCAACAATGACATGCATATTTGTTTTCATAAGGTGTGTTCAGCAACATCGACAGATTTGTGAACAGCTTGTGTTTTGCGTCGTTGACACTTTCATTTTGTTGAAAGCGCGTTCAGCACCAAGGACAGGCTATGTTATTAGAGTGTAGATGAAAGATACTGTCGTTACCTTTCTACGATAAAAATGGCTATGATCGTTTTTTTCTCATTTTTTTGCTGTATGTTAAAATCAAATCATACATCGCTGTAATCAATGTGAGACCAAAAGGCCAACACGGTGATAAAAAAATATCTTACCTTTTCTGAGGTGGTGGTTAGACTGATGCCAGACGACAGCTGTATCTTGAAGGAGTTGGTGGTGGGTCTTGAGAACAGCATGTCCTCCAGCAGGGTGTGGTTACTGGTGGTGTTGTCATACTCTAGGAAACAACGAATGCCTCTTCGATAATTACACTTGATAGCTCACATATAGAAAATAAAATGTGCATTATGGGTGGCAAATAGCATGCAGATTTTGCTTTATTCATCACCACTAATAGTTTCGTTACTAGTAACCTGAAAGAACGAACATAGTAACGTTCGGTACAGCAACATTTCTATTTTTTTCTATTTGCTTTTGGACATTTTGGACTTTTGGACGAGGACAATGTGGCACTGGCAGTTTTAGTAACTTATACTAATAGTACTAGTGCCCCATACACAGTACAGACAGAAGGTAAGTACTTTTACCTTGACCAAAGTTAGGTACCCTTTTTTTACACCTGGGTGAAGTGAGGAAAGTCATGTAAAGTGCCTTTCCGAAGGGCACAACGTCGGGGGCACGACGGGTATCGAACTCGGAACCTCTAGATCAGAACGCTCTACCAATTACGCTACTCGTGACACCACATTTTGATAACAGTCTTAGCTATAGGCTGGCTTCACATAATAGATTATGTTAAGCCACGTACCGAGTATGTCTTGTAAAGTCCCATTGATGTACAGATCCATGCCGGCTTCTGATTGGTTGTTGATGTTTAGCTGGACTCCCAAACCGTCGTTTTCATTGACGACGACAGCAGTAAATACAGTAGCTTTGTCACTTCCTGCAACGTCATGAAAACAGACATGATCTCATTTCCCGTCTGGTTATAATTGTTCTCCCCTTAATGAAGACAACTATAACTGTTACGAGAGTTCGGAGACCTCAAATATTCTGAACATGCAATTGACTTTCACATATGCATAATCATTGCTTGGTTATGCAAACCTTTGACTAACTTACACAGGTCACAATGTTGACAATGCAATCATTCACTACATGTACTTAGAAGAGAATTATGGCAATTTTACATTAATTATGCAAATTATAGACTTATTTGCATGATTGGTATCTGCTAATCTTCCACCTGCCACAAACTACACATGCTACATGTATTTGAGTTCGGATTCGAAATCCGTCTTTCCTATGTTCCGTTTTGCTCTTTGGAATATTTTGTGAAAAACGCCCCTGCAGTTCCAGACCAAGGCACAAGGGGCTCACATCACAAGCTATCTGCCACCAAAAGATCAAGACCATAGCATTTCCAGGTCAAAAGATTTTAAAAAAGAAATTCTTCCGCAATCACATACTAAGGGGCCCCAAATCGACCTTGACCTTCGTTTTCCCAACACCTATCCACAAACCGAAATATCATCGTAATCCATCAAGGATCATCAAGAGGAAATCTGGAAACACAAACGGACACACAGACACACCTAAAACAATAGTAGTTGTTATACATGTAGACCTTATGAAAGTCGCTGTACTTTTGTCGTGTAAATAAAGATTTCTCATATCTCCATTTTCATGGAGACAATAAGTTGTAGCAATAACCAAGGAGCAACTTTAGATATAAAAGTCATTGATTTGTAATCTCCAAGCAGACCCTACAATGGCATAAGATACTAGTAGTACCAAACTGGCCAGGAGATAGTCAGCCATGATGCTACATTTCCCCGGTAGCGAAACACACTCCTAAGCCGGCTTCACTCCTTTGCCAGCTTTTGATATGATCTAATGCTACCGTAGGATCTGCTTGGAGATTACTTGATTTGTAGATCTTTTCCGTTCAGCGCCACCAGTGAAACAACCAGAGGGGCGAGTAAGAACAGAAAGAAACAACACCCCGACTCCCGGGATTCGAACCCGCGCCAAACCCGGGCAGCCGGATCACAAATCGAACGTGCAAACCGCCTTTAGGCGTCTTCGGTTTAGCAGTCCTTGAAGTCCTTGTCCTCATACCGGAAGACGAGTACTCATGTGTTTGTTTTTGTCCACTTGCAATTAGCCCCATGGGTAGGAATTTGCAAGAAACTTCCAATATTCTTGTTTCTTGCAGTTCACACGTTGACACTTGAAGATGTCCCGGGTCCTTCTCCGTGTGATTATGGATCAAACAAATACTTCAACTACCTGCAATTTTATACTATTAGTGAAACGTTTGGGGTAACCAATCAGGGAATACCAAGTATGCTAGTCATGCTCCGCCCATATGGTCTAGACAGTCATTACCTAATTACCTCATATGTCAAAGGTCATGGCCGTTACATTAGTCGCCTACGCTGTAACAACAATGTA
The DNA here is from genome assembly GCA_019207045.1 of Branchiostoma floridae x Branchiostoma belcheri. Lineage (NCBI taxonomy): Eukaryota > Metazoa > Chordata > Leptocardii > Amphioxiformes > Branchiostomatidae > Branchiostoma > Branchiostoma floridae x Branchiostoma belcheri. The sequence continues at coordinate 18,291,864 of CM033028.1, read as the reverse complement.
TCTGCTCAGTATGTGATAACCGTGTCTTTGATCTCAGCAGCCTTGTCTCTGTGTCTTGTTAGCACCTTGTAAAAGGTATAATGACTAATCCGTATTCGGCTGCCAAGTCTGATATACAAGACAAAGGCGCCGGCTCCGAGACAAGACTTCGTACCTATGTGCTAAAAGCGCCAGATTTGATTTATGAATTACAAAAGAATAACCTTCAGCCTGATCAGTTCAAAGGTAGAACGCGCGTGTATAAGTTACTATAACATGCTGTAGGCTTGCTGTAGAAGACCAGATATCAGTCTGTACTGTAGACCGAGGGCATTGATACCGAACGGTGCGTGGTCGGCTGAAGTCTGCTCGGTGCAGGTCTGGACGGAGAACCCGTTTCCGAAACTTCAGAGTAAGTGAAATATGTAATACTGTGTTGTCCTGTATGTTTTTATGTTCTATTGTAAACCGTTCGTAGCTCCTTCTGAGACTTACAGCGGGGTTGGCTGTTACTAGGATTTTTAAAAATGGGGGTGGGGAGGCTGGCTCGAAGGAGGGGTGAAACTCCTACGGTGGGAAGGTCGGTCGAAAAAAAAAATTATGAAAGGAAAAGGTCACGATTTTTCCCACCAACCTCTGATTGGAGAGTACGAAACTCCCTTCTACGGCAGCCCTTCCTTCCACGTCAAACTTACATCCCTTTCCTGGCACCATTTTAAAAAGAAAACCCCAAGCTGCGAAGGAGGCCACACCGCAATGATTTATTCGGCCGTATGGAGAAAAATACAGCCAGACTCTGAGAACGGGAACGGATTTCTTCACTCTCAAAGGATCTTCAAGCAAATGTTAGGCCCCGGCTTGTTTTGTAAATCTTTTACTCAGTTTTAGGCGTTTGATGGGTGTTGTGATTTTGCCAGTTTCTCTGAGTGCATATTAGCACACGAAGTCTAGATAAAAGAACTCCATGAAAAACGGATAAAGCATAAAAACGACTATAAAGACGTCTTAGACCAAGGAGGTTAAAAAAAGAGCTTGCTTAGACCAAAAGAGGCCGCTATCTAACCTCTACTTGAAGATTGAAGAGTAGCGGTGTTACCTTACTCTGGGAACGAGTACTTAGTCTGTCCTGGGAACGAGTCGTGATTGGGTAGTGTAACCGGCGTGGGGAGAGTTCACCGCCGATTTGAGGTACAAATTTTACAATTTAATCTCCATTTAATATGTTTGCTTAAAGTGTTATGAAAAGCAATAAATAAGTTCCATGGTAGTTATAGTCGCTAAAATAGGACAGGGGTGCGTAAGGGTGTGATGCTACAGATCTAGCGACGTGTGTGACTGAGAGGCGAAATAATAAATTTTGGAAACTTACAAACAAAAACAACTAGTATTTTCACGAAGTTCATCTGTATTTTGTGTCCAACAAAGTTCTGATCCTCAACTTATAACGTCATCCAGATATCCCCTGATATTTGTGGATAATCTAGAGATGCATATTTGCTCCACAAAAGTCGTGATTATCTGTGTATGCAAGGACGTTACATCGATGTAACGTCCTTGGTGTATGATAGAAAATTTACTGTATTCTGCTGTTTGTGGGGCATGCTCTGCTGTTTTGGTAACACCTCTGGGAGATGCAATAAAAGTTGAAATCGACATCCGTAAAACGTTTACAGTTGATCTGTGACACGGCTTAGGTTATTGAGGATATTATTTCTTACAGAAGGTGTAGGTCTAAATGACCGAGCTGGCAGAGTTCTGCACAGCTGCTTATGTTTGCTACTTTGAATTTGACAAATCATGGTTTTGGGGGTTTTTGGAAGACCCGGTCCGGTCCAAACCTTGAAAAACCGGTCCGACCTGTTCTGCGTGTAGCTACGCCTCCTGGCAGGAAATAACAGAATAGCAATTGGTATGGTGTGTTCCCGTATATCACAACATAGAGCACACTGATTGGATGTATGCGTTACGTTTACGTCAGATGCAGACAGATTGGCGCAGACGCTTTACGCGAACCCTCTAATGGCGCAATTAGCCGGTTTTGTACATTCACAGTTGAAAGAGTTTAGTAGTAAAAAGTAAAAGAATGGAACTGCCCACCGTCAATTTTTGAAAATCAGCCACTGATATTGTACTGTTTAACTGTTAAACATGTGTAGCTCAGTTTCATTGTGTGTATGTCCCAATAACCAGCAGCACTGCGACCTAGGGGGTTTATCCAGTAACTGAACAAGAACAAGGAAAAATGATTTTGTTTTATTTCGCGATATCAATCAAACGTAAAAGAAGTAGAACAAGTTGTTTAATGATCATTTACACCAAAATTTGCATATCTTCTTTCCCTAACAGATGGAAGATCCCAGCTACGGACAACGTGGAACAAAGCCCTACATGTGTGGGGTGTGTGGGTATAGGACAGCTCACAAGTGTCACTTATCCCAACACACGAGAACCCATACAGGTGAAAAACCTTACAAGTGTGACCAATGTGATTATTCTTCAGCAGTAAAATCCAGCTTGAACAAACACCATCTATTGAAACACACTGATAAGAAACCTTACCTATGTGGGGAGTGTGGATACAGGGCAGCACTTAAGTCTAGCTTGTCTGCTCACATTAAAATCCATACGGGAGAGAAACCCTACAAGTGTGACCAGTGTGACTTCTCTGCAGCACTGAAAGGCAATCTGAACCAACATCTGGCAAAACACACAGGAGAGAGACCCTACAAGTGTGACCAGTGTGACTATTCTGCCGCAAAGAAAACCACTTTGGACCGTCACCTTCTATTGAGGCACACCGGTGAGAAGCCCTACATGTGTGGGGAGTGTGGCCACAGGACAGCTCTAAAGTCTAGCTTATCTTTGCACATGAGAACTCATACTGGAGAAAAACCCTACAAGTGTGATCGATGTGACTATTCTGCAGCAGGGAAACCCACTTTGTACAAACACCATCTATCAAAACACACTGGAAAGAAAGCTTACATATGTGGTGAGTGTGGATACAGGGCAGCTCTACAGTCTAGCCTATTAGTGCACATGAGAACCCATACAGGAGAGAAACCCTACAAGTGTGACCAGTGTGACTACTCTGCAGCACAGACATCCAGCTTGAACAAACATCTAGCAAAACACACAGGAGAAAAACCCTACAAGTGTGACCAGTGTGGCTATTGTGCAGGACGGAAAGGCACTTTGCACCGGCACTATCTATTGAAGCACACCAGTGAGAAACCCTACATATGTAGTGAGTGTGGATACAGGACAGCTCTAAAGTCTACCTTATCTACTCACATTAGAATCCACACGGGAGAGAAACCCTACAAGTGTGACCAATGTGACTATTCTGCAGCACAGAAATCCAGCCTGAACCTACATCTAGCGAAACACACAGGAGAGAAACCTTACAAGTGTGACCAGTGTGACTATTCTACAGCACAAAAATCCAGCTTGAACAAACACCATCTATTGAAGCACACTGATAAGAAACCCTACATGTGTGGGGAGTGTGGGTACAGGACAGCTCTAAAGTCTACCTTATCTACTCACATGAAAATCCATGTATACAGGAGAGAAAGCCTGCAGGGGTGACCAGTGCAACTTTTCTGCAACATGCAAATCTTTATGAGAATCATGAAAACTTGTTGGTGAATATTATAACTTAGATGGTCATAGTGTTTCTTGTTTAAACCCGGTATTTTCTATTAATATTTTGTTTTGTTTCTTAGAACCATTAGACTCTAATCTTACAAGTTCTATTAGATGGTCAGGATATTTCTAGTAGCAGTTTAAATTTGACATTTGTTGGTAGCCAGTGATCAGTATTACAAGTTAGATTGTTGTATAATTTCTTGTTTAAACCTACATGATGTTTTTGTCAATTTGTTTCTTAGAATCATTAGACCCTAGCTAGTGATGAATACTAAAAAAGTTTGATATTCAGACTTTTCTTATATATATAACCTTGTTTGTTCACCTTTTGTTGGTTTCCTAGAATCCATAGAACTTGAGCCAAATTAGATGTTGGAACTTTTCTTGTTTCTCTAAATCAGAGCTTTTTATTATCTAATTTGTTTATTTCTTAGAACAATGAATACTTAACCAGATTAAAACTTTGATGTTCAGACTTTTCTTGTGAACAACATGCCTATTATCCTTTTATATTAACTATAATTTCCGTTTGGACTGTACACGGTTGTGTCATGTCTTTGCAACGTACAAGTAGTAAATGTTAGCAAGACAGGCTTAAAACAGTAAGACAAATCCTTCCATGACAACGGCTACACGAGTAGACCACCCCCTTCAATTAAAACCAGCCCCGTTCGAAGACTGCAATTCAGGCTAGGTGTCCCCAAGGGCCCAGAAATAACTTATCGGTACTGAAGAGCGAGGTCGTCAGCCATTGGCACGCAAAGCCGCGTCGTGAAACCCCTAGTCTAGTAAGGCTAACGTCATATTTTCATATTCTCCAAGCAGAGGTTGGATCGCGGAGATACTTAGTGGTCGGGATTCTTACTTAGAGAAGCGAGCCATTAAAAATCCCGACCACTACTATCTCTACTCTCCAAGCAGAGGTCGAATCGCGCAGATATAGTAGTAGTCGAAACAATTACACTCGCGCGAGTGTAATTGTTTCGACTACTACTATATCTGCGCGATTCGACCTCTGCTTGGAGAGTATACTATCTCCGCGATCCGACCTCTGCTTGGAGAATAAATTTCCAAACCGGTCCCGGCCGGGCTGTTTGTGGAAACGAAAAATAGAAATGTATACGTAAGAATATTTTCTTTACGTCCTATGTAGTTTGGCGTCTTTTATATCATAAATTGTACTTTTCTTTCCCGAAAGCTGCCGGGTGGCACTGAGTCCCGGTTTAGAAATGTGAGGTAGGTCTGACCTCCTTGGTCTGACCATGCCATAGGGTGCTCTCTAGGCAGAGGTTTGGCTTTGGCTGTTTGTTTTTTACCTTGGCTAAGAAGGTTATGTTTTCGGTAGCAAAGTTTGTGTGCACGTATGTAACTTGTTACGAGTGTGTGTGTGTGTTTCGAAGACCAGCATAACTCGAACGCCTAGATAGATTGTATTGATATTCGGCATTGATGAGACCTGGAAACGATTAGACCCCCCCCCCGACCCCAGCGGCTTGTTACGGTACTGCAGCTGCTGCGAGAACTTCGGGTATGAAAGATTACCACGGCTCCAGATCGCCGGGCTTCATCTGCCCCGAAAGTGTTACACTCTGTTCAACCAGAGCAAGCTGTTAGGGGGCCAAACACACACCACGTCTTGCTTTCATCACAAGCTATCTGCCACCAAAAAATCAAGACAATAGCATATCCAGGTCTACTACTACTACTACTACTACTACTACTACTACTACTACTACTACTACTACTACTACTACTACTACTACTACCATGTCCATGTCAAAAGATACAAAAAAGGAAGTTCTGCTGCAGTACCAAGGTCACATACTAGATACAAAATCGACCTTGACCTTCATCTTCTCCCATACAAAATACCATCGTAATCCAGAGGTTATTGAGTTATCATGTCAGGTTCACCAGAAAAAAATCGGAAACACAAACACACACACAGACATACCTAAAACAATGTCTCAATTTTTCATGGAGATAATGATTCCTAGAACCCTTACCTGGTGCCTTGTTTGTCCTGGCCTGCACCTGTGCGGTGTAGTTTCCGTCGTCCACGTGGAAGAGAAGGTATTCTCCCAGCCCGTTGAACGTGTAGCCCTTCCCGTCCAGCGTGATGATGTGCGGGTCACCCCAGAACCATCCTAGGTGATGGCAGTACAACAATGAGGTCTCATTTTAAGATTTTGCCATGTCTTAACACTGGTGTAATCTTAGAATTGGGAAGTGGTCTTACTTTACGATTTTACCATGTTTCAACACTGTTATTCATAGAATTGGAAAGGGGTCTTACCCTTACAGATTGATTATCTTAGAATTGGAAACGGGTTTTACTTAAAGACTTTTCGATGTTCAACATTGGTAATCTTAGAATTGAAAAGGGGGTCTTACTTTAAGATTTATCATGTCTCAACACTGTAATCTTAGAATTGGAAAGACACTGGAATCTTTTGTAAAACTTTGACGAACTTTGAATTGGATTGTAGACATGATTCTGAACGATGTGTTATGAACAGGGACGAGGGGCGCAGTTTGACTCTACATTGTCCTTGCTATAACAACAACATGTGGCAAGGAATAGCACAGTTCATTAGCTATATAGGCTATGACTAAGGGAGCTAAAAGCAGCCAAAACATAGGTGTTGCTATCACTTTATTGGTAGGTATAAAGATTTTGTGCTTACTTCTCCAAGGTGGCCTGTACCCCCAGCAGCGGTTGGTCGGCCGTCTGTACCGGAAGAGGTGGCAGTAAGAGTAGGACTCCTGACAGCACTTCCGCTGGGCAACCAGGTCATCGTTCCAGTTCTGTGTGCAGAAATATGTTCATGGTAGTTTTGTAAGGCTGTTCTTGTTTTTATGGCTAGTATGCACTCAGGTACCAATGAGTCAGGCCATGTCAATTTTGTCGGGCAGTTCTGAAATACGCCATAGCAAGTGCAACCGACTTCGTGACTTATAAAATAAAACATCAATAGCAACAGTTGTTGTTGATTGGAAAGCCATTGGGATTTTCCCGCGCAAGTTCGAATCCTGACGACAACGCCACTGTTAGGTTCGCAAGCAAGTTCGCAAGACACATGATCTAGATATAGTTAATTTCATTTTTTTTCTCTCGTCACACTAACCCAACAGACAAAGTCCCTCCAGAAATGTCCCATTTGACCCTTGCCCCTGTGGCTGACTCCCCCCTGGGCCCTACCATTCCACATACTTGAGTTTTTTTTTTTACTCAGCTCACAACACTCACCACGATGACGTGTCCGGCGTTGCTGCCGTACCTGATGAGGAAACCTCCGGTACGGAACCAGGAGAAGTAGTACTGCCAGCCGGACCACCAGCTGTAGAACCAGCGGCGGATGTAGTACCAGCGGTACGGCGTGTAGCAGCACTTCTGCCGCAGGCCGAACCGGTTCGAGAGGGTTTGCCAGCAATCGTTCCCGATGTAGAAATATCTGTAGCATGAAATGCACCACAAAGAATCAAAAGATGCGTAAGGCATAGGTTCTAATTGGAAAAAGGGGCCCTGCCGGTCAGTTCACGGGCTGTTTTCTTTACACTTCAAGTTCAGGCGTGGCCCCTACATGGCCCAATGGGACACCTTGTGGCTCCCGGGGTATTTTTGTGCCCGGCCGGGCACCGGGTTGAATTTCAATCGGACTTAAAATGAACCCGGGGCCCGGTAACACATGGACGCCGTAACCTACCCGTGGAGAACACGGAGGGGTATCCCCCGGTGTCCGGTAGTCCACAGGGACAAATTTGTGGCTTCGAAGCCCGGTCGGGGCTACATTCCTAACGGACACCTAAGCCTTTAGGAGCTAGTCTGTGTAACACAAACTCCGCTATCCAGGGCTGTAACTGGCCCCTCCCCGCGGATGTTTGGTGGCGGATGTTTGGCGGGCTGCTATAAGCGAGATTTAATCAAGCTATTTAGAAGCATGTTACTCAAAATTTCGTGATATATTCACAAGATGATAGTAGACAACTACAAAATCACAAACTACTCAAGAGTAGAACAATTTGGATCATGGAGCATAATGGTGAATTTCAAATAAAGACGTGGTAAATGGGCTCAAAACTGGAAATATTCTGTTTACTGATCAACTATGGCTGTTGTAACGATCCCCACCTGTCATCCCACCACGCCTGCTGCCGGCTGCACGGGCACGGAGTCAGGCGGGAGTACCCCCAGTGGTACCAGGCCGGAGTCGTGCTATGGTACCAGCGGCGGCAGTAGATTGTCGGCGGGATGGATCCATCGGAGTTCTCCAAACGGTAGATAGACACGCCAGTCTCACCTGGAAACGATGTCAGGATCGTTGGAGAGATTCATTAGTCAAGTATGTGCACAGTTAATAGAATTTACATCAAGCAGTGACTACATTGTAAAGATAAACACACGTACCTCCAAAGTTTCGATGGCTATCAATACATCTTGTTCACGGAGTGACCTAGTTCTCGCGAGAGTTGTTAAGTTAGAAATAGGTCGAGACTTGCGTGGATGATAGCTGGGAGCTGCCCAAGTCCAACCTACCCCTACTCCGCAAGGAGGCGGGGAGAGGGGTAAAGATCCACCCAAGTATCGACCTAGTTTCCGTGCATCCGTTTCTATAGCATTGATACCGAAATCACGTTTTCGTAACGATACTTGCCCAAAGATATTGGCAAGTAAGGCAGAAGGTATGATGCTAGTTCCTTGTGTTAGATCAACAGGTTTATAACGTTAATCCGTTGACGCCTACCTGTGTTACCAGGAACCTCATCAACAGTCCGCATGTTCAGTGTGCCGGATTTGGGTACGTTGTAGAAATGCTCTCGGTAGCCCCACGACCAGTAATAGTAGTAGTAGCTGTCGGGTTGGTAATAAAAGGAGCCAGTCATTACAATCATTCAGTTTGGAAACTAAAATGTGATTTCAGCAACGCTCCCGTAGAAAACTTTTATAGATGTATATGGAACAAAGACGAGCAACTGGGCAAAATGTGATATGTATTCATCGTAAGTTTTCCTGACTCACTTGTAGTAGTACGAGTCGCCAGCCCCGTACCCGGCCACGGGAAGGCCCCTCAGATTAGCGTAATAACGGTAGTAGTGCCACTGCACATCTAGGATGTAAAGAGAAAAAGTTAACTTACCAAGCAACTGACCGACGGAACGAACAACCAACAAATAAACAAACAAACAAACAAACAGTCTATACAGACAAAATGTAATTTCAACACTCTTGACAATAATCTAGAGAGATTATACATGTATATTATTGTGTGGTTGCAAGACATGACCGAAATGTACAGTTACAGCCTAAACTCCAATTTGAAGGGAATTCTTGAATATACCGGAAGAATAAGGGAATCATGGCGCATTCTGTTCTGGAGACCTCTAGCAATAGTTGCCGGTACCGGTGTTGCAAAGGAACAATCTAGACACAATATTTCCCGACACCGCCAACATCTGCGTATAACTATAAGAAACCTACAGATGAAGTGTACTTTCTGTCGCTACATTGATACAAACGTTATCCAAGTAAGTACTTACCAGGGTAGACCCACTTGATGCCGTTCTTAGGGTAGACAAACTTCGCAAACGAGTAGATGCCGTCAGTGATGAGGATGGCTTGGAAGGAGTTCACCTAAAACACATCATTTTAGATAATCATTGCATTTCGTATCTCAACACATCGTATTGAATATCTATGATAGAACTAAATGAAAGTGCCTGGTGGCCTAAGCGTTTCTGGTGGCAATTTTGCAGATGATCCTACAGAAAAACATCTTGCAAACTATCTGGAAGAAAAATCAGTTTCTGAACATCACTGCCATCCAGTTTGATTTTGGAAAGTAGATTAGGACTTATTATAGGCTGAAGCCAGAGTATATTTAGGATATTATGTACATGCCATTTCGCAATCCACAAACTTGACGTTTCGATCAACTCACCTCGAGTTCCGTGAGATCTCTGTTACAGTAGTAGTAGCTGTACCACCATCTGGTATAGTACGACCGACACCCAACATAGGGAGGCAGACGGATCCACGTCACAACCAGGACCCAGTTAGCCTGGAAGTCTGCTCAAAGTTTCAGGGAAAATGCACAATACCATATTAGAATTAAAATATCAACAATTGCTGGACAGCATAGAGGATTTGCTACATGAAACAATGAGAATTCAGTACCCCAACAAACGATGAGGAACGCCGAAGAAACTCTATAAGGCTTCACGGAACTCAATGTTTTGCTCGAAGGAATGTTGAGATTTAACCGAATGTATTGTATAGGACGCTATGAAAGGCAATGTAGATGCTTCACTAAAATGATGATTGTTGATCTTCTTACCCGATGGCACGTTGGTATTTGGAGTGTTGCGGGCATCTTCACTGGCACGAGACAAGATGGTAGATGTGTCGCTCTTACCGTCACCCTCTTTGTACACCTGGTAGTAGATATGAGACTTCAGTGTCTCCTCTTCAAAACGACTGAGAATGGCATAAGAAAAAGATGTTTAAATTGTTTGATAAGGGCAAAGATGGATTGAATCGATTTAAACGTGGTGAAGGAAACAGGCTACAAGTATGTACAGGAAACCTGCTCCGTTCCTTACCTGAAAGACGAAGGATCCGAGTATGCCCAGAAGGCTGCGATCATGGAGCGGTAACGCATGTACCAGGCGGAACCGAACTTGGTCGGCCAGCTGTTCCTGTAGCTCCGGTCGAACTGAATAACGCCGTTGTCGCAGATCTTAAAGACAGATTGACAGATAGTTTTGTGTCAAATCGCGTTTAAGGTACGGTGACGAAACCTTGACCAGGCCGGTGATGATGTATGAAATGATGGAACAGGTTAACATTCCTACAACAAAAAAGTACAGAAAGGAAAAATTCCATGAACAAAATCTTTGGTATGTCGTGTGTATGAGTATACTAGTACTCACGTAAAGCCGATGGTGCCTTCGATTGAAGAAAGGGAAGCCCTCTGGCGAGATGTACTGGTAAACGCAGCGGGACCAGTACCAGGTCCTGTCCACATACTCAAAGTCTCCTTGCGATGGGCCAAACGGATACAGGCTGTCGTCTGCAACTGTAGCGTAAGAATAAACGTATTGAAGTTTAGTGTCAACGTCGGAAACTTTAGCACTACTGATATTTTGTCTGTTATTCTACATCATTCTATTTACAGTAATGAAACGTCTTGATGGCTTGAGAAGCCTACACCAAGGAGGTAATGTCTGTTTATAACCTCCTTGCCTACACGAAAGAGGACCAATAAATGATCAACCTCTTCACTTCCACCAACCTCAGACATCCCATTCACTACTGATCATATCTATTGTATCAGTAAGGATTCACTAGTTATAATAATTCACATGATTTGAACAACAAGGTGCTTTTGTTGAGTTATGCTCCATACCTATGCACCCTGTTCCGTTGATCCTCCCATCCCCGTCATGCCCCTCCTCACATTGGCAGGTCGCCCCTGTTTGGGGTGCGGGATTGTCCACACAGGTGGCGTAGAACGCGCAGAAACTGGCGCTGTTTTTACACCCGTCGATGTCTATGGGGAAAAAAAGAAAAAGCAAAATATCAATGATATCATGTATGATATCACCGACTGATAAGTATCTAATGCCGGCTCAAAAAAAAGCAAGATACAGTAATGTCTTCAAGTACCAGAGTTACCATCCTAGGATTGATGTGCTCAAAAATTCGTATTTTCCTATAAGTATTGTACAGTGGAATTTGTTATCACCAAGCACAGTAAGGGCATATTCTCTGGACAGGTTTAAAGAACGCTTGCAGATAGATGTGCAAAAGCTAGGTGTGACGGGTCGTTCAGCTGCTGCCGCGCCGCGTCGCTGCAAAGCTGGTGTGTTACGCCGAAAGGCGGTTATACCAGATATATAGATACAGATACAGAAACTGGTGTGTTACGACGAAGGGCCGTTATACCGGCTATATAGATACAGATACCTAATGTATCAGCCTGTAGACAGGCCAAGCAACTCAATGTCTCTTTCCAACTTCCTATATCAATGATGTTGTGGTCTCCGAAGGAGAGCAATATTATCCTTGCATCCATCCCTATTACTGTAGTACTAGTAACCAGATCCCTTTCGTCGCTATTTACAATATGGCAATTATCAGAGGCAATATGTCTATGAGCTTATCACACATTGATAAACTCAGCAGTTAACACTTATCAACACGCTTTCAGACCAGCTGTAACCGTCTGCGCATGTACAAGTTGTGAAAGCTGACCTCTGCACCCTGCCCCGTCCCTTCTCCCGTCACCCTCCAGTCCAGACCCGCATGCGCAGTTGGCGTCGGTGATTCCGGGACCGGAGATGTCTGTACACGTGGCGTTCTGTACACAGGGGTTGTACGTCTCGCTGCACCCGTCCACTATGTATGGGGACGCGTTAAAAGGGTTAGTCGCAATTATCATTAATGTTAACGTACCTGTAAAATGATATTTGGGATCGTCTTTTTTTACGTAGTCATTCACGAGAAAATGCATTACAATTGTATGTGTCATATGTATAAGAATGAATAAATATCTGTATTCATTATCACTGTGTATAGAAAATGCAAAATCACAAAACAGATCCGATTCCGATATATATGTATTCGAACGGGATCCTATATATTCACAGGTTTATACGTTACCTTCTGGAGGGGTAGTTGTGACCGTTGTCGTTACTGTCGTTGTCTCCTCACAGACACATTCGTCCGAGTCGGTTGTGGGATATGCATGTGCATCTGTTGGGTATGCATGTGTGTCTGTTGTTGGGTATGCATGTCCGTCTGTTGTTGGGTATGCATGTGCGTCTGTTGTTGGGTATGCATGTGCGTCTGTTGTTGGGTATGCATGTGCGTCTGTTGTTGGGTATGCATGTGCGTCTGTTGTTGGGTATGCATGTGCGTCTGTTGTTGGGTATGCATGTGCGTCTGTTGTTGGGTATGCATGTCCGTCTGTTGTTGGGTATGCATGTCCGTCTGTTGTTGGGTATGCATGTGCTTCTGTTGTTGGGTATGCCTGTGTACCTGTTGTTTCGTATGACTGTACGTCTGTCGTTTCGTATGACTGTGAACCTGTTGAAAATGCGTCTGTTGTTGGGTATGCATGTGCTGTTGTTGGATATGCTGTTGTTGGGTACTCTGTTCCAATAGGGGTGGTGTAATCTGTGTAAGCTTCAGTTGTGAATCCATCGACGGGTTTCCAAAAAAGGGTGTGATAAAAAAAGGAAAAAGACTTATTTAGGGTAATGTAAACACCATGTTAAAAGCTTCAAACAAACAGTTACGTGCTGATATTCACACTACACGGCAAGCATTACTTTTTTTGCTGTGACTGGTGTTCCATTGTTGCTCAGTTTGTTGTCACGTAGATTGTTTGTAGTATTCATTTTTCAGGTATACATTATTTTAAATGCATACTGAACAACTAATGCACATGCAAATGTACGTAGTCATTAAATATTATACATTGCACACCATGAATGTTCTATGAGAACGCTTGTATCTTTGGAATTAGTAGACTGCTTCATTTCTCAACTTGCTTTATGCTCAACACGTTATGCCTATCGCAATCACAACATCATAATTTCTGTACTGTACGATACCTTGTCTCTTTCTGCGACGCTTGCCGGTGGCGCCAGATGGACAGACGCAAGCTGTAAATAGAAACAATAATAATGATGATAACATCCGGTGTATTTGCAGCCAGTAGGTACCCAATATCTAGGTAATGAGGCTGATTTACGTGGTCGAGGCGCCTCCTTGCGACCTACGGATGATTGTTCTGGCCGGACGACTCCCCTAGTGTACTATGACTCTATTTGTCCAATTTCTACAATTAGACCACCGATCTACGAAGCCTGGTAGAGGCTAGGCCAAATGCATCACGTATAAAGGAAAACATACCTCGTTAGTCTACAGAAAAATAATTTTTTTTAAAGTCGTACTTCTGGGTAAGTATGTGTATTAGAAGTCAATGTAGTTAACTATCTATGATCTGTCTAGTCTTCTTAAGCCACACTGACTCAACTTTATGGATAACATCATATGGAGCCCGAAAGACTAATGTGCGAGGGCGAGGAAATAAAATTCCAGCAAAAAACATTGGGTCACATGTGGCAATTTTTTTAGCCTGGGTACCATCTTGGTAGTAGTTCGCTCCTATCATATGTTCGCTTCTAGAGAAGCGACAGCTGCATGTAGTGTTTGATAATTGTCAGAGCGAGATCTAGAAGCGACTGTATATAGTGCATAATGAATGTCAGAGCGAGAAGCGACTGTATATAGTGTATAATAAACGCCGGAACGAACTACTTTCCGGATGGTACCCAGGCTACATTCTTTTAAAACAGGAGAAAACCAATGCATGCGCGAATATCATCCATAAAATTTTAATCAAAAGTCAGTGTGGGCATAAGGTACTACACGTAGCGTTGATACCCAAAATAGTCCGAGCTGTTACGAATGATGAATCAATGAACGTGCTTATACCGAATTCTTTCATCGTTTTGAAAACGAAGAAACTGTTTTGCGTTTTCTCCAGCTGCTATTTACGGCACATCATCAGTGAACCAAACAGGTAGTGAGAACTTACTCTGTGCACGTCTTTACTGTCTACATGACAGCCAGGACTGTCAACATAAACTGATCATGTTTCCTCCACGCCTGGCCACCCAAAGGACTTTCATTTTTGTCGTTGTTTCTAGATCTTTGTGTGCGACTTTAAGCTAAGGGCACAACCCACCGTACTTGCAATTTGTCCGTACGTTTTTTTTGGGGGGAGGCCACGTCTGCCACGTATTTCTGAAAACGTCAGGCTGTACAGGGCAGTTGCATCCGCAGTCCGATGGCACACAAAGTTCTGCCTGCACGCAAAGTTCTACGGCGTGTCTGCGTGCTCCAAAATCCGTCGGATTCCCTACGAGCTACGAGTTCGTACGGAGCTCGAGGCGGTACTTACCAAAAGTAATCCCAAAAGATTGCCCACGTTGTGGCACATAGACAGCACGTATTTGCCCTACGGTACGGAGGATGTGGCTTAGCTTTATAAAACGTTTGCGGTGCCAATGACATTGAACTTTTAAAATCCTAACTAAAAAGAGAAAATGTTTCAGTTTCATTTTAACAGCTCAGGGTCAAAGAGAAAGTAAAAGTAAACTTGGAGTACTCTTCTGAGCCAAATAACAGAACTATTAGGTCAAGTCATGGTACACGCCAACTATTACGGCATTGCTTTTACACGAGCAAGTTCGAAGTAACTATTTAGCAATCTAGTTAAAACGTGAGGAATTGTATCCGACATGCTATGCCCTTCTCTTTACACCTTATTAAAGCTAAGGGCCCAACCCGCCGTATGTGCTTTTTGTCCGTACGTATTTTAAGAGGTCACATCCATTACGTTTTTCTGAAAACGTGGGGGAGGAATGGCAAGAGCATGGAGCGAGTACGTCTCAACGACAACGCACGTCACTCGCACGGTTGCGCAAGGTATATGTGGCCTGCACGCCACGCCTGGTCGTGAGCAGATTTGTCTGCGTGCTCCCAAATCCGCTGGATTGCTTGCGATTTCGTACGGTCACTTACGGATCTCAAAACATTGCCCACGTTTTTGCACGTAGACAGCACGCCCAGACTTATGACTTATGCCACTTCTTCACGAGTACACGAGCTATCTAAAGCCCCAAAATCGTAACCACAGCTTGGTCAGAACATGAAACATCAAAACACGAAGTTCAGCTGCTTCACCAAGGGGAGCAGCTAGGTGCCCAGCCGTTCATGATCTTATTCACACACACACATACACATGTACGCTAGTAGAAATACAGCCTCCATGGATATAGTATTTCGTGTAGATAATGTTCAAACGAGTAAATCAGTAATACATTTATCGGTCACTTTCTACAATTACATTCTATACTGAAATATAATTATAAGGGAATGTGCTAGTCTAAATCCTACAACTAATTCAGCACCGATCTTAATTAAAAGAAGTTACCATGTAAAGGAAAGATAATGTGACGTATGTAATAGTAAGTTAGAGTCATTTACCGGCATTTGTTGGCGCGGTGGTGGTATCCCACGGATGGCGAGTGGTGTCCCACTGAGGACGGGTAGTATCCCACGGAGGGCGAGTGGTGTCCCACTGAGAACGTGTGGTGTCCCCCTGACGCTGAGTGGTGTCCCACTGACGGCGAGTGGTGTCCCACTGACGGCGAGTGGTGTCCCACGGAGAACGTGTGGTGTCCCACCGACGGCGAGTGGTGTCCCACGGAGAACGTGTGGTGTCCCACTGACGGCGAGTGGTGTCCCACGGAGAACGTGTGGTGTCCCACCGACGGCGAGTGGTGTCCCACGGAGAACGTGTGGTGTCCCACTGACGGCGAGTGGTGTCCCACGGAGAACGTGTGGTGTCCCCCTGACGCTGAGTGGTGTCCCACGGAGAACGTGTGGTGTCCCACCGACGGCGAGTGGTGTCCCACGGAGAACGTGTGGTGTCCCACTGACGGCGAGTGGTGTCCCACGGAGAACGTGTGGTGTCCCACCGACGGCGAGTGGTGTCCCACGGAGAACGTGTGGTGTCCCACTGACGGCGAGTGGTGTCCCACGGAGAACGTGTGGTGTCCCACTGACGGCGAGTGGTGTCCCACCGACGGCGAGTGGTGTCCCATGGAGAACGTGTGGTGTCCCACTGACGGCGAGTGGTGTCCCACGGAGAACGTGTGGTACCCCACTGACGGCGAGTGGTGTCCCACGGAGATCGTGTGGTGTCCCACTGACGGCGAGTGGTGTCCCACGGAGATCGTGTGGTGTCCCACTGACGGCGAGTGGTGTCCCACTGACGGCGAGTGGTGTCCCACTGAGAACGTGTGGGACGGCGTGTTGTAGCCGTCCAGTCACGGTTGTTGGCAGTGGTGGTGTTGGCGTTGGTGGCGTTGGAGGCGGTGGTGGTACTGGCGGTTGTGGCGGCGGGACGGCGTGTGGTATAACCCTGTGTCGTCCAACTGTGGACACAATCAGGTCCCAAGAAAACCACCAACAAAACCACAGCACGCATAACGGCAGCTCTATTCGCAGACATGTTGGCACGTCAGCGTACTAGCGTGCCCAGGTAGAGACTGTAGTTCTGTGCACGGATAAGATGCTTTTCCAGGTAAGGGTTTCGGTCTTAGAGTCGGTCTGTGCTTGAAGTTGAGGTCATCAACACCCACCCCTTGTCAGCTCCGCCCCTTTGTTGTCCCAACAGGTGCCCTCCAAGTCTGGAGAATAAGAAAGGTGAAATGTTTACTAAAGGTGAAAAGTCTTTTAAAAATGAGGTCGAATGATTGAAAAGAGCACGTCTGTTGACAGTCAATAAAAGATTGGATGATTGCTAACGCAGAAAGCCAGTGTCATTGCACCCACCCCAATGAATCCTTTACATATAGAAGAACTGTGTTAATGCCACTGACACCTCAACAAGGCTGAGTGCGTCAAGCTGGAATGTTTCATAAACAACAGAAGGGACACTGAGAGGGGCGAAACCGTGTCGTCAAGCAGACGAGCTAGCTAGGGGCTACGTGCAAGTTTCATTTCTACACACAGCCTTTTACGTAGGGGCTGGGGGAACAAGGAGGACGGGGGGAGGGGAGGGTTGTTTTCAATCCTGCCCGTTGACTAGCCTGGGTACCACCCGATTTCTAAGGGGACATAAAAAAAAATTTTTTCAGGCGGCAGGGCAGCGCTAGCGAGCGCAAGGAGCCCCAGTAGAAATCGGTGGTATCCAGCATACCCGTACTCGGCCGTAGGCATCCTTCATTTTTGATTCTATTGAAATTTGTTTCAATTTTATGACGAGAAACCCCCTTATGTCGTTACGTCCTCTTTCTGCTACAAAACCCCAAATTGATAAGAATTTTTTTCCTGCCTGTGCACATCGTACGCAGTTATTTTGAGGGTTGATACACTCTAGAAGTGTACCAAAGAGAAACATATTTTTAAACATTCTGCTTGAAGAAAAAAAGCGCTCAGTTGGCGGATCGTCACCGAGATTACAAATTGATACCATGACGTAACCTTTCCTTTACCAATCCTTTAGAGTCAATGATTTTTAATACATGTATAAGTACTATTTACTATTGATACTAACGCTAATAGACCACACTGACTGATGACTGTCGGAGGTGAAGAACCTTTGTGGACAGATAGACCGCCCCTTCGGCTACCAGCTATGAAACTGACAGGGTGAGAGAGTAAAATACTGGGATAATGTGTTTTCTTCTTTCGAGATGCAACCAAGCATCAAATCCTCTGACTGCTAACATCACCAGACTATGTTTGTGCCTTATAGGTAAGATCGTGCGGATTACCATCGTTCCGGAGGAAGTGACACAGAGGTCATTGGTAGGAGAACAGGTGGATGTTTGCCAACTGGGATGGCTCCACGCTCGGATGGAGGAAAACAAAACACCGTCAGTTCGGTAGGCTTGTCAAAATAGCAAAACAGAACACTGAACTCGACAAACACCAAGGGTACAATTACTAGTATTGAGGAATAGAGAGACCCCCCTCCTAGAGCTGTAGAGGGTAGAACCTTCAAGCACATGTCCGTAGGGGAAAGCTTACATGTATACATTGGTGTTTCCTGACTGCCCCACTCTTGCTAAATGCTTATGAATTATTATAGTGATTCTTGGAGGGTTTTGTAGTATCCATTTTGGCTAACGTCACATTTCTACACCGGGGCCCGGTCGGGCTGTTTGTGAAAAGGAAAATAGAAACGCATACGTAAAAATATACACAAATAATGCCAAAGACTATTCTCTATACGTCTTGTGTAGTTCGGTGACTTTGATATCATATTTGTCGTTCTCGAAAGCTGCCCGGTCGGTCCCCGGTTCAGTGGAAATGTGAAGAAGACCTTTGCGGGATACCAAGATCAGGCCATAACGCAGGAATTAAGTCTTTCTCCCATTACTTTTGGCATTCACAAAAGCTGACAGAAACATGCCTGGTCTGGCTTTTACGTCACACGCCTTCCCATCATATACATGTATTGATGAACGACATGACTTATTACGTAACATCTGCAAATATATTCTGTTGAATCGAGGTAATCGAGGAAGTGATATAAAAACTCTTCAAAATGTAGTACAAGACAGCAGGATACGTCTAACATTCTTTCACGCTTTTATCTCTTCGAAACTTAGGAAGGCAGGTAGACATGAAAAATGAGAAAGGGGGCTGATACTCTTGTGTAAATACAGCACTTGAATTCAGCTGTCGGAATAATTTTTTCAAAGTCTAAGATTGCCCAGGTGTGCCTGCTCATTCCTACGTACATTTTGTTGTATCGAGTTAAACGAGGAAGTGATATATAAAACTTTTCAACATGTGAAACAAGATAGGGTACGTTCTTTCATGCTTTTATCTCTTCAAAACTTGGGAAGGCCGTTGTACATGAAAGATGAGAAAGGGGACTGACACTCTTGTGTAAATATTGTACTTGAATTCAGCTGTCGTAATTCTTTCAAAATCTAAGATTGCCAAGGTGTACCAGCCCTTCCTACGTGACAAAACGTATGAAGAGACAGAAGAGCAAACTTGGCAGACAGTCAACAGTAAGCGGAGGTTGCGGCATGAAAACAACCAGGCTAAATTATACACTATACAATCAATCACAGCGGTGTTTACTGGCCTGTCCGTCATACTACATGTGTAACTGATAAGGTAACACGTTTGATGAGATAGTAGGAACCGGCAGTTTCAAAGAAGCTATACATCTTTGTACGCGTCTTGACAGTCTAGTATTGTTACAATGCAGGTGCAAAGTAACACGAATGGCATACTTTGTTGTCTAGAGCGAGTTGGTGCCTAGGCAATAGAAAACTGCATTCACGGAGCTGAATCAATCATACGATAGGAATAGACTATTGAGAAGTCTACAAAACGCTTCAGTGACAACGCTTCGGCAGAAAATAATGGGTCTATTTTACCATCCCAGTTGTTTTTGGTGATTAGTGGGATCGGAATCCTCCTTTTTGTACTACTAGAATTCAAATTTGGCTCCAAATTCTTTTACAGTGCGCTGATTTTGGTCTCAGCATTGAAAGCCTCATTGAAAACCAAAGCCTTGTCGTTCCAGTACGTTTGTAGCGAGAAAAACACGTTTACAACAGCCATTGTTATTTTGAGGATCGTTATTTCCGGGTGGTGGCATTTTGACTTGAGCTTCTTGTAACGTTACCTGTGACCATTACCTTCAATAGATCATGCCGGGGTGTGGTTTTAAGTGTAATTTACCACTTCTTAACAAGAAAACAGATTAACAAGTAAGTTTTAAAAAATCCGACCTTTTGCGATCGGGTATTTATAAGTTGAGTTTACAAAGCTTACAGAACCATTTTGTGCAGTACTGACTTTTAAGTTCCGCGCCTTCCCATTACATACATGTATTGCTGAACGACAAGGCTTATTAAGTAACATCTGCAAATACATTTTGTCGTATCGGGGTAAACGAGAAAGTGATATCTAAAACTCTTCAAAGTATAAAACAAGACAGGATACGGCTAACATTCTTTCACGCTTTTATCTCTTCGGAACTTGGGAAGGCAGGTAGACATGAAAGATTAGAAAGGGGCGAGCACTCTTGTGTAAATATTGCACTTGAATTCAGCTGCTGGGATTCTTTCAAAATCCAAGATGCCCCAGGTGTGCCAGCCCTTCCTACGTAACAAAACTTATGAAGAGACAGAAAAGCAAACTTGGCAGACAGTCAACAGTAAGCAGAGGTTGGGGCACGAAAACACCCTGACCAAATTAGACATTTTACAATCAATCACAATGGTGAGTTTACTGGCCTGTCGGTCTAACCATGTTTAACTGATAAGGTAACACGTTTGATGAGATAGTAGGAACCAGCAGTTTCAAAGAAGCTATACACCTTTGTCAGCGGCTTAAATGTCAACTATTGTTACAATTCAGGTGCAAAGTAACACGAATGCATGGCACACTTTGTTGTCTACAGCGTTTCGGCCTTAGAAACTTAACGTTATATTCAAGGTGGGGTAAATCAAACATACCAAAATGAAGAGATTTCTGCTTCGCACTAATGGCAAGTATACAAAACGCTTCACTGACAACGCTTCGGCAGAAAATAATGTATCCTTTTCACCCATTCATTTTTCTTCGGTAATTAGTTGCACGGTCACAACAGTCAATGTTATTTTGAGCATGGTTATTTTCGGGTGGTGTGCACTGGAATTAGCCGTGACAACTTGACTTGAGCTTCATGTAAGGGCACGGTGACATAGGTCGTGCGATCGTCGTACGATTTTGATGTGATAGGGACGATCTTCAGGCGAAAAACACGCGCGACCCTCTGTCGCTCTTAAAATCAGCCGACCTTCCTGCGATCGCGAAGAACGACAGAAGATCGTTGACAATGTGAAGGGATATAAAAAGGAGCGGCATTGCGCATACCTGAATAACCACACAGTGTGAAGACTCCAGATTCTCTGTCTGATGTCTGAGATGTGCTGACGGAACTGACAAACTTTACACTTTACTGAGTCGGAAATATTCAAACCCTTGGCAACAGGTTTCCTTGTGTACGTTTGTTTACATGTCGGATTTAGGTAACCAAGTACAACGCGTTGTAAACTTATGAAGCACATCATTGTCTTCGTTTGACCGTAAAATGTTTCGGGATCAATTACTGTAATCCATAAATCACATACTTATCTTTGATTACTGTAAGCACCTTAAGGTACGGTTAACTTACATTCATCTAATAAAAGGTGTACTTTGTATGATATTAAGGCCACAGCAAGTAAATTTCATGGATGGTATCCTCTGTAGACTGCTAAAATAATGAGATAGCGTGAAAAAAAAACAAGATGGGTAAAAAAAAACAAGCTGCCAAATATTCAACGTAGACACAATAAACGTTGTGACAAGAGTGGAAGTGAATAAGTATGGCACCACAGCTAACAAATCACTTATGTGCTAGTGTTACTCTCCAAGCAGAGGTTAGGCTCCGGCTGTTGTTTTTTGAAATTTTGTAGTCGTTTTTATCGGGCTTTCTATTTTGTCATTTTTCTTTTTAGGTTTTGATACAGCAATATAAAATGAAAAATAGAAAGCCCGATAAAAATGACTAAAAAAACACGTTAAAGACAGCCAGAGCCTAACCTCTGCTTGGAGAGTACGCTAGTGTAGTAAACGTGACCCTAGTGTGGTAGACTGGCATCACTTGTCAAGTTGGTAACTACATTCATGGCTTTCATAGTGGTGCCACTCTTACAGCTATATCCTGCAAGTTTCATTTCTGCAACTACAGTCAAGGCTACCACTCTAGTTTCACTTCTACACACACTTATTAGCTTACAACACAACCTATTTGCCCATTTTGGTCTATTTGACCACCCATGAAGAAGAAAAAAATCTTGTTTTTTTTTCTGAAATCAGGCGAAAAATTGATAAGCGCGTGGATGTCATTCATAAATTTACTTGCTGTGGCCTAATGCTAATAAACAAACGCGATATTTTCGACGTTTGAAGTAGTGTGAAATAGGGTACTGAACCTTCCATTGTTAGGTTGATCTCTTGATAGCTACTTATAGACCCATGGGACGGTCAAGGACGTATTTACAGTCAACATGAAATTCTTAAAGAAACAGCTGATCACTTAAGCCGATGGTACAATGAAAGTGTACATGTAAGCAGTGTTAAATTGTTCTGGGGTTGTTCAAATATTTCTGCCAATGCCTGGTGCAGTAAATGGGGATAAAAGGTCCACTTGTATATATGTAATATTAGTAAATGGGGGATAAAAGGCCAGCTCATAATTTATAAAGTTTAACGTGATATAAGCGCACTAATTTCAGGTTAAAGAACTGAAAGCTTTTGTTATCTTCGCCTCCACCCGTGGGTGTGGCAAAACGCTGCCCACCGATTGGCTCATTTTGTGGTGAGAGAGTGTACGAGCGGGCCAGGTTCTTACGATCGTGTCTGTACCCGCGAAGGAGGATATCCCATTTTCATGTTTTCCCATTTTTACTCGCATTTCCTTTGTTTGATTTTCCACCAGACTCATAAATATAACTACCTCCATGAAAAAAATGGAGGTATAGTTTTGGGTGTGTCTGTGTGTCTGCCTGTCTGTGTGTTAACCAAGCATAAATTATGCAGATGTGCAAGTCATTTGCATAATCAGAATATTTCATGGAGGTATGAGGTCTCCGAAGTCTTGTTTATTACAGTAGTAATTGGTCGGACGATCGGTTGAATTGTTTGCTACAGGTGTGCGTCTCATATTCAAGCAAATCTAACCCTTTTCCTCCGACCAATTTTATGACACGCAAATTTTAGAAAAATCAATCAATCAATCTTCGTTGCAATCTTTAGATGCCCAGAACAAATTCATCTTACCCATCATGCAGCGGGCGCTAGTGTGACCCAAAGCAAAAAAAAAATGGAAGCAAAGAAGTGACGTAGATACCTTTGCAACTGTCACGTAGGGGATTGGCGGGAAACACGTTAATTTGGTGAAATAACTTGCTTGCCACGTTTGTTGCATTATTCACAATCACAACATGGTTCTGGTTCTGTATACCACAACCCACACCATCATGTCATTCAATCAACAAACACACTATGGTTTTGTAGAATGAACCCGTGTAACACTTTTCAACAGTGTCGGTCTTATCCGTTTTTATTCAGAAGAAGGGATGATAAGAGAAAAGTGCATACAATTATACCTGGAATAGAGGCCAAGTCATGTTTTACAATTAACTTATGTCTTTTCAATATCATTACAAATGATTACATGATCTCAAGTGAATTACACAGTATTTCCAATATAGACAGTGCGATGTACATTATTATTATCACCAGATATAATCATCATCAGATAACATCATCAGTTATCAGACATCATCAGATATCATCATCAGATATCATCATCAGATAGCATCATCAGATATCATCATCAGATATCATCATCAGATAGCATCATCAGATAGAATCATCAGATATCATCATCAGATAGCATCATCAGATATCATCATCAGATAGCATCATCAGATAGAATCATCAGATATCATCATCAGATATCATCATCAGATAGCATCATCAGATAGAATCATCAGATATCATCATCATCAGATAACATCATCAGTCATCAGACATCATCAGATATCATCATCAGATAGCATCATCAGATATCATCATCAGATATCATCATCAGATATCATCATCAGATAGCATCATCAGATAGAATCATCAGATATCATCATCATCAGATAACATCATCAGTCATCAGACATCATCAGATATCATCATCAGATATTATCATCAGATATCCTCATCAGATGTCATCATCAGATATCATCAACATCAATCATCAGATATCATCATCAGATATCAGATATTATCATCAGATAGCATCATCACATATCATCATCAGATATCATCATCAGATAGCATCATCAGATATCATCATCAGATATCATCATCAGATATCATCATCAGATATCATCATCAGATAGAATCATCAGATATCACACACACACACACACACACACACACACACACACACACACACACACACACACACACACATGGATTACTGGTACTGTCGTTCTCATCGAATGAAGTATTTAGACAGGATTCGACAATTACCTGTAGATTTGGTGAATAGTCTTCAATGTATGAAGATATATTACAAAACAACTGTTACAGCAACAAACATCCAATATATAACGTTATCTGACTGAGCAAGTCAAATCTATCGACCCCATCAAATACGTGACCAAAAGAACACCAGAGATTTATCACAAGAACGGAAATTAAAAAAAGAAAGTTTTGTACTGAATGGATATACTATCAATTAACCACTGTATCCAATAACCAATGTATCCTAACAACAATCGAGTAGATCAAAATGTAATCAACAAAGACACAGATTTTCTGTTCGCCATCATTTCCCATATTGATTGTATTGGGAGGACGATATCTAAAATATGTGAGCACTCTTCCATGTAATGTATCATACACTTCAGCCCATAGGCTGTGATGTATTACAAATAGATCTGATTCTAATAAATCATTCTGATTCTGAATATGTACATCACATTAGAAAAAAATATTTACTTAACACGAACAGAAAATGTCGGGATGGGTTCATTAAATTCGATTCTAATAAATCATTCTGATTCTGAATATGTACCTGAAATTAGAGAAAACATTTACTTAACACGAACAGAAAATGTCGGGATGGGTTCATTAAATCTGATTCGAATAAATCATTCTAATTCTGATTCTGAATATGCACATCAAATTCGAGAAAATATTTACTTAACACGAACATCAAATGTCTCGGTGGGTTCCCCAAACGCATATCTCGGGACTCTCTTTGCCGGCACCGCTCCTTCAAGTCTGGTGGAGGGCTCTGGTTCATCCACCCCCAGCATCTGACTGTCGTACACCTTCATGGCTTTCTTTCTCCTGTTAGAAAACACAAAAACGGGATAATCTTCTCGTCGCAAAAGCGCCACCTACATCGACTACATATAGCGACGAGAAGCAGAACTCCAGTCAGAAGCTCTGAGGAAGGTGTCTGATAGACACCGAAACGTAAGCAAGTAAGTTTAATTTTGGTTGTGTACAAGAATTCTCATACCCTATATTCTACCAACCTGATGAAATTATTTTCGGAACACAAAAACGGTGTGAGATGGACTACGGTACAAGACTCTATCTTAAACCTTAGCTCCTGTGGCACTGCGGAGTTTGTTCACTGCGGCACAGTTGACTTATTTTTGCCGATTTTTTTTTTCAGATTTAGATATTGCGTAATATGTAAAAGTATGATTTAGAAGACAACAAAATACACAAAACGTAAGAAAATTCGTTCTTTATCTCTGAGTAATTTTCGACCCCCGCAGTGTCGCACTAGTGCCCCAAGTGCAGTGAGATACCAACTTTACGAACTGCACCAGTGCCACACATCATAGAGATGAGTCAGAAGGATTAACTATCAATCTACTAAAAGTATCATTGGAGTAACGGATGACATCCCACATACAATATTGTATCTTCCTAGTCTATATGATACGAAAATGGAATCTCAAATGCATGCATTCCAGTGCTGTAAAGATATTGATTATAGTTGTACTCTCCCATAACAGGTACAGTGTTTTTCTAAGCATACCGTGGCGTGTGCAGCAATATTACAACACAATATCATGAAACGTTTAGACGTCATTACTTGACAATGAGAGCGACGATAACCACGAAGACGGCAACAGCACACAGCCCACCGACCGTCCCGCCCACGATGGCGGCGGTGTTGTCTCCCGGTGGTGCCGCAGGTCTGACGGTGGTGAGGGGCGTCGTGGGGACGACGAGCAGGTGCACGTTTGTGATGCCGGCGCCACCAAGCGAAGTAGACAAGGCCTGCAGAGAACAATTGTACAGCTTTAATACATATAGCAAGGATCAAAAGCCCACAATCAAGGATGATATACACTAGCCTCCACCAGGCCATTCCTACGGGAGTACGGGGTCGTAGAATTCGGCAAAAATCCAGAAATTGGCCAGGGGAGTCAGTCCCCGCTAAGGTGAATGTTCCCCCTCCGGCCAACTCCTCTAGTAGCAAACCTCCCCTGACAACCCATTCTCCCTATAACGACCAGCGTAGTGAGTCTGATAGAGACTAGACATACACAATAAAAACACTGCGATGAAATTAGAATACCTATCTTAACTTTTGATAAACGACGAACAGAGGAAAATCGTTCAACAGAAATCTTTGCCACTCATAGTAAAATAGCCCAAATGCTCTCACAAAGTTTTATCTCTCATGTTACCTGCAATTAGCCCATGGGCAAGAATTTGCAATAAACTTTGAGTTATTATCTTTTACCTGCAGGGAATTCTCGATGATAGTGATGAGTTCCTGGCCAGGTATAACCGTGGTGATGTTGTCAGCCCGGAGAGACTCCGGCAGCAGGACGTACATGGCCAGCTGCAGGCTGGAGCCGCTCAACTCTACCGGGTAGTCTGGGAGACGCAGAACATGCAGCTCCGTAAACTCCACGTCTACTGTATTATACAGGATATGCCTCCTGCATCAGGGAAGAAAGACATCATTCAATGCTTTTCGAATCAAGTGCATGGGTGCGCCAAAAAGCAGTTACTCCAGCAACTGAATATTTAGTTTTGGAAACGGTCAGACGTTTCAGATGGTATCCACCACCTTTCGAAGAGCATGGGTAGAATTTCGTGAAAGATCCTTTATAAAAAAAAATATTTTAGAAACAGACTACCCTTCGTTTGATACACATCAATATTAGTTGTGGTGAAGATTTAATAAATATCAATGATAGGGACAATGGATTTTACTTTCGAACTCTAGTGACCAATTAAAAAAAGCACAGTGTTACTCAGGATATTGGACTTTTCTTTGACACAACCAATTCTTCTCACCTGCTGACGTTTGGATGCCTGTCTGACATCTTCCTCAGGATCTTGGATGTTTAAATGAAAACTCCAATGTTCTATGTTCTACCAACCTGATGAAATTATTTTCGGAGATAAGTACGGTGGTACCTTTTACGCGAGGAGTCCGTCCTCAGACCACACTCGGCAGCGTGGCTGCTACAGTGGCTGGTGACAGCGGCAGCGACGGCCTGGGAGAATGTCAGGTCTCTGGACACCGTGTACTACAGACATTGAAACAATGGTATGATTTAAATGAAAATAGATTTTTACGTCAATAACTTTATACGTCAATAACAAACATGATGAAAGTGATATTTCCCTGTAACTTTCTGTAAGACAGGAATATATATTGACAACTAGCCAAGCGTAGACTTGAATATCAAAATCAAAGCATTCTGTCATTCTCTCATTCTCTCATTATCAAAGCGAGAAAGAAAGAATATCCATACTTGACTGATGGACATCTGAGCAGTAAAGACCACAACTCCTCTCTTCTCCTCACTTGTAGGAACCCTGTTAGACGTGGTCACTGGTTTCTCATCGTCAGGTAAGTCTGGATACACAAAAAGGAATTTTTTATATAAAATCCGTCCCATGCTCATACAATATGATATTCGTGTAGACTATGGTCATCATGGCAATTTTTCTTAAAACTACTTGAAGAGAGATTATTAGAACTTCCTTCGTTCCCATTCCGAAAAGTTGTACTTCTTCGGGCATGATAATTATATTCAGTATTTCCTCTAACAGGCACGCACACACATGAAGGTTTGTTTATTCCAACTTTGAAGTACTTAATAAAAAATATCGTTGCTACAAGATCAACGAGAACTGTTCCATAATTCATAAGGACAAGCCCTACCCAGTCCAAAAACTCAGTTGTATTAAAATCATCAATAACGACGAGACACAGAAGCAAACATGACCTTACCGGTACAGTCGCCGTTAACTTCGACTAACCCCGGCAGACAGGCGCATGCGTAGTCGCCTGGAATGTTGACACATAGCTGCGTGTCCGTACAGTTGTAGTCATCTTCAAAACACTCGTCAATGTCTGAAAAAAGTGATTGGTAAAGGTTACAATATAGGTAACCCATGCTTACACCTAACAACGCCACTTCTTGAATTAAATCATATTCACGATTAATACTTTGTGCACTATTATCTTTCATAGATTTCTCATCAAGTTTAATTGTCATAGCCTAGTGTACACTGAATTAGCTGAAAGATACATTTTTATAATTTTCTAACAATGTAATGATGTGTATTATGGCCAACGGGTTGTATGCGATCTTTAAAAACAACATATCCTGACAAGCACACTTCGTCTTACTTGCGCTCAGCACCCACTCACTCATAAGTCAATATTGTAGTCAGTGTCATATTATGGCCTGACTGAAGCAGTAAGAGTATGTTATGTTATGTTATCTAATAGTGCAATTATAGACGATGTTGGCGCTTACCTTTGCAGGTGTAAGGGTCTGACTCGTCTGTCCTGTAGCCGTCCTCACAGCTGCAGCTGTAGCCACCTGCAGTATTCTCACATTCCTGGTTACACCTGTTCTCTCCACTGGTGCACTCATCTACGTCTGAAGCACGGAGGAAAGTCATCCGAAGAAACGGTTTATAACGATGTTGGACTTGCTGTTTGTGAATATTAATTTACTATGTATATAACTCTTATCACTCTCAAAAATACAAGACGGTGGTGAGAAAAGGAAGCATGATTTTTGATGATATTGATAGGTGGTCAAGGAAACTTTTTTGAAATATCAATTAATCTTCAAACAATTCATCGATAATTTAACTCATCGACATGAATTACGAACTACACCCGTGGACACAGACATGCAGATGGATTTTAATTCATGCATAAAACAAGACCGTAAACGAGGATAATCAATAGTATATATTAATTGATGACCTCTCTAACTGTCAAACGATATGTTGTTGTAGCTTATTCTAACATGCAATGTACGAATTGGTAGGTGTCGTAAAGCTTGGTCAAGCATCATTGATATTGATTACACCAGTAGTTGTTAACAGACATTGGAGTGATATCTTTCACAAGTCACTTGAAACTACTCACTGCAATGACGTTATGTAACTAGCGGTAGCTTTACGTCTTTGTCCAACTCACCATCACAGTCGTTCCCGTTCAGAGTGTAACCTTTGTTACAGTAGCAGGTTTCCGTGCCCCCCTCGCGGTAGCAGCCGCCGTTCACACCGTCACACACCGTTTCCTTCTCCGCCGTGCACTGGCTGGTGGCTGGGGATGTTCATGGTAAAATTAGATGCCAAACCCTCTACTACTTCATAAGAATCGTCTGAACAAAAAGCAAACGATGTGTGGACAGAACGGACGTACTTCATAGTGAGGCAATTTGAGTTTGAGACAGAGACTTCGGTTTCAAGTTGGTCACTCAGTTCTTTGGACTTTTTTCTTTTTCTAGTTTGAAGTGTACGCTGTTTAAATGAAGAATCAAACTCACCCGAGCAGGTCTTGTTGTCATTGTTCAGCTCGAAGCCGCTGTTACAGGAGCAGTGGTAGGAGCCGATGTCGTTATGACACTGGTGGTCGCAATCATGTGCAGGCTCACACTCGTTTACATCTAAATAACAACACAAATACTATTCATAGTAAAACAGTAACGTTCTACGTCTTTGTAAATTTGCACAGAAAACACGTCCAGTAATATATCTAGGATTACAGCTTGGATGGCAGAAGTAAAATATGTCTACGCTTGACTCTACACAATTATGAGTCAGGCGATTACGACAAAGGTTACCATCACAACCCAGTCCGTCTTCGTTTAGCTGGTAGCCGGCCCGGCAGTCGCACGTGAAGGATCCTGGGTAGTTGACACAGATCTGTGCGCATGTCTGGCCGCTGTCGGTGGCGTTACACTCGTTAATGTCTGGAATATAAGTATACGTGAGGGGAAAATCCATACATGCAATAATATATAGATAGTTTTTTTTTAAGAAATATATAGTTGAAATCTCATATAACCTGACTTACACCCCTGTCACATTATCCACGATCTTCGGGCGTATCGATGGAAGATCGACCATGTTTAAGATCGACAGAGGGTTGCGCGTATTTTTTCACCTGAAAACCACCCCTGCCACATATAAGCCATACTTTGTACCTTGTACAATTGCTGTGCAATAAAGTTATTATTATAAGCGAGGCTCGGGCGATTGCCGCAGAACCGTCGTCCGATCGATTTTCGCCAAATGTGACAGGGGTATTAGTAATACGAGGGGCGTTCAATAAAGGGTTAATGCCCCGGCCCGAGGTGTATATGGTGAGATAATCCCTGGTCAGGTGCGATAACCACCGAATAAACCACCGAGTGAGCGTAGCGAACGAGGTGGTTTATGAGGTGGTTATCGCACCTGACCAGGGATTATCTCACCATATACACCGAGGATAAGGCGGGGCATTAACGTTATTATCATATAGCCTATCCAACTGACAGTTATTTCACACAAATTCATTTGTAACAAATAAACACTTTAATACATTACATAAAAATACATTTGCAATATATCTATTGTACAATAGTGTCTATACATAATACAAACATTAAACTATTTCATCATCATCATTTAAGTAATAATTTTAACTAATCATCTGTTTGTGAGATAGCATATCAGCATCAACATGTGGCTTATTTGCAATACAAACTACATGTATTAAGTGGAGTCCTGGTACCCCCCATGCAGAGCCTTTTCACTTGGGCACGACAAAGTACGTATATATGAAGTGATTTAGGAAGGTACCGGCTTAATCACGTTAGAAAGCCATAATGAAAATGTGTAAAATCAGCATAATTCCTTTTCAAGTATCCCTATATTCCCCATGTGGAGCCCTAATTAACATAACCAATCAATCATAATATTTTTGACAGTTATGCATGGTTTACACACAAACAACAGTACAAAAAAAATTCATGACTGTCCCCTGTATAATGGTGCGGTCCAAAAAGTGGTCGGTTATTAGAATAACCGACCACTTTTGAGGTTACTGCCTGATAACCCATGGGAAATGGGGGCCTCTGATTGGCCAACTCCATCTAGCTATATGATAATAAGTAATAACTCTGACTCATTTCCCATAGCAGGAGATTAATAAAGGGTTAATGCCCCGCCCCGAGGTGTATATGGTGAGATAATCCCTGGTCAGGTGCGATAACCACCGAATAAACCACCGAGTGAGCGTAGCGAACGAGGTGGTTTATGAGGTGGTTATCGCACCTGAACAGGGATTATCTCACCATATACACCGAGGATAAGGCGGGGCATTAACGTTATTATCATATAGCCTATCCAACTGACAGTTATTTCACACAAATTCCTTTATAACAAATAAACACTTTAATACATTACATAAAAATACATTTGCAATATATATATTGTACAATAGTGTCTATATATAATACAAACATTAAACTATTTCATCATCATCATTTAACTAATAATTTTAACTAATCATCTGTTTGTGAGATAGCATATCAGCATCAACATGTGGCTTATTTGCAATACAAACTACATGTATTAAGTGGAGTCCTGGTACCCCCCATGCAGAGCCTTTTCACTTGGGCACGACAAAGTACGTATATATGAAGTGATTTAGGAAGGTACCGGCTTAATCACGTTAGAAAGCCATAATGAAAATGTGTAAAATCAGCACATCAGAATATCCCTATATTCCCCATGTGGAGCCCTAATTAACATAACCAATCAATCATAATATTTTTGACAGTTATGCATGGTTTACACACAAACAACAGTACAAAAAAAATTCATGACTGTCCCCTGTATAATGGTGCGGTCCAAAAAGTGGTCGGTTATTAGAATAACCGACCACTTTTGAGGTTACTGCCTGATAACCCATGGGAAATGGGGGCCTCTGATTGGCCAACTCCATCTGGCTATATGATAATGAAACTTGGCACAGTTATTAGTCTTTCTCTTCATAAGAACCACCCAGAGTTATGCAGTTCTCCCATTGTATTTGATGCAGCTCTGGACACCGTTTTTGTAGGACACCCCAGGTTGGCCCTTCAACAGATACCTCATCAATGGCAGAAAAGGAACGACCAGGTCTGGGAGCTGTTTCCACAGACTTCCGGCCATGTTTAAATTCAGGATGCCAGCGTTTTACAAGGTCATATGATGGGGCGTCATCACCATAAGTTTCTTTCATTTCATCAAAAGTCTCCTTTGGTGTGCGTCCTTTCAAATACAAAAACCGGATCACTGCGCGACACTCAACTGGCTCCATTTCACACCTGGTCCATTTCACACCTAACTCAGTTCAAACACCAGTAATCAGAAACCACAATTAGTTCAGAGCTCTTTTTTGCGACATAAACTATAGAGATATGAACCATTACACATGCAAAATTGCATCTAGATCAGACAACTAAAAGTGGGTCAGAGTTATTACTTATTGAACGCCCCTCGTACATCTCACAGCTCTCCCTATGGTCAGTCTAGAACCCAGGATAGTGTGTTAGGTGGCGTTACACAGTCTAATGACATTGCTAAATGTTTGATCAGCTTTTTTATAGTGATTGCTTTCGAGATTGAGGTATTTGAAAGCTATTGTATATATTTAAAGACAGTATATATTTCAATAGCAATAGCAATCATATTTGCATATGAGATCAGCTCAATACTTTAAACCTGTAAAGTTAAAAGTGTTTAATGCATACACTCGCTACGAGAGGACATAAAACACTTTTAACTTTACAAATGTTAAAGTATTGAGCTGGTCCCATATGCAAATATATCCTGTGTTGTGACTAGCATGTCATAGAATATTAGACAAAATGCAAATCGAATTCTAAATATCACCATACCCTCGCAAGTCTCCCCATCTCCGGAGAATCCAGTGGGACAAGGTCCGCACTCGTATCCCGAGATGTTCGCAGGCGCAGGATAGTCTCTACAACGGACACCTTCGTAGCAGGGCTGGGAGTTTTCCTCGCAGGCGTCAATGTCGCTCTCACACTGGACACCCGTGTACCCTTCCTCACAGGTGCAGGCTTGTAGGACGAACCTGGGAAACCGGCATCTGGCTGATGAGAAGCTAAATTTTCTATATTAAATTTTAAATTTTATATTATACAATTGTTATGCCTTCACATTCTTGAGGTGATACTGCCACCAGAAGGACAAACATGACAAGTATCTAAGATTTCATAAGAAGAATAAACACTTTACACGCCACTAACCTTGTTTCAGTAGAGTTGTCAGATGAAGTATCATCATCATCATCACTATCCACACACGTCCCGCCGTTGTAGCATGCGCAGACGCGCACAGTCGGCCAGTACTGGGTGGAGCCGTTGTTTGAGTCAGTCAGAATGACCTGAAGAGTAAGCCAAATTTTGAATCAGTGTAGATGATCAACGTTTAAACTTTCAGCCGTTACAAGTGATCGCTACTCTTCCAGCAAGGCCAGTGACAAGTTACTATCAAGGCCGATATCTAACCTTATTGAAATAATCTGCTTTACATTACATGGTTACCTTCAAGTCAAACTCCTCCCCGGAAGTGACGTTCCACGTGATGTTGGCAGTGTCTTCATCAGACGCCATGCTGACGAACAGCGGGACTGTCTCATCAAGGTCGAAGGTGATGTCGTCACCGTTGGCGTCAGAAGCGTTGATGTGGATGTTGACAATCTCCCCCATGGTGGCGTTGATCTCATCTGGGCCGTCAACTTCCGGTGGAAAGTTTGCTGAAAGTCAAAGTTAAAAAATCATGAAACCTCATGAAGCAAACGATTACAACAGTGTTATACATTAGAGCACAATGTGTCTTTTGTTACAGAACATCTGTATGTGTGCATGCGAGGGCGTTTTGGTGTTTGTGTTTGAGCAAACATAATAATTAACCTAGCTGGGCGTTTTCTTCCGTCAGTTTGTCGGACTGTGTCTTTGTTGTCTCTCCAACACTCACATCTCCTGTCTGGCTGATGTCAAACAGGCAGTTCTGGTCGTCTCCGCAAGTTGCCCTGCACACAAGACAGAACATGGAAAACGCCTAACTATAACTAAACCCATGTTCAACACAGAATCCAGAAAACGTCTAGATCTGCGTACACCCATGGCATGTTTTTAAAACATGAAAATATCTTACAACACCGGTATCCACGAGCAACACTCAACCCGGACAACTCAACCCATTACGAGTCACGTGGGCTACGTAACTGATTAGAATTAGAATTCTTTTTTTTACTTTCACATAAAAAAGCCTGTTATGGTATGCAATTCATGTGCAATTACTGATGGAAGATCATTCAATAACAATTGAAAGAATATTTGAAATCTGAATGAGCATTATCAACGAGCTTACCTGGCTTGTGCCTCTAACTCCGGGTCGTCGAAGGTGACAGCGTCTGTGAACTGAGGCGAGAAGGACGTGTCTCTCATGGACTCTGGACTTTCTCCTTCCAGATAGTGGAACCTCGTCTTCAACCTGCCGTCCGCCTCCGTCAGCTGGACTGTAGTGAAATGTCCGTAAATAGTTTCATCATGTTGGTAGATCGATTGAACAAGGTCTTCTTTGTTCCACAACCTTCTTTAATTCTTTGTCACAATATATCGGATTGCACTGACTCTGTTTAGTTCATATAACACCGATAGTATTTGTTTCAATTTGTACTGAGGAAGGTAACAGAAAGTCGTCGAAACGTTTCTTGAAGAATTAAAGAAGGTCGTGTAACGAAGAAGACTTTGTTCAATTGCAGTGAAAAGTGTTTTATGTGGCTTATTAACAACTGTTTTACTCGTTAGTAGAGCTGATCACTAATGGCATCTATAATACACATTTTATACTCTTACGGCAGCATATGATCTATCTAAATCATCAAAAGGTTTTGTACACAAATTGGGCTTTCCCCCAGGCTTTAGCCCTTAGGACTGGACGCTAGTGGTCCACTGTTCATTGTACTTGTCGAAAAGAGCTAGGGGAATATCGCCGGTACAATGAAACTGTAACTATACTGTACACATCGTCTGTCTTCTCTATCAGAATAGCTATTCAGTGAGCTAAGATGGTTTGAAATCACTTTTACTTTCCCAGAATCAAAGACAAAGTATATGTTATGATTTTGATGTAATTAACGATTAAGTATACAACAATTTGTGGCTAGTTTAAATAAGATGGTGATTCAGTCATAACCGTAACCTGCAACTAACTCATACTCAGACTGGTTGGACGCTGGTTAACTTACAAGACTGCCCGAAGTACTTGAAGATGTCGCTCTCACTAGCGTTGACGTCCAAGACGCTGCCGTTGAAGGCGGTGAAGTCGTTAGTCTCATCCCCGTCCCAGTAGCCGAGTAGACCCTGGGTACTGTTCATGTACTCATCGGGGGCCGACACGACCACGGCCAGCATGTTCTGTGGTGAACGGATTTGTTCGCAAATCAACATTCATGTAGGTGGATGCATTTATAATTAGGTCAATGACTTAATGGAATATTTTGTATCACCAATAACATGTTTGTGAAGACAGTGTGTTCAGAACATGGACAGGTTTGTGTGCAGATTGGGTTGTGCACCAGTGACATGCACATTTGTGCAGATGGTGTGTTCAGCACCATGGGCAGGTTTGTGTTCAGACATTGTTATGCACCTGATTGGCATGGACGTTTGTGCAGATGGTGTGTTCAGCACCATGGATAGGCTTTTGTTGTGCACCAGTAACATGTTCATTAGTGCAGATTTTGTGTTCAGCATCGTGGACAGATACATGTGTAGCCTGTGCCGTGCGCCAATGGCATGTACATGAGTGCAGATAGTATGTTCAGGACCACGGACAGGTTATGCCATGATAGCCTAGTGAAAAGATCTCTTTATGTCACAATAGAAATAATTTATGTTGTCACTATCACGAAGACTTCTGTTTTGTTACAGCAAAATAAGCGTGTCTTTGTTAAATGCTAAAATCAAGTTACGGCAGACTAAAAGGCATGCATGGAAAGGGTAGACTAGTATTTCACCTTTTCAGAGGTTGTGGTTAGACTGATGCCAGACGACAGCTGTATCTTGAAGGAGTTGGTGGTGGGTCTTGAGAACAGCATGTCCTCCAGCAGGGTGTGGTTACTGGTAGTGTTGTCATACACTACAAAACAACGGCTGTTTTTAAAATTAATTCTACTAATGGTTGACATATAGCAAACCTTAACAAACGTGCAGTATCGGAACACATGTAGCTTACAGTACGTGATTTTCTTTCATTCATCAACAAAGTCTCTATGACTTTAAAGATGATAACGTAGTAGTTAAAGGCATGCTACGTAATTATCTTTGTGACCTCCCAAGTAAGACCCTCTTCGCTGTAAGTAACAACTTCCAGGCCTCCAGTAGGCACCCTAGGGGGTGGGCTGATGAGTTTATCACACTCCAGCTGGCTACAGGGGAAGATCTTCTTCTTTTCAAACACTCATTTTTTTGCACTTCAGAATAGGATATAATCGCGCACTTAGTCTATTTTGTAGGGTTTCAATAAGCTGAGGTTACATTCCCTTCAAAACTGCAAGAAATCTTGCAAATATTACGTTTTTCAAAAACTCTGGTGCAACTGTCATCAGACACCCCACTGTACAGAACAGGAAGACACTATTCATAAGATTTCTCACAGCGTCATACAGGATACGTCTTTGCCACACACATACGTGCAGCTGTTATTACGTCACGTACCGAGTATGTCTTGTAAAGTCCCATTGATGTACAGATCCATGCCGGCTTCTGATTGGTTGTTGATGTTTAGCTGGACTCCCAAACCGT
Organism: Branchiostoma floridae x Branchiostoma belcheri; assembly: GCA_019207045.1. NCBI lineage: Eukaryota > Metazoa > Chordata > Leptocardii > Amphioxiformes > Branchiostomatidae > Branchiostoma > Branchiostoma floridae x Branchiostoma belcheri. The sequence continues at coordinate 18,254,928 of CM033028.1, read as the reverse complement.
CGTTTTCATTGACGACGACAGCAGTAAACACAGTGGCTTTGTCACTTCCTGGAACGTCATGAAAACGAATTCATGAAACGAATTGACTTCTTTCACCGTCTGATTATTATAGTTCCCACCTTATGAAGAGTATTGTGATAATTTCTAGATCCTTACCAGGTGCCTTGTTAGTCCTGGCCTGCACCTGTGCGGTGTAGTTTCCGTCGTCCACGTGGAAGAGAAGGTACTCTCCCAGCCCGTTGAACGTGTAGCCCTTCCCGTCCAGGGTGATGATGTGTGGGTCACCCCAGAACCACCCTGGGTTGTGGGAGTACATCAATGAGGTCTCAGGATCTTACAATGTTTCATCACTGATTTTCTTACATGGTGGAAAATACTAGAATGTTTTAATTGAAATCCAGATCATAATTTTGAATTCGAATGTCTCTACAAATAATTCTGGTCCATATGTTATGGACTGAGACGAGGGATATAGACTTAGTCACGTTTGGGACTACATTGACACAACGCCACCACGCGGCAATGAAAATAATGGCAGTCCCATTGCACCCTGATGGCAGTTAAAAGCAACCGAAACGTCGGTGAGGAAATTGTTACATTGAACTCTATTGGCAAAAATATAGAACTGGTGTATTTACTTCTCCATGGAGGCCTGTAACCCCAGCACTGGTTGGTCGGCCGTCTGTCCCGAAAGAGGTGGCAGTAAGAGTAGGACTCCTGACAGCACTTCCGCTGAGCAACCAGGTCATCGTTCCAATCCTTTGTAAAAAGATGCGTTCAGGTTTTTTTTTGTTGGACAATTCTTAACTATGCCATATTGCAGCCGGCACATCTAAAATGAATGATAGCATCAACACATCCTCCTACGCAGGGACATCCAACGGCGAAACCGCCTGTCTGGATGCACCCTGCTTTCTCAACTGTCACCCTTAGTTCTTGTGGACGCCCCCCCCCACAAACCAGTTGTCAGCCAATCAGAGAATAGGCCTTTCAGTTTTCAAAAGGGGTCTCGCATATATAAGGGCAAGCTCATTAATATTTATAAGCAGGGCGGTCAGGAACTAAGGGTAACGGTTGAGAAAGCAGGGTACAGGCGGTTTTGCTGTTGGATGTCCCTGTGTAGGAGGACCGGATGGCATCAATAGTAACAGTTGTGTACTCACCACGATGACGTGTCCGGCGTTGCTGCCGTACCTGATGAGGAAACCTCCGGTACGGAACCAGGAGAAGTAGTACTGCCAGCCGGACCACCAGCTGTAGAACCAGCGGCGGATGTAGTACCAGCGGTACGGCGTGTAGCAGCACTTCTGCCGCAGGCCGAACCGGTTCGAGAGGGTTGTCCAGCAGTCGTTCCCGGAGTAGTAGTATCTATAGAAGAACGGACATAACTTAAGTTACGTAGTTGATAGTACGTCAGCGTCAAGTAATGTGTTTCATATGTAGCTCATGATATATAGAAATGAAACGAATAGATACAAAATCACAAACTGCTGAAAAGTACCACTATTTGGAGCATATTGGCATATTCCCAACTAGGGCTAACGTTACATTTCCAAACCGGGGCCCGGCCGGGCTGTTTGTAGAAAGGCAAAATAAAAATGTATACGTAAAGATATACACAGATAATGCACATGACTATCACCCTTACGTCTTGCGTAGTTTTGTGTCTTTTATATCATACTTTTCGTTCCCGAAAGCTGCCCGGTCGGGGCCTGGTTTGGAAATGTGACGTAGGCTAAGGTCCCAATTGCAACGGTGTTCGTTATGGACGTAGACGTCCCGGCCGGGCTCCGAAGCCCCAAATTTGTCCCGGTGGACTACCGGATACCGGTGGGTACCCCTTGGTGTTCCCCACTGGTAGGTCACAGTGTCTTTTGAGTCCGACAGGGTGTCCAGCCGGGCCCAAAAATACTCCGCAATGTGACCCACGGTGCCACGTAGGTGGCCCTGAAGTGCAAAAGAAAACAGCACGTGAACTGCCCGGCAGGGCCCCTTTTCCCAATTGGGACCTAAGCCTAAATGAGGTCTCCAAGGGACACAAACCAGTCTGAAAACGTTCTGTTTGGGATTTATACTTTCATAGTTGTAACGATCCCCACCTGTCATCCCACCACGCCTGCTGCCGGCTGCAGGGACACGGAGTCAGGCGGGAGTACCCCCAGTGGTACCAGGCCGGAGTCGCGCTGTGGTACCAGCGGCGGCAGTAGATTGTCGGCGGGACGGAACCATCGGAGTCCTCCAAACGGTAGATAGACACACCAGTCTCTCCTGGAAAACACACGTCCGTTTTGACACAAACGGATTCATTGGCGAGGTCTCCAGCCCTCGCCATGTGAAATGGCACATCACTTCCGAAATGTGACCATACTGGCAAGTGACTCAAGCGGGTCGCGAGTGACAGAAATTCTCTATTGTTTTAATTTTCATTCAACCACAGAAATTATGTCAGCCATCCCAAGAATTATGTCAGCCATCAAAAGTATGAACACAGTTACATTGTGTATGAGTTAATGGTAAAATTCTTTTACACTTACCTGTGTTGCCAGGAACCTCATCGATACTGCGCATGTTCAATGTGCCGGATTTGGGACCGTTGTAGAAGTGTTCGCGGGAGCTCCACGAATAGTGGTAGCTGTTGTATTGATAAGAAACGGATCATTACTATCATTCATTTTGGAAATTCATTGGTATATTTCAGAAACGTTCCCGAAAAAATTGTGAAGGTCTGCCGAAATATGTAATGTGTAAACAGTCTTAGCAATAGCACCGATCGATACTGACAATTTTTGCCATCTAAATAACATCATATGTTCTAACGTATCCGTTACGTGTAATATGAGATAATGTATGATTTATCGTTCCTAATTATGGGAATGTAATATTGCATGTTGTAGAAGCTAATTTTCGCAATACCTGATTGTACCAAAAACTCCTACTTGGGGCAGTTTAGCGAAGTCTTCTATGTGGAAATAACATGGCAAACATAGAGAACTGATCAGAAAGATATTGTGTGGAGTATGTGTTTTCATCGTAAAGTAGAAATATGAAGCAATTTTCGTGACTCACTTGTAGTAGTACGAGTCGCCAGCCCCGTACCCGGCCACGGGAAGGCCTCTCAGATTGGCGTAATAACGGTAGTAGTGCCACTGCACATCTGGGGAAAAGATATTGAGTTGAGTCACTCACCACCAACAACAACAAAAAAGAAATCTCAGCATACTCGACGATACCCTGCAATGAGCTTATGTTAGAGTCTTAGGTAGACAGCTAAAGGAGATTATTCGAATCCGAATAATCGAATGAAGAACTTTATTGCACATTTTTGCCACACCGGGCTAAGTACAGGTCACAACAAGACATATTGAAAAGATACAGTTAATAGATACAAAATGAGACTATTGCTGGATAAATTCAACTTCTCCTCGCTTTTCTGTTATAGTGGAGATAAAAGAGCAGATCTGTTTTATGATCGATGGTTTGTCTAGTTGCATTATGAATATGAATTTTTCTACAGAACTTAGATGTATGAAATAAGGAAATTGGTTTTGTATAACATTATACAGTTCATTTCTCTCTACGGTATACAATATATACTCTATCACAAAATGGCGTTCGTCCTCTATTCTATCTAAATTACAATGTTTGCACAGCCTTTGTTCCAGAGGGGTGCGAGTATGTCTTCCTGTTTCAATTATTAAGTTGTACTCAAAAAGCTCCAATAAACTCCTTTGACTGATTTGGCCGGAATGTAGTCGAGCTACAGTCTGTATAGTATAGGTTATTGGTTTGCTATTAGGTCTGCAACATAATAATCGCACGGCACATTTTGTTCCACAACCACCCCTCTAACACGTATGGTGTGTCCTCTTTACCATTTATAGATACGTTTCCCAAGTAAGTACTTACCAGGGTAGACCCACTTGATGCCGTTCTTAGGGTAGACAAACTTCGCAAACGAGTAGATGCCGTCAGTGATGAGAATGGCTTGGAAGGAGTTTACCTGAGAAACAATCATGGTAATTCTGATTAACTCGCATTATGATCGACTAGGATCTGTCAGTGCTTAGTGAAAGTCAAAACATAGTGATACTGATACTGTAAGGCATGATGTCTCATGATTCAGCTGCTTGTGTCGACATTTTCAAATGACTCACCTCCAGTTCCGTGAGATCTCTGTTACAGTAGTAGTAGCTGTACCACCATCTGGTGTAGTACGACCGACACCCAACATAGGGAGGCAGGCGGATCCATGTCACAACCAGGACCCAGTTCGCCTGGAAGTCTGCTCAAAGTGTCAATATCATGTCCCAAATATTCTGATATACGGAATTCTCTGTACACAAGGCTGTCATCTTATACACAAGGGTTTATCTCGATGGACCTGAAGTGCAAATTCAAATACATCTTGACATGTGACAATCCCTGCATGACAGATATAGGAAAATATAGCAAAGAAGGATTAGACATTAGAAATTCCTCCAATGATTGTAAAAGCCTCCAATAACTGTAAGAAATTTATCCCATACTACAACTTCTGTATTAGTTAGATAAGCGTTAAGTTATAGAACTGTAGTTATGTAGATGCCATACTTTTGTATACGTACAATTGTTGTGCAATAAAACTATATGTTAAAAGAATCAGCAAATGCAGAACTACATTGGCGCCGCCACATTCAACACGTCGTCTTACACGTATACAATTATGATGCAGTAGACTTTGAGGCTGTGACAGAAGCTAAGACATGTACAGCCTTTTCACAAGACAGTTACACGGAAGGAAAGTCAGTGTTATAGCTGATGAAAATTCGAGATTTTTCTCAAAGGAATTGTAAGACGTCTAAAAGCAACGTTGGGGTTTCTTCTGAATAACTGTGAAACATTTACCTGCTGGTACGGTTGCATTTGGGGTGCTTCGGGCATCTTCACTGGCACGGGACAAGATGGCCGATGTGCCGTTCTTACCATCACCCTCTTTGTACACTTGGTAGTAGATATGAGACTTCAGCGTCTCCTCTTCAAAACGACTGTGAGGACATATAAACGCATCAAGATTGATTGGCTTGTAAAGATTACCCCCTATTCCCGAATTTAGCAGTTTAAAACGAAGTCCCTCTCTCCAAACGGAGTCGAAGGCTTTTTAAAAATCGGTGAATATTAATATATGCGTTTGTTTTCGAGCGGAGTAGGCTTTTATTTTGTGTGTGTGTGGGGGGGGGGGGGGCAAGTTCGATAGTTTCAAAGTTAAGTTTCCCTTATACTGGGAAAGGGAGTTTGCAGAGGAAGGGAGTTTTCCTAGAAAAGTAGTTTGCCGAAGTCTGCAAATGAGGCTTCTCAGCTCCTTACCTGTAGGAAGAAGGGTCCGAGTATGCCCAGAAGGCTGCGATCATGGACCGGTAACGCATGTACCAGGAGGAACCAAACTTGGTCGGCCAGCTGTTCCTGTAGCTCCCGTCGAACTGGATGACGCCGTTGTCGCAGATCTAGGCAGAATTGTGGATAGTTTTGTATGACAACATATTGGTACTTCAACGAACCACGATAGAAAGCCGAAAATCAATCAATGGCGTGTCGATTGTGGTTATGCAATGCAGAAAGTTATCACATAGAGCCTGTGTGCAATGTAGACACTGTTGGACTTTTGATGACGAATTTACCAATGACTAGGTGTTGCCGTATCAAATGATAGGACATGCATGTTGGCAAGATGTCGACAAAATTAAGTCTGGAAACGAACAATTCGTTTACAAAATGTAACCTGTCGGGGTCTCAATAAGTATACTCACGTAAAGCCGATGGTGCCTTCGGTTGAAGAAAGGGAAGCCCTCTGGCGAGATGTATTGGTAAACGCAGTGGGACCAGTACCAGGTGCTGTCCGCGTACTCGAAGTCCCCTTGTGACGGCCCGAATGGATACAGGCTGTCGTCAGCAACTGAAGCATGGGCATAAACGTTTGGATAATGTAGGAAACGTGTCAACTGGTATGTCTCAACCAACCAGAGCAGGCATGCAAGAGGACGAAGAAACTTGATACTCATACCCTTCACCCCCAATAACTTCGGCCTGTCCCTTTTTTGTACTATTTACTACATTGGATTTGTAAGTTTTCGTAATTTGAGGACTTAAGTACCTGTGCACCCTGTTCCGTTGATCCTTCCATCCCCGTCATGCCCCTCCTCACATTGGCAGGTCGCCCCGGTTTGGGGTGCGGGGTTGTCCACACAGGTGGCGTAGAACGCGCAGAAACTGGCGCTGTTTTTACACCCGTCGATGTCTACGGAAGAAAAAATGAAAGAAAGGATATCATAAATCTCACATCATATGATTTAAGACGAATTGCACATCAGTTTATAGATAGAACAATTAATCTATCTCATTTCCCCAAGCATCAGAATCAAATATGTTACGGAAGAAAATCTTCGCACATTCATAAAATCATCATGTAACTCCTACCAACATGATTTCAAACCAGCTGTAACCATCTGCAGTGCGCATGTACAAGTTGTAAAAGCTGACCTCTGCACCCTGCCCCGTCCCTTCTCCCGTCACCCTCCAGTCCAGACCCGCAGGCGCAGTTGGCATCCGTGATCCCGGGACCGGAAATGTCTGTACACGTGGCGTTCTGTACACAGGGGTTGTATATCTCACTGCACCCGTCCACTATGTAAGGGAGCAAGAACGTGTTTAAAGGTTCCGTCGTAATTACCAATGACTTTGCGTCACTTAGCTGAATAGATATGAATGCAATATAGTTTTGGGAACATCAGATTGTTTACCTAAATAGGGCCATTTATCATTATAAGCCTTTTCATTAATTTCTCACTGGCACTAATATTGATCATTCTCTATTGTTGACTTACGTTCTAAAAGTCTGGTTGCGACCATCGTGGTAAGCGCCGTGGTGTCTGGGTGGACAGAGTTTTCTGTAGTTTGGGCCCAAGTAGTATCAGAGGTGTCGGTGGTGGTAGAAATGTTTGCGGTAGCCGACTGTGTTGTCCAGTCAGTGGTGGAAGGACGATATGTGGTACCCAACTGTGTTGTGGAGTCAAAGTCTTCAGTTGTGGGAGGAAGGCCTGTGGTACCCAGATGTGTAGTCGAGTCATAGTCTTCAGTTGTAGGAGGAAGGCCTGTGGTAGCTGACTGTGTAGTCGAGTCATAGTTTTCAGTGGTAGTAGGTAGGTTTGTGGTAGCCGACTCTGTCGTAGGCTCATCTTCATTAGTAGTAGTAGGAAGGCCTGTGGTAGCCGACTGTGTAGTTGAGTCATAGTCCTCAGTGGTAGTAGGAAGGCTTGTGGTAGCCGACTGTGTAGTCGAGTCATAGTCCTCAGTGGTAGTCGGAAGGCTTGTGGTAGCCGACTGTGTAGTCGAGTCATAGTCCTCAGTGGTAGTAGGAAGGCTTGTGGTAGCCGACTGTGTAGTCGAGTCATAGTCCTCAGTGGTAGTAGGAAGGCTTGTGGTAGCCGACTGTGTAGTCGAGTCATAGTTTTCAGTGGTAGTAGGTAGGTTTGTGGTAGCCGACTCTGTCGTAGGCTCATCGTCATTAGTAGTAGTAGGAAGGCCTGTGGTAGCCGACTGTGTAGTCGAGTCATAGTCCTCAGTGGTAGTAGGAAGGCTTGTGGTAGCCGACTCTGTCGTAGGCTCATCGTAAGTAGTAGTAGGAAGGCTTGTGGTAGCCGACTGTGTAGTCGAGTCATACTCAGTGGTAGTAAGAAGGCTTGTCGTATCCGACACTGTAGTTGAGTCATAGTCTTCTGTGGTAGTAGGAAGGCTTGTGGTAGCCGACTCTGTAGTCGAGTCATAACCTTCTCTGGTTGTAGGAAGGCTTGTGGTAGCCGACTCTGTCGTCCTGTCATAGTCCTCAGTGGTAGAAGAAAGGCTTGTGGTAGCCAACTGTGTAGTCGAGTCATGGTCTTCAGTGGTAGTAAGAAGGCTTGTAGTAGACGACTGTGTAGTCGAGTCATAACCTTCTGTGGTGGTAGGTAGGCTTGTGGTAGCCGACTCTGTCATCCTATCATAGTCCTCAGTGGTAGAAGAAAGGCTTGTGGTAGCCGACTGCGTAGTCGAGTCATAGTCTTCAGTGGTAGTAGGAAGGCTCGTGGTAGCTGACTCTGTCGTTGAATCATAGTACTCAGTGGTAGTAGGAAGGTTTGTGGCAGCCGACTCTGTAGTCGAAGAATAGTCCTCCGTGGTAGTAGGAAGGCTTGTGGTAGCTGACTCTGTCGTAGGTTCATAGTCTTCAGTGGTGGTAGGGAGGCTTGTGGTAGCCGACTCTGTCGTAGGTTCATAGTCCTCAGTGGTAGTATGAATGCTTGTGGTAGCCGACTCTGTCGTCAAGTTATAGTCTTTAGTGGTGACGAGACTGCGTGTTGTACCCGACGTCGCCGTCCAGTGATAGGTGTCAGTGGTGGCGTTGGTGTCGGGACGGATTGTCGTAGCTGACTGTGTTGTTGCGTTATAGTTGTTGGCGGTCGCATTGTTGTCGGGACTAAGGGTTTTAGTCCCCTCATAGTTGTCAGTGGTGGCGTTGGCGTCAGGACCGGGTGTGGTGACTGACCGTGTTGTCCGATTATAGTTGTTGGCAGTGGCTTTAGTGTCGGGACGGTGAGTAGTAGGCCATTGTGTAGTTCCGTTATAGCTGTTGGTAGTGGCGTTGGTGTCGGGACGGAGTGTGGTAGACCACTGTGTGCTCCGGTTATAGTTGGTACTGAGACTGGGTGTCGTAGACCACGGTGTAGTTTCGTTATAGTTGTTGGTAGTGGCGTTGGTGTCGGGACGGAGTGTGGTAGACCACTGTGTAGTTCCGTTATAGTTGTTTGCAGTGGCGTTGGTGTCGGGACGGTGAGTAGTAGACCACTGTTTAGTTCCGTTATAGTTGTTGGCAGTGGCGTTGGTGGCGGTTTGGGTTGTAGTGGACCACTGTGTAGTTCCGTTATGGTTAACGTTGTTGGCAGTGGCGTTGATGGTGGTTTGGGTTGTAGTGGACCAATGTGTAGTCCCTTTATAGTTGTTGGCGGTGGCGATGGTGTTGGCACGTGTTGTATTGGACCACTGTGAAGTCCCTTTATAGTTGTTTGTCGTTGGTTCGCTTGCTGTAGACCGCAGTGCGGTCCGGTCATTGTTGGTGGTGGTGGGAATGGTGGTTGTACGTAGTGCTGTAGACCTAGTCCGGTCATAGTTGTTGGTGTTGGCGTTAGTAGCGGGATGGCGTGTTGTAGACCACAGTATGGTCCAGTCATAGTTGTTGTTGGTGTTGGTAGCGGGTCGGCTTGTTGTAGACCACGCGTACGTTGTGGTCCGGTCATAGTTGTTGGTGTTGGTGTTGGTAGCGGGACGGCTTGTTGTAGACCACGGTGTGGTCCGGTCATAGTTGTTGGTGTTGGTAGCGGGACGGCTTGTTGTAGACAACAGTGTGGCCCGGTCATAGTTGTTGATGGTGTCGGCACGGACACTACAAGGCCCGAAGAACACTGCCAACAAGGCGATAGTGCGTAAAACGGCAGCGTTCTTCGCAGACATGTTGCCGGGCACGTCCGGAGACTAGTGTGCCCAGGTAAGGTTTAGTATCGGTGAGGTTCTGTGAGCGGATTTGATACTTTTCAAGATAAGGGGTTTTCGATGTCCGTTGGTGCTTGATGCCATCAACACCCACTCGAGTTCTCCTTGTCAGCCTCGCTTCTGCGTTGTCCCTATATAGGCTTCCCCTTCGTCCCGATAATAAGAAAGGTGAAAGTACGTGAAAATTTTCATTAGAAAGGAAATGTAAAACAGTAAACAAAAGAATATGAAATTCAGAATAAAAAGGAAAGGCAACGGCATAAACGACTTTTTTTATAATTCGACAAGATGTGAAATACAAAGGACATCATACAGTATTATTTCGAAGTTTTCTCCCAGTGGCTATACTCTGTGTAGACCTGCCCGGAGTGAAAAGGTAACTCACGCATCTACGTACATATGACAATTCAGTTCAGTTGTCGACATTCTTGCAAGGGTAAGATAGACCAGGTATGTTAACTCCTCACGTGACAAGACTTATGAAGAGACAGAAGAACAAACTTGGCAGCCAGCCAACGACAATCGGAGGTACCTCGAAAAACGACACAATGAACGACATGGCTGAAGCATATAATCAACAAGAGTTGGAAGATACATGTACGGTCAAACCTGTATTAGCGGCCACCTTTATATAGCGACAACCTGGCCCTTGCGGTCACTTTTTGTCGGTCCCTTGGATTTTTCCCATTGACCTAAGCATTGAGAAATAGTCTATAGCGGCCACCTGTCCGACGTGGCCTCAGCCACACGATTTCCGGTAACGTAGATACAGAAACACTGCCTATTGCGACCAAATCGCGGCCGTATGTCACCCTGCACCGCAGGGTCATTTTGGAAGTAGCGGAAGGTACGCGTGTCTTGAACGTTTATAGAGCACAAGTCTTTGTCGGCGAATTTACCAACATTGCCCATGGCAATATCAATCATTTCTGCTAGATCTGACCTTGGCAGGGTCACTTGAATTTTGAGACGAACGAGACAATGTTACTTGGTGAGAAAGACAAGTGGGTACTGAAATCATGTGTAACTTATTACTCGTGGTCAATTGATCAACACTATATATATAGTGACCACCTGTCTATAGTGACCACATTTCACCAGTCCTTTGACTGGCCATTATAGACAGGTTTGACTGTATCATACATATGAAACATGTGAAGTATCTCGCATGTCCCGATGAATTGCACTTTATTAGTTAAAACATTATTATTGTGTGCGAAAACACAAACACCTCCCCGTGAATTACGAGGGGCATTCAATAAGTAATGTCCCTGACCCATTTCCCATAGCAGGAGATTAATGAAACTTGGCACAGTTATTAGTCTTTCTCTACATAGGAACCACCCAGAATTATATTTCTCCCATCATTTGATGTAGCTCTGGACACCGTTCTTGTAGGACATCCCAGGTTGGTCCTCCGACAGATGCCTCATCAATGGCAGAAGAGGGACGACCAGGTCTGGGAGCTGTTTCCACAGACTTCCGGCCTTGTTTGAATTCAGGATGCCAGCGTTTTACAAGGTCATATGATGGGGCATCATCACCATAAGTTTTTTTCATTTCATCAAAAGTCCCTTTTGGTGTGCGTCCTTTCAAATACAAAAACCGGATCACTGCGCGACACTAAACTTGCTCCATTTCACACCTGGTCCATTTCGCACCTGACTCAGTTCAAACACCAGTAAATCAGTAACCATAATTAGTTCAGAGCTGTCTTTTGCAACATAACCCATAGAGATATGACTCATTACACATGCAACATTTCATCTAGATCAGACAACTGGCAGTGGGTCAGGGGCATTACTTATTGAATGCCCCTCGTAGTTGCCTCTTCCATATAGCCCCCATTCATTTCATGCCTGATTAAGGACTAGTTCTATCATCTTATGAACTGAACTTCCCCAATGCTAACCTTTGCGGTGACCTCAAGTTCAACTAATGACAGCATGGCTATTGCGGTCGACCAATGAGAAAGAGTCTGCATGCCTGTCAAATATTTGCATCTTATGTTTTAGTTTTCATTCCAAGGTGGGCGGGGCTATGGGATAAGGTTAAGCTGGCTTTATACACGAGTCGATTGGGGGTACCCTGCCGAAGAGCGATCTGTTAACACACAGCATTTGTTTGAAGGGTTAATTATATTCATTTTATTTATCATCATAATGATAATGTGACGTTGCGTTATCGCGGGCATGCATCTCACTGGATTGCGCAAAATTGCGAAAGGCCTTTGCAAAGGGTCGCAATAGGGCTCCAATTTTCACCTTAAAAAAGATTCGCGATTGGCAAAATGAGTCAAGTCTCACCCTCATCAGCAGTTCAACTTGTTACCATTGATCAAAACCGATAATTCAAGAAACCGTCGAAACTGTCGACCTAAATCAAGCTAAGCTAGTGTATTTCACCAATCTCTGCCGAAACGTTACTTCGTAGTGAATATTCCTAAACGTATATGTTTGGCTCCAAACAGCAGAAATCTTTGTTGTGACCGGTGACCATAGTTACACCAAACATTGCTCACGTGTACGGGTCAATGGAGGACATGTGCACACCTTAATTGTGGCGATGAAAATACATCACATTAAGACAGGTCACGCCACACTGCAATCTATATGCTGTCTGCTATGTATTGTGGTTTTGTCTTACAACAAAGAATAGCAGACACCTTGAACCCTCATGTGAATTCTCTTTCAGACAATCATTAAAATTTGGCTATATGTCACGCCATTGATCTATATAGCGGTAGAAAAATTATTCATGTCATAGCCTTGCAGTTACTATTCCTAACACTTGTTACAACCGTAAGATGTTCATACAAGTAGACAGTATTAAAGTATAGTTCGGGATTGCTCCTTCTGAATTATCCCAACATTTCTATTATCATATTCATACAATGATGAAGCATTGCTCGGATAAACATGCAGCAGTTACATGGCGCTGATCATGATAACAAAGTGGAAAAACAGGCCATCGCTGAATTCGCAGAAAATAGGAACCATTCTAGGGTTGTATACGTAAAATCCCTCCCCCCCCCCCAAATGGAAAACGATTAGTTGAAAAGATACAGTCTAGTTTGGAACTCTGTAAGAAAAGTAAAATTACCGCCCTGTATCTGTCCAAAACCGACTTTTTGACCAGAGGTGATGCGAACCGGTACCCAAGATAATGCATTTTTTTCACGATGGTGTCTTACATCTTTGATTAAAATGTTGATTTTTCTGCATTTTTTTGACCGTTATACGTCTACTAGAAGAAAACGCGTCGCGCCGCTGTCCTTCACTGCCTAGCGATTGGCATGCGCATAGCAACCTTCTCCCGAGGGACGGCTTACGCATACATCATTAGCCATATTTGGAAGGCAGGGTTTGGCTAGCCTCATTTTCAGTATTCCAGCAAAGCAAGGAGGTTTACTCAGCAGAGCAAGCGTTTATTTTTAGGGTGAGCGCTGATTCGCGGTTTTAACGTATGGGCAAGGTTCCTATACCGTGTAGGTTGCGTAGGCATAAGAGCCTGGCCCATACGTTGTAAATGGCGAATCAGCGTTGCCCCTAAAAATAAACGCCGCGCTGCTAGAAGGCTGCAAAGGAGTCTAAGATCTGCCAGCTTTACATCCAGCTACATCTTCTCAACCCTAGCTTCGTTCCCACTTTCACTTCAACGCCATATACAATGTGCGTTATTACCGAAAATACAACTGGAAGGAAAAGCAATATTCCTGTTACTACAACAGTAACTTTAAAACACTCACAAGACTTCTAATCGTGCTAAATTAGTTAGCAGATTGCTACATCCCTACCCTATCGCATAGTCAGTAAATAGCACTGTATTTGTAACGATGGGAAGTTGAGATACATTAAACTACTTACTTTGAATCCCAAAGAGGAAAGTCAAGAAGACCGCGCGCAGCTGCCGGCAAAACGTATTCTGAATCGCTGGACAGAAATATTCTACTTTTTATATATACATACTCGTATAATTATATGGATCGTTTCTTGACAACTAAGTAAACAAAACAAAACAAAGTCGTCGTCAGGGGATGTTACACCCTACACCTACATGACGATACAGTTATTGTTAAATTTGACAGCACAGATTTATTGACATTCTTTTAATTTACTTTTTGTCTCATGCTATTGCAGCCCCTACGACCACTGTGGTCATGGGCCGTGAGTGAGTGAGTGAGTTCTATCGCAAAAACGTGTAGTATTACTTCATTATTTAATGGTGAGACAGTAATATACGGAGGAAACAAGTCTGCTTCATACAATACTCTTAGTCAGTTTTCTTATGCTATGGTCACTTTTCAGGCAGTATGGTGGGAGCAAAACACGCGAAACGAGAAATAGTCATGTGCATGATTTGTGTATCATGTCTCGATATATACCGTTGATTTCGTTGATTCCGCAAACAGCCGTGTGGACTGCCATTTTGACCTACTCTCCAAGCAGAGGTTCGACTCTGGCTGTTTTTTTTTAATGTGTATTTAGGCGTTTTTATCGGGCTTTCTATTTTGTACCGTTTTCTTTCTGCTTGGAGAGTAATGTGATGACCCACAGGGCATTACTCTTGGCAGTGCGCCGTTTTGGGCATCCTTTCAAGGAGGATCCATGTTTCGTTCCACAATTTATAAAGTGAAGGAGCATATCCCATATCATACGTAAGCTGTCTGCTTGTAAGAATATTTTGTGTTAGAAAAACATTACACAGAAAGTTTTCTACTGCTAACGTTATATACTAGATCAATCATCATCATCATCATGTGCATCCGCAGCCGTAGAAACGTTCTGCAGCTACACTCAGTCTTTCCTCATCTTTCTCTACTTTGCCATGCATCTTTTATCTTACAAGCCACCTTAGCTTATACTAGATACGTTAGAAATAATAATCAAATTCAAAGCACTCTCGCTCCGCTCTTATTTGCTCATTGACCGTATACATAGCAGCATCTAAAAACCTTCATCGCTACACACATTCAGCTAGCCCAAACACGGGATAGTGTTTGTTGTTGCTAGTAACAGTCGTACTGTTTACTGATCACTGAAACGGTACCCAAATTAGCCCCACCCTGGCGATGAAAAGAGTTCTCCGAACACAAATCACGTCAAGATCTAGAAGATGTAATGTATCTGTTGTTTCCATAAAATTTACAGCTACTTTTTACCATTGAGAAGAACATCGGTTTGACAATTGTCACCTCTTGGGGGCTCACGGTGTCTACTCTAACAATGGGAGATAAATTGCAGTGTGGCGTGACCTGTCTAGTTTCATCTATTCCCATCATGCCACACCCTTGACCCACATTACACGGTTGTTATTTTTAACTTTGATGGTGTGTGTATGTAACTAATCTCCAAGCAGATCCTACAATGGCATAAGATAGCACCAAACTGGCCATGGACGGTGTAGTCAGCCAAGAGGTGGCCATTTGCCATGTAGCGAAACACACTCCTAAGCCGGCTTCACTCCTCTGCCAGCCTTTGATACTATCTTATGCTACCGTAGGATCTGCTTGGTTATCCGTGGGGTAACCTATATCCGTTGTTTTTAAAAGCAGAGTATTTAGGGATGTCAAGTGGTGCTTCAAACTGCAAAATTTTCCAAATATTTCAAAATAAAGCACAGTCCTTCAACTTGGTATCCCTAAATACCCTGTTTTTAAAAACAACGGATATAGGTTACCCCGTGGATAAAGGTGAACTAGCGTTAGATTCATTGGTATTCTTGCTTTTTATTTATTTTTGTCTTTATTATCTTTTATCTCTCTATTTCTCATGATTTCGCAAAAAGAAGACTTTTTAAGTTAAATAATGAAACTGCAATGACAGGGCGAAACATGTTTGGCCCAGCTTTATGTATATTGCACAATCAGTTTTCTTACTCTTCATATATAGTGCGACGTTTTAGTTATCGTTTAAAGAAAGACCCCTGTTTAATTCTACCATTTGCATACTGAAGGAGCAATCCCACAGTCTACCTATGTCTATTTCTTCCAATGGATACTACTATATACTAATGGCCGATGTGCTGCTGAAGTATAAATCAAATGTTCAGAAATGGTTATCAAATTTAAAGGACTCTCGTGTCTTTCTTGTACATATTCTCTTTTGACTAACAGTACGTTCGTACGTTATACCGTATAAAGTCATATTCTGCAAACCATACGCACTAACGTTATAACAGTTAACGTTACATATATCTACTCTCCAAGCAGAGGTTAGGCTCAGACTGTTTTTTAACGTTTTTATAGTCGTTTTTATCGGGCTTTCTATTTTGTATTATATCTTGCTGTGTCAGGCCGGACACAGCGAAAAAAAATGACAAAATAGAAAGCCCGATAAAAACGACTAAAAAAACGTTAAAAAACAGCCGGAGCCTAACCTCTGCTTGGAGAGTAACATATATCCAGTCCAGAGACACAGAAGAATGTTTGTTGTTGCTAGTGGCAGTGTCAGAAATAGCCCCACCTTGGCGATGAAAAGAGTCCCTTGGGTACAAGTCACGCTAGGCTTTAATCTGTCTGTACGGGCAGGTGTGGGGTTAGGGATGCGTGACAAACGTTTTCATCGTTAATCATATCATTATCTCTATCTATCTATGTAATACCTTTACAGAGAGGAACCATGTTGTTTTTGCCACATTTCTTCTCCTGCAATCGAATAAGGTCAATGACTTAAATGGACCAAACAGTTGCCACCCTGGTTACTGGTAAAGTAGCAGGCACCCTGTGGTGTACGTGTTCGGTTACATTATGTAGCAAGTGGTAGGATGGAGCTGTAGGGGCCGGCCACTATATATATATATATATATATATATATATATATATATATATATATATATATATATATATATATATATTAACATATATATATATATTAACATTTAAGGATAAAGACCGACATATTAAGATAGTGGCCGGCCCCTACAGCTCCATCCTACCACTTGCTACATAATGTAACCGTGTTTGAGCCAGAAACAGTGAAGTAGTTTGTTAGTCTAGCTAGACCACTTGAATGAAAACATGATGTACTTGCCTGCAAATGTTACCTTCTTTTATAGCTATAGAAGCTTTCTTGAGCTATCCTCTTTGATTGAGTTTGAAAGTCTTCAACAAAAACACCCCTTAGATTAGAACAAACTTATTGCTGTACAAAGTATGCGGAAACGCAAAAAGATGAAAAAGAAAGAGGTACATGTAAATATGGTACTTACTATTCATAAACTCATGTGGCGTTTAATAGCAGAATTAACGTTACAGTCAATATGGAATTCATATAAAAATAGCTCTGGTCATTGAAGCAGACAGACCGTATGATGAAGGATAAATGTATGATTAACATTTAAGGATAAAGACCGACATATTAAGATCTATTAACACTTTCAGGTTCTTATGGGGGATACATAGATATTTCTTCTTATGTTTGATGTAGTGAACATGACAGAATATGTTTGTTGTTATTTATATTGTGATATGAAACCTAATTCTTCTTACTCCTCGTAGCCATTTTTTGAACGTCCCGCGCAAATATATTTTACCCATCATGCAGCGGGTGCTGTTGTGACCCAAAATGGCGACGTGAGGGAGTAAAAGACTGGCATTTCGGCGGGTTTTTATCACCAAACGCCGCCCTTCTTCTCCCCGTTAACGAAGAAAGGAAAGCAACTGGGAAACGTAGAGACCTTTGCAAATATCGGTAGGTACTTGCCATGTGGGAGAATAGCGTAAAACACGTAAATTTGGTGAAATAACTTACCCCGATTTTGCCCCTCCCACTCTTAATATCTCGGTCAAGCTCCGTGCGAAAAATTAAGCGGTCCTTAATTTGCACGATCTTACCAACTGGCTTGGAACCACAAGCGCCTTGTGACATTTTTGGCGATCGTCAGCTGTGTAGATGAAAAAGTGGCTAATAAGAAAAAGCGCCATTGGTATGGCATGCACGCAGAAAATCAGTTCAGGGCTCTCTAGCGCAAAATTATGCTTGTCCTAAAGGCCTCAAATTACCCTCAATTTGTGGGGTTACATCTCTATGTTCCGAAATCTCTATGTTCCGAAATCTCTATGTTCCGAAATCTCTATGTTCCGAAATCTCTATGTTCCGAAATCTCTATGTTCCGAAATCTCTATGTTCCGAAATCTCTATGTTCCGAAATCTCTATGTTCCGAAATCTCTATGTTCCGAAATCTCTATGTTCCGAAATCTCTATGTTCCGAAATCTCTATGTTCCGAAATCTCTATGTTCCGAAATCTCTATGTTCCGAAATGTATAATCATGTACATACAACGTGGATGGTATTCAAGGCTATAGTACTGGTACTAAACTTATACCCACAAACTAAGCTTCCGATACCCTTCCTGAACACCGACCCGATTCCGACGGTAGCGTGCACGTGCGTGCCCCCTGAGTTGAAAAATTCAAATTCTGGTTTTAGATCATGTACCTTCTTCTAATACTCCCCTCTTGTGCAAATGAGAAGTTTTGAACTGTTTATCTGAAACAGAGTCTGAACTCGATCGCAAATATCAGAGGAAAATTTTCTTCATTTCTAAAAACACACGATTTTCTAACCGCATTTAAACCATTTATCTGGTCTCGTGTATAAACTATAATGCTTTTAAAGATAATCGCATGTATATTTCAAAAGAATGTTTACTTTGTATGCATACATCATTAGATCTATTTACTGGACTATGTAACTTGTTATCGATATGTCTTTTTGATGAATGAGAGTATCTTTTTCGTTCTTCGTCAAAAATTTCATTACGATGCTATCAAGTTGGTGCGAGGTCATTACAGGTCACTAAATGGCGCTTCCCAAGTTTGACGAAAATTCGTCTGAAAATACGATGAAGTTGGAGTTCGTTCACCCAATGGTAGAAAAGGAGAATAAAATGCAACTTAGATATTTGATCTTAGAATATGAAACGCCGCCATGGTCCGTATTAGATACTTGTAGGATCTTGTAGGATGTTTCTCCCGGCGAGTAAATCGCCGTGAGCAAGGAGCTAGCCTTTCCTCCCTCAATGATCGCTTACTTTGACCGCCGCCTACATGCAACATAGAGATTTTGGAACATAGAGATTTCGGAACATAGAGATTTCGGAACATAGGGATTTCGGAACATAGAGATTTCGGAACATAGAGCGGTCACCAATTTGTGGAGCTATACGAGGGACCTTGTTTGGACATTATTTGTTTTAGACAAAGTCAGGAGCGCATCTGATTTCCACCGTGGAATATATAACCTGGTCCTTCCATGCTGATTCAATAAATTTTACTGTAGAAGTTATATATTATTAGAACAGTTTTAATTTACTTGATGGTAGCGCGTTGGTTAATGTGTTTGGTTAGCTGTTTACAAAAGAATGTACTGACACTGTATTAGCAATTCACAAAAGAATGTTACAAGTCCATATTTTGAGAAATATTTGTGACTTTTTAAACTGACTTTTTGCCCCATTCCGGCCCATTTGGGGGTATATGAATGTAGATGTAGATGTAACTCAGTGGCATTTTGGTATTAGCAATATCTCAAAAACTAAAATGTTGATCAGTGAAATTATTTGTATCCGGAGCTCGAGCATGTGTAGAGAATTAGATGTTGACTGTCGTTGCGTTCTTTACCATAGGCCAGATGTCTAGGACATTGATGCATCGGCTTATGTTGTCATGGAAACAATGCCCGTAACCATGGAGATGCTGACGGAGCACCCACCCATCGCCACTCCCGCAGAGTTGGCAGTGCCGTATTTTCGACTGCATGGCGTCTTCCAAGATGAGCAGATGGAAGAGTACACCGAAACTTTCCTCCTTCGCCTCTACAGATGTAAAGCATGTCAGTTCAACAGCTTCCTAGTGGACAACTTTGTTTCGCATCTGAATAGCACACACTTTGACACTGGTGACAAGTCAAATGGCATCCAGGAAAATGACATTGGCAAGAGCGCTGTAGAGGATATGCCTGGTGACATGCTATTCAAGGATTCAGCCTCAGAGAATGGTGACTCTAGAAGAGGGTTTGAAAAATCGGCACCGGTACTAAAACGAAGCCTGTCTGATAGCGCCCTGAATATTCCGCCACGCAAGAGAGAAGCCCCCGAGAGTTCTTTGCCGCACAGCAGCAAGAGACTTCAGACCCGGAGCAAAGAGCCGAAGGCAAAGGTGCCCAAACCTAGCAAAGCAACCTCGCGGGTGAAGAAAACTCGCAAGGCCAAGCAGAAAAGGCAGGTGCAGGAGAGTTGGCAGAAGGACATCGGAAGGATACTGGTGGTACAGAATACTGGTGAAGGGGATTCTCACGATGACTCAGACGACGATTACGTGGGCTTCGACGAAGAGCCGAGCGAGAGACGTCAGCGTAAGCCGAGAAAGCCCCAGAAGAGGCCCAACTACATGAGGAAGAGGAACCCACAGCGAGGGCTGAGGCACTCCTGTAACATGTGTGGTCTGAAGTTCTGCAGGGAGGAAGAGCAGAAGCTGCACATGCAGTGCCACTGTGAGGGTGAGGAAGGGTTCAAGTGTATCCACTGTGAGGAGCGGAGTAAGGACTGGAGGAGGGTCTACAGACACATGTTCAGGGCTCATGATGTCCCAGCTCCATACGTCTGCAAGGATTGCGGCTTCAAGTGCATGAAGGTAACTATCACTATCAGGAGAATTTCTATAGCATTAGCACTACCATTACGGCATTAGCTGCTTGAACAAGCATAATGCTTCACTTCAGCTGATATTAAACTTTGAAGATGCCTGTTTTCCCATAGATAAATCTTGTTTGATGCCAATGGCATTTTACGATATCTGTACAAAATTGTGACTTCTTGCACGTACTAGTATGTAATTTCTTCATGTATGCATTTACTACATGAATTTACTTTGTGTGTTAGGTAACAAACTAATGGTGGACACCTAAGTTTTATTGTTTGTAAAGGATACTTAAGAGTCATTGCACGAGAAAACCAGGCAGAGGCCGGAAGGTGGGGGTCGGCCAAATCGACTCAAACTTTTTATGTGTGATAGGTATGTGGAACTATGAACAGCCATATACTTAAAACCCTCCAGCTATTTTTCGTTATGGCGTTCTGGGACCCCCCTCAAAGACCCTCAAAAATCCAACAATTCTTGCCTGAAAATTACTGACATTTCGATGGCTATTCTGAAAAATCTAATTAAGGTACGAACAAAAGTTTTGCATTTTCATATAGCATGGGTTCTAAAGTGATACAGACCAGAAGTTGAAGATAATGCATTAAAGTTAAGAGGGTATGCCAGGGGGTTACCTGAACCATTGAAAGCAGAATTTTTGTCACTGTAAATTTTAGTCATTTTTAAGGCGCAATAAAATCTATACCCAGCGGGTCTGGTGAATGGTTTTAATGTTGATAGAGAGAGGAACATCTACTCATTCAAAAACAATCGTCGTCTAATTGGGCCATACATAACGCGAGCCGTGAGAGGGGGTCTATATGGGGATTTTTCGGGTTTTGGTCTTTAGTAAATCGGGTGATTATATTACTCTATGGGGCGTAAGTCATGGCGAATGTTTGCGAAGTTGTTTGTGAACCATGCATAACTGTCAAAATATCATGATTGATAGGCAATATTAATTTGGGCTCCATATGGGGGATTTGGGGATACTATAAAATTAATTTTGCTGATTTTATACATTTTTACTGTTACTTTTTAATATTATCAAACTGGTATCTGTTCCTAAATTACTTGTTCATACCAGCTATGTTGTGCACAATGAGAAGGCTCTACATGGGGGTTACCAGGACTCCGCAAATGTGTGTGTTTCATAGAAAGGGCACATGGATGCAGATATACTTCATGCATATTAAAAAAAAAACATTGAACAAGACCAGAACAAAGGTCAAGATTAATGCTTTTGGGGATGGAAGACGTGTACATTATACTTTTTTTTCATCAATACGACTGCACTATAGGTACTGCTATAGACAAACAGCATTACATCAATGGATTGTTAATATGCCTGACTATCCATTCACCAATATAAGGTCATGCTGATTAGGGAACTGATGTAACTTGGCTAATAAAAAAATGGCCGAAAAAATTTGCATCCATTATGGTGAGGTGGTGTGGTCAGGAAAGCTGAAGAAATGACAGAGTATGATATACCAAACAACAGATTCTTGATTTTAGTTCTTTCACATCTTCTCGTTTGACCTTGGAATTTATGTTGGCAATCCAAGTAATTAGTCACATTTACGTTTGCCGATGTGTTTGCAATCTACGGCATATATTTGCTCATTTTGTAGCTGCTTTGTACGAATTACAGTATGGTTTGAATCTTAATGTTTTTTCTGACAATAAAAAAAGCTTATAATTGATGTGCACACCACAAGCCAAAAACAAAGTCTTTGACGAATCATCTACAAAGAACAACATGAGATTTAAAAAATCTGATTAAACATTTAGCTGTAATTGCTAACAGACCCTGGTCGCCTGGTCACCCTGCACCAAAAACAAAGTCTTTGACGAATCATCTACAAAGAACAACAGAAGATTTAAAAAATCTGATTAAACATTTAGCTGTAATTGCTAACAGACCCTGGTCGGACCTAATACTAGACATATTGCAATTGGGTACAAAATCTCTTGAAAGCACTTTCTTTTTACATTTTTTGGTGAAAAAGCAATCTGCACATGTATGAGCATGTGCCTTGGATAGTTTCCAATACCTGTATGAAACGAAGTACAGGGCTCGAAATACCACCTGCATATGCAGGTTAGTGCAGGTAAAATTGGAGCTGTGCAGGTATTTCTGGTGTCTACCTGCACCTTAGCTGCACTGGGCCATGTACTGGGTTTTATACATCAATGCCTTATGGTTCAGGTGTATATGGATTGTTATTAGCTGCATTGACTGTTACCACCTATAGTATAGTGTGTATAAAAGAAAAAAATAGCAATGGTTCCTGAACAATTTTGGTACTTCCTGAATTCAGAGCGGTGCAGGTCAAATCTGTCTGGTGCAGGTAATTTCAATGTTACCTGCACTAGTGCAGGTATGCAGAAAAAAGTATTTCGAGCCCTGAAGTGTCATGTAGCCTATAACGGGCAGATCCAAATGGTCTGAGTTTTAGTCACTTTATCTTTAATGATTCAAGGTCGTTGGACATTGCCAGTGCAGTCAAGTTTACGTCTTTATACATGACAAGATGAATGTAGTCAATGCTAGTATATGCAGTCAAACCTGTATTAGCGGCCACCTGGCCATAGTGACCACTTTTTGTCGGTCCCTTGGATTCGTAATGATTAAGAAATAGGCTTAGCGGCCACCTGTCCAACGCGGCCACGGCCACACGATTTCCGGTCCCGTTGATACAGAAACATTGCCTATTGCAACCATACTGCAGCCTTATGTCACCCTGCACCGAGTTTGAAATTGTAGTTTGCGAGGATTTGGAGTTCCTGACAGGGTCATTTTGGCGGTAGCAGAAGGTATGCATGCCTTGAGCATTAAAGTTCAAGTCTTTGTCGGTGAGTTGGTGACTTTACCGATCGAGACAATGTTACTTGGTGAGAAAGATCATTTGTAGCTTGCTCATGGTCAATTGATCAACATTTTCTCTATAGTGGCCAACTGTCTGTAGTGTCCATATTTCTCCAGTCCCTCGAGGGGCCGCTATAGACATGTTTGACTGTAGTGTGTTGCAGTGCCTGCCACTCGCCTTCCTCTTCTATCCATCTAAGTTAATTGACTCCATGTTAGTGACCACAAATTGTGTGCTGTCATACTGGCTCTGTGCTACTGAAAGGCTTGTACAATATTGTAACCTGCTTGGCTGTAATATTGTAATTTGTTACTTTAATCTATTCTTTCGTAGCGTCATTTTGACAAAAGTGCTATATCACCACTTAAACAAAAGTGAACTGTCTTTTGAATTTGCGTCTCGGCAGTTTACTTGATACTAAAGGGGTTCTATATGTAAAGGGTTCGTCATAGATTTTGTTTTTGGTTTGTCCTTATGGTAATGAATGAATAGCAATTGATGTACAGCACTTTGTAACCTAAACTGTGCGCTATAGTATACCGTAGTTGATAACAAAGTACAATGTACATGTAGTCATCATTTGAATAGCATTATTGAATATTGACATGATAAAGGCTACTTTTTCCGGCCATTTCTGTATTTGTATACTCATATCAGTTCCACAAATCAGCATGACCTTATAGTGGTGAATGAATAGTCAGGCATATTAACAAACCATTGATGTAATGCTTTTTGTCTATAGCAGTACCTATAGTGCACTCGTATTGATGAAAAAAAAGTATAATGTACATGTATCCACCCCCAAAAGCATTAATCTTGACCTTTGTTCTGGTCTTGTTCTATGATTCTCAATAATAAGACAATATGTATGAAGTAGATCCGCCTCCATGTGCCCTTTCTATTAAATGGTATCACATTTGTGGAGTCCTGGTAACCCCCATGTAGAGCCTTCTCATTATGCACGACATAGCTGGTAGGTACAAAGTAATTTAGGAACAGATACCGGTTTAATAACATTAGAAAGCAACAGTAAAATGTATAAAATCAGCAAAATTAATTTTATAGTATCCCCAAATCCCCCATATGGAGCCCAAATTAAATTGCCTATCAATCATGATATTTTGACAGTTATGCATGGTTCACAAACAACTTCGCAAACATTCGCCATGACTTACGCCCCATAGAGAATAAAATCACCCGATTTACTAAAGACCAAAACCCGAAAAATCCCCATATAGACCCCCCTCTCACGGCTCGCGTTATGTATGGCCCAATTAGACGACGATTGTTTTTGAATGAGTAGATGTTCCTCTCTCTATCAACATTAAAACCATTCACCAGACCCGCTGGGTATAGATTTTATTGCGCCTTAAAAATGACTAAAATTTACAGTGACAAAAATTCTGCTTTCAATGGTTCAGGTAACCCCCTGGCATACCCTCTTAACTTTAATGCATTATCTTCAACTTCTGGTCTGTATCACTTTAGAACCCATGCTATATGAAAATGCAAAACTTTTGTTCGTACCTTAATTAGATTTTTCAGAATAGCCATCGAAATGTCAGTAATTTTCAGGCATAAATTGTTGGATTTTGGAGGGTCCCTGAGGGGGGTCCCAGAACGCCATAACGAAAAATAGCTGGAGGGTTTTAAGTATATGGCTGTTCATAGTTCCACATACCTATCACACATAAAAAGTTTGAGTCGATTTGGTCGACCCCCATCTTCCGGCCTCTGCCTGGTATTGCCTGGTTTTCTCGTGCAATGACTCTTAAAATAGGGTCAATCACTGTGATGTATAATTACTTTTTTAAGACTTTCATTTATTCATTTATGGTGTGACATCCATTGATGTCGCACCATTGATGTAAAAAAATATATAATTCAGCGGAGGCTGCCATGTGTCATACAAGTGTACTTGTCTAGTAGTGTTGTCTTATCTTAATAATTCTTTCATTCATTCATTCAAGGCTTGTGAACATGAGCGACACCTCCTCATGCACTCGGACGCCCGACCGTTCAAGTGCGACGAGTGCACCAGCGCCTTCCGCTACCGCCGGAACCTCCTCCAGCACAAGAAGCGCTCCTGCAAGAGCTCCCCCAAGGAGTACATCTCCCAGAAGCACTTCCAGTGTCCCACCTGCCTCACCTGGTTCTCTGTGGAGGAGGAGCAGCAGCTCCACACCAAGTGTCACCGGAAGGAGGGGAAAGACTTCAAGGTGAGAGACTATGAGAGGCACTGACAGAAATGAGGCAGAAAATTCAGGTCTCAGTCAGCACTAGGAACTCAGACTTAGTATTTGAGTTGGAAAACAGGATGTATTGTTCGAAGCAATACAGACAGAATGCAATGACATTTCTGGAGTTGAGCAGGGAGTGTACCTTGCCTATCCTTAACCTATTTCAGTACCTATTTGACTTTATTTTTTGAATAATTTTTTTCCTGGGTAAATTTTAATCATAAAGGTCGGGGTTTCTGCTAGAGGGACTAAAGCATACATATTTTTAAGATATTGCTAAAAATTGTGACCATTAGTATTGTGACCTTTTACTTGTAATTTCATTTGGCAGACTGGACTGATCCATTTGGACAGGGGGGGTGGGTGAAATCCTTGTATCATGACAATCTTACCCAATTATAACAAAAACAAACTTGATTTATTTGCAATGGGGGGGGGGGGGGTAAAGACTTGAGGTTTGATATGTAGGTAATGTATTTTGAAGTGATTGTTTTGCATGGGTGTACCATGTATTGAATACAAAATTCTATTTACCACTCCCTCCCTTCAAGTGTCTTCACTGCGATCACATTGAGACAGAGTGGAACAAGGTGTTCCGCCACATGTACCGGGAGCACAACATCCAGGGTCCGCACGTGTGCGTCATCTGTGGGTTCAACTCTCTGAAGAGGGGAGACCTGAACAGGCACATGTCTGTCCACACTGCCGACAAGCCGTTTGTCTGTGAGATCTGCGGGAAAGGCTTCAAGCACAAAAGGAACAAGGAGGTGAGATACAATGGGTAGTTTGTGGCAGGTGGAACATTAACAGATACCAATTATACAAATGAGTCCCTAATTTGCATAATTTATGTAAAAGTGCCATAATTCTTCTTCTAACTTTAATCTGTCATGTTGTTTTTGTTAACTGAGTTGTTTATTTTTGTTCCCACAAAGACGTGACCATTGTATATTCAAATTTCAATGCTCACCACTTTAAACTTGGACATAAAACAGCCTGTTATTACCTCCATGAAAAAATGGAGGTATAGTTTTGAGTGTGTCTGTGTGTGTGTTTGTGTGTTTGTGTGTGTGTGTGTTTGTGTGTGTGTCTGTGTGTCCGCATATTTGTGGTCATCATAACTTGAGAACCTCTTGATGGACTACGATGATATTTGGTATGTAGGTAGGGGTTGGGAAGACAAAGGTCAAGGTCAATTTTGGGCCCCCTGGTGTGTGGCCTTGGTACTGCAGCGCAACTTCCGGTTTTGCCATCTCGGTGTTCTGAACATGCTATGGTCAAGATTTTAAAGTATTAGATAGCTCTTGTGCTCAGGAAAAAATTACGTACGTTTGGGCCCCCTAGCGTCTAGTTTGGGGATAGCAGGGGCATTTTTGTCAAAAACTTCTGACGAGGATAACTCAAGAAGGGAACAACGGATGTTCATGATTTTTGGTATGTAGGTACCTTAGACAATGTTGTACAAGATTAAATACAAATTATGCAAAATAGGAGTACATTTGCATAATTAATGAGGATATTATATCATGGCAGTTTTTTCAATGTATCTCTTGTCCTGGATGTGATATGGTCTTGACATTTGGCTGGTAGATAGCTTGCAGTGTCATGACAAAGTGGGGCAGGTTTCAGCCCCCTAACATTTAATTTCGGAACTGCAGGGGCATTTTTGTCAAGACATTCTAAAGAGGATAACTGCAGAAAGGATTGATGGATTGGCATCATATTAGGCATGCGGGTACCTTAGGCAAAGATGTTCATAAAGCTATACATTTTATGCAAATGAGGACTTAATTTGCATAATTAATGAGGAAATTGTATAATTCCATTGTTTTCAATAACTGGACTTCAATAAATGTAATACATGTTAACTATGATAGGTGGAATATAAGCAGATACCAAATATGGTAATGAGGAACTTATTTGCATAATTTATGTAAAAATTGCAAAAATTCTTTATGATTAATAATGGGAATTTTATAATTGTGACATGTGCACGTTAGTCAATGATGAAAAATACCATGCATAAATTATGTTAATGTGTTAGTCAATTGCATGAAATTTACAAAAGCTCTAAATTTTCATGGAGGTATGAGGTCGCCGAACTCTAGTTCCTTGCTATTATGGCTGTATTATTTAGAATTACTGGCAAACAGATACTAAACCTACATGTTGTGAAATTGTCTTATGTTTTTGTTCATATACAGTTAATGCTGTGTTATTCAGAATAACCAAAGTTATTTACACCAGGATGCTGTGAAAACACCTTGTTATCTCCATGAAAAATATATGAGATATCATTTTGGATGTGTCTGTCTGTTTGTCTGTGTTTCCAGATTTTTGTAGTCAGCACAACTTAAGAACCTCTGGATGAATTATGATGATATTTGGTATGTGAGTAGTTTGTGGCAAGTGGAACATTAACAGATACCAATTATGTAAATAAGTCCCTAATTTGCATAAGTCCCTAATTTGCATAATGTAAAAGTGCCATAATTTTAGTGGTAAATGATTGGACAAACAACATTGTGACCATTGTAAGTTATTCAAAGGTGTACATAACCAAATGTGGAAGACATTTGCACAGAGCTGTGTACCTAAAGAAATTTTAGGTACAGGTACAGGTACAGGGGTTTAGGTACAGGTCTGGACCTGAACCTCTACCTGAAGTACTTGTTCAAGTAAACATTGATCTTCAATAAGGATAGAAGCATGTTTGAACCAATAAAAACGTATTTATTTGTGGTAGACAAAAATGTTTTTTTCCCTCACTGGGGCTCAGAGACAGCTATGGTAAATTCACGGTAATTTTATCTGTCAAAGTGGCCATCCTCTGACCTGTGTTCCTGCCTGGCTTGCACTAATTAGATACAGGTCCAGCACCTGTATGCCAGGGTTCTGGTATTTTGGACCTGTACCTAATTGATTATACCGGTACTGTATTGGTACAGTGTATGGGTATGCAGCTCTACATTTACATAATCAGACTATTTCATTGAGATATGAGGTCTCTGAACCCTTGTTTCTAAACTGTTCCCCAGGCCCATAAGAGAGACATGCACAGTGATCACCCCCAGGTCAGGAAGCGCACCCCGCCTGATGGCCCCAGGCTCAAGTGTGACCATTGCACCAAGACGTTCAAGGATGAAAAGGTAATTACCAGATCATCAACAAAAAAGGAAGCACATCAAGCTCTGTTGGGGGTTAAAATCAAAACGTCTTGGCGACACGTCCAACCTCT
This sequence comes from Branchiostoma floridae x Branchiostoma belcheri, assembly GCA_019207045.1. Taxonomy (NCBI): domain Eukaryota; kingdom Metazoa; phylum Chordata; class Leptocardii; order Amphioxiformes; family Branchiostomatidae; genus Branchiostoma; species Branchiostoma floridae x Branchiostoma belcheri. The sequence continues at coordinate 18,226,384 of CM033028.1, read as the reverse complement.
GCAAGACAGGGAAGAACGGACGCTAAACCGGATAGTGAGTGTGTGTGTGAAGGCCAAGATGACTTTTAAAAATGCAAATAGACATCGGAAACTCCACCAAACAGAATCCTTAGAAGTGAAATGGACCATTGTTTTGTGTATCACCCATTCACAAGTTTTCACAGACAATCAGGTCCAGGTTCAGGTCCGGACTTGGTTCTGATCTGGTTAAGATTACGTTAACAGAGAGGCTACAAACTTATACACTTCAACATCTTTTTTTTCATTAGAAAGTAATCTGGATTTCCAGAATTCTATGTCTTTTCCAATTGAAGGTCAATCCTGCTGCCGCAGTGCCAGTATAATCTATTCATTTTCTAATAGGTCCAACATCCAGTCTACTGTTTATTCTTTTTTTTCATGTCCGTTTATTACGGATTGGTACAACAAGAAAAAACTATATTGTTGTGTATTGTAGATCCTACAGAAGCACCAGATTGTCCACACAGATGAGAAGCGGTTCATGTGTGATGTGTGCGGGTTTGCCACACGCAGGAAGGCAGGGCTGGAACTGCACATGAGGACTCACAAAGGTAACTCTTATACTTAGCTCTTAGTTTTGGAAAAACAAGTGAATTTACAGTTCATAATGCCATATATTTCTATTTGCCATACATACCCAGTGCTGCTAGTTAAACTGGAGGGTAAGGGGCTGAAGTCTGCCATCCCTTCTTAAGGTTGTTCCTTCTGACAAACTCATGTGGTGATAATCTTCCATTGATGGATTCTTGTGCATTGTTGCAGGAGACAAGAGGTTCAAGTGTGAGTTCTGTGACTACGCGACCGTGGACCGCAGCTGTCTCAGGCGACATCGTTGGAGACATAAGGATGAGAACCCTTACAAGTGTAACTGGTGTGACTACAGGTATGGCCATACCAATTTGACTTGTTGGCTCACGGATTTAGATGGATAATATACAGAACTAGAAGAACATGAAAGCAAAGTTTAAAAAGAAATTATCTTGGTAGCCTGGTATCTAGTCGTATTATGGCTCCCGAGTCTCTTCTGTCCTCTACTACAAATTTGTGTACAGTACTTTGTAATTTGTGACTCGGGAGCTATAATACCGTTGGATACCAGGCTATTATCTTTCTTGGTGCAGTTAGTATAAACGTACATGTAGTCAGATTCAAGTTTCCTCTGAGCCCTGTTTTGACGTGTAGATTAATTGGATTAAATATATATTTCTTTCTTATATAAAATGTATTTGACTTACATGTAGCTAATGTCCATTTCCTGTCCTCCTCAGTTGTATCCAGAAACAATGCATGGACATCCATGTAAGGAAAAAACATACTGGTAAGAAAACTTACCTTTTCAAAACATTTTCAAGTTGATACAGATTGAAAACCAGCTACTGTATATCTTTAAGTTTTGATGTAGCTTTGGTGCTCTTGTCAGTTTTATCTATGAATATGGGCTATAGAATTTGACAGCACAGATGCCATGCTGTTTTTTTTTAACTTGGAAGATTCAGATAGATTTGCATAATTATGTATATTGTGTTTGCACATAACTCTTATTATATATACAAATTGAAATTTACCTCCCAACTTTCAGGTTAAGCAGCCAGCATTACTACATGTATCATAGTCATGAGAGTAGAAGCATCTTTATCAAACTGCTGATTTTTCATACAAACAAGCAAACTTCTACTGATAATATGTCTGTGACCACGATACCAGACTCGCTGCCTAGTGCCCGCAGTGTATTGTTTTGTTACAACCTGAATAAAGTCAAACTTCCTCTATTTTACCACTTCAGGTGAAATGTACCGTTGTGACATGTGCGATTTCAAGACTCCGGTCCGCCAGGCGTTCAACAAGCACAAGCGCGCCCACGCGGAGTCTGCCGCTAACATGGAGGGACACCAGTACCCGGGCGCGCCCGTCCCCAGCACCACTAACCCCCAGGAGATGGTGAGTGCAGTCAACAGTGTGGAGACGGTCGAGGGGATCTATAACCTGCTGTATGGGCAGCAGTATGGGCAGGCACAAGCACTGCAGCTGACAACCACACCACGCCAACACCCGGGGCACCATGAACACAAGAGGGAGGAGGAGCGCTATGTTAGTTGTGACTAGAGTTACAACTAGGGGTGGGTGTACTGGTACAAAACTTGTAGGATTTTAACACGCCAGTGGGAGTCGAATACTAGTACCCCATAAAACAGATTTCTTTATAGCTTAATGCACCATTGTTTTGAGTATCATCCATTCACAAGTTTTCACGTACTGTATCAGGTTCAGGTCTGGTCCTGGACCTGAACCGGATTTTTGTGTACCAGTACCCACCCCTAGTTAGAACAGTACAAAAACATACTGTAAGTATTGTGATATACAGGTACCGTATCATGTGGCCAGTAAGCAATGTTTCCCTATTATAATATGCATATTAATGTTATTATCTCTTTTATGTTTCTAATGATAAAAATTATCATGTTAGATTTATTATCACAGTAACAAAGAGAGAATCATTGTAATTACTTAATTCCTGTTTAGGCTTAGCTGTGAAAAGCAGAGTGTAAGAATGATTTGTCTAGTAAGTATTATTGGACTCAAGAAAGTCATTAGTATATCGCATATAAATGTGTGGCACTGATAGCCACACTGCAGATATGTGTCAGGTATAGGGAAATCAGTTGTACAGATGTTAGTGTGAACATATATATTAATATTTTACACTATTATGTAGGGCTAATGCTTGAGTATGACTTAACCCTGTCCCTTCTTCCTAACACTGCAACCAATAGAGAATTGGTAGTACATGTAGTATCCAAACAGCTACATGTACTTCAGTGTTAGTGCTTTAGTGCGCTTAAGGTAAAGTCAGTTTGCTACCTTTTTAAAACTGCCATATGGCAAAGAACTGAATGAAGTGTTTCTGGATATTTACTAGTACTCTTTAAAAGCTTAGCAACACTTCCATCTAGGCTGTTTAGTATTTAAAAAAGAAAAAGAAAAAAAGAACTCATGCCGTTTTTGTGAAAGCACTGAAACATCCTCCCAAAATAATGCACTGTTACTGAGTAAGTGTCACTAGTACAATAAAGCATTGTATATGCTCCCGTGTAAAAGAGGCAGTGAAATTACCAAAGATCAGGAGTGAGCTGCCTGGGAACATGTCTTTTTGACTATGATATAGCAATTATGCACATGTATATATGCAGTAGAATAAAAGCAAATAGTATATCAGTCACTGAAATTTAATTTAATTTTGTTTAGTGGAATATGTTGACGTATACGTGCTATATTCACCCTGTAACTTTTGCTGTGTATGATATGAATAGTTTGTGACATTGATGTAGTTACTAGTATAGTCGACAGATCAGGAAAACAGTTGAACTACATATGTATAACTTATTAAACATAATATTGAAAGATTTGTCAAGGCTTATCGCTCAACAAGTGTACATGATAACCTTTTATTAAACACGTAAGTAGCCAATTGTGCTTTTCAAGATGACAGAAAGGAATTTTTGTCAACTATCATCAACTAGACTACATAAAAAATGGATTCTGGGCAAAATCCTGTTTTTCTCTAGGAAAGACAAAATTTTAAAGCACACAGTTGTATCCTCCCCCAGTGCCAACTTTCAGTTCCTGTAACTAAATCAATCATACAACATTGTGTAGTTGTAAATGAATGATGACTTCATAACAAATACTGTTTGTTCCAATTTCTGCTCAGATGGTCCAGGCTTCCCTCAGATCTGTTACATATATACTACTAGGGTGTATTGTATTATTTTAAGTCATTATTTACTTCCAGGATACCTCTATATATAACGTTAGTGATATTTGTCTTAACAATGAGGTTGAATCGACTGCCTTTGTGATTAGCATTGCTTCTGTGACTGATAAAGCCATAGAATAAAATGTAGACAAATCTTTATGTCTTGTGTTGACCCATTGTAAATAAGTCCCTATCTATTAAACTAAAGTAAGAGTTTGCAAAGCAGTGTCCTTCCTAAATATGCCTCCACTATACGTTCAGTACAGTATATTTAAATTGGTGTTTGTGTTTGCCTTGTGTAGTTGATTTATCCTTCTAGGTTTGGTATTACTGGAGCCTTGAGATGCAATGAAATTTGATGGACTAAGATAAGGAAGAGGAGTGATCTGTCCCATAACATTTGTAAGAATCAACTTGTTACGTAACGTTGATAGTGTACTAATAAATAGTACAGTAATAAAAAAGTGAGTCTGTGCTTGATATGGGGTGGTTTATTTTTAGATGAGTTTTCCAGTCATAAACTTGTAGAAGATTACACACAAAGATTCTTGAACTAGGCTGCAGTGCTTTGTATTTTTAAGTTATGCAACTCTTTTTCATGTCTATTTTGCCTATGTTAGACATTGAGAGGCTTGTGGCCCCATGTGTCCTCTAAACCATTGGGCTTTCTCTTTGGCTCTGGTAACTGTATCTGCTTGTGCCGCGGGTGGGTCTTACAGTGCACATGGAGCACCCCTTTGATCTTCAGGAAGTAGCACGATCGGCACCTCAGCTTGGGGTAGACCTTGTACTTGTAGCCTACTACCTGTGTCATCTGGGATGGTAGAAGGCTTCTCTGAAGTAACCCTGATGACAGTTTCTGTTCCATGCTGTTGAATGGTTGGAATAGACTGCTGAAGCTGCACTTCATAGAGACTTGGCTCCCGGATGGACGTAGCAGAGCCAACTTGCATCTGCTGTGAAGGGTTGTGTTCCAGACAACTGCAAAAGCCCGTAAAGCCATGCTGCATTCAGTTCAGCTGAGGTCTGTGAATGGCAAAAAAAGTACTCAGCACTGTGATTTGTGAAATAAGCCCTCTCACAGAGATCAGAACGCTTGTGCGGCAACAGGAATTCTAGGTAATATGTAAAAAAGTAAGTCTGTGTAACGCAAACTCTGCTATCTGGAGCTGGTAGGCTCCTCCCCGCAGCAATGTAGGACAGGCCTAAGAAGCCCGATTAAATCAGGCTAGTCAAAGCTGTAAAAGAAAACAGTCCTTGTCTCTGCCACGTTTTGATCTGAATAACAATGTCAAGTGGGTTTTTATTTTCCTTTTCGGGGCCTTTACTTTTGACATACATGTATTACCTAGAATTCCTGTTGCCGCAACATGCGATCTAATATCTGTGAGACGGCTTATTGTTGCAGCACTAACGGTGATAACGTCCTTGCGGTGACAAAGTTGATATTTTCCACAAAATAATGAAAATGACCTATTCAACTTGCATAGGGAAAACTTAGTTGCCAAAATGAATATCCATATTATGTCATAATACTATAAAGAATATCACGATAGCTAACTAATGAGACAAAATTAAGTTCTCTATGATCTATCCATACGTGATCTGATCCTCCTTGCTGTCCATCTAGTCATGAGGACCAAAGCAAGGACACATAAATCTATGATAACGTTAGCAGGCACATGCTCAGAAAACCGACCATGGGGCTGTCAACGCAGCATGAGTAGTCACATATACAGTTCCAAAATGCGGTACCTGTTTTCTGGATAAGCAGTAGACTTGTATTCTTGGAAACGTGGATGAGAAAGCGCGACAATTTGCCGAGAACGTAGCAAAAGTGCGAATCTCACATTTTCGTCGCCATGTTGATCACGTGACTTGCCAATCCTGAACTACCGCACTGAATCCTGGGAGCTACTACGTCATACAAAGCAAGCGAGGGGGAAGAAGGAAGCCATTTTAGGGACAGAAACTTGCAGAGAAGGTGAGTTATAATCTACAGCATCCTAGCGTCAGGTGTGACTCTTTTAACATTTTACTCCGCTATAAAGTAAGTTTATATCACTGAGACACTTTTGATACAGTTATATTTGAAAAACTTCGCAAGTTGTAGCTTTTAACGTCAGTTTTAATCGACCTGATTTGGGAGACTGATTGCACAGGACAAAGGTCGATGTTCGCGTCTTTTGCCAATGTTGACCGTGCTCTAGTTGTTTTCTCCTTGTGAAACCAATAATTTTAACCCCCCAATGTATTGATTGATAGCCAAAGATGAAAAACTGAGAAGAAACAAAGCGGTACGATTAGGTTACGAAGAATTTTGCTGCATGTATGTTTTTCAACCCATACTAGCGTTGGCTACGCCCCACCGCTGTTCCAGCCACGCTCCATCGATGCCCAGAGTCAAACGCCTGACTTGGCAAATTGACATCGCACTGGGAATTTTCCAACTCTTATTTCGTCAGCAAGTTGCACACAAGACGTCCTAGCTAGCTAGGTTGTTCGAGTCAACTGAACAGTTCACCTAAACGTGTATGTTTGGTCTGACCAATTTTGTTTTCCTTGTGCAACAAAAATGTCGTGGGAAAGCCTCATTAAATTTGTGAAAAGGAAGGATTTGCATTTTTTCAAAGGTACTAGTAATCCGTAGCTTGATGCAGTGTGATGAAAACTACCAGTTGCTTTTAATGAAGAGCACGTAATCGAAGTTTTTATCCTTTGCCTTTTATTAATTAATTTTACATCAAAAGTTTGATGTAAAATTTCAGGTAAAGAAATTCCAGGCCCTTTAATTTTTTAAATGTACTAAAATATTCAACTGGGGGGATGTTATGAAGAAAGCAATTTACACAAAGGCTGAAAGAGTGACACACCTTAGCACACATAGTTGATTCTTGTACTATATTTTTTTAATTTGAATTTTTCTCTTGCAGAATCATGGGTAGTCGTGTGTACATCGGACGGTTGCCCTACCACGCCAGAGAAAAAGATGTTGAGAGATTTTTCAGAGGCTATGGAAGAATCAGGGAAATCAACTTGAAAAACGGCTTCGGCTTTGTTGTAAGTATAATACTAACCTTTCCTCATCAGTTTTTCCCACACATCTTTGATGCTTTTCTTCATTGTTAGTTCAGAAGGGTTGTCTTTGGGCTGCTATATTTACATGAAAATGCATATGCATTTGATGGAAATTACCTGTCCTGAAGTGTTGTCTTGTGATCAAAGAACAATGGTGACAATAGAATGGACACAAGCTGTTGCTCTGTATGTCGGACATAGGCTGTGGCACTATATATTGTCTAAAACTTGTCTGATTCGACATGTGCTGTAATGTATTGGAGTGACAGACAATATTTGAAGGTGAAAATGAGGTAATAGCAATCACCTTTTGCATTACAGGAGTTCGATGACCCCAGGGATGCGGATGATGCTGTGTATGAACTGAACGGCAAGGAGCTGTGTGGGGAGAGGTAACAAAGAGAGGATAGGGAGCATGTCACATGTTCAAATCCACAAAAAATAATTTGATAATCTATTTTATTACTGAAAAGTAAAAAGGAACTTGGAATAGTAAAGTAGCTAAGTCGAACGAAAACTTGCTGGTCATGTGTTGTGAAGTTTTTATATTTACTTGTTTTCATCTGCAAGATAGGTGGACACATTGCTAGTTTGTAGATTTGCATTAAAAGAATTGGTAATGTTGAGCTGAAAGGACAAAGAATATGTGTAAATGTACCTACTTGAAAGAAATTCTTGGAACTGCTTAATACTTTTTATGTATGTCTTATTGTCAGTTTTATCCAGGATTTTGCCACTCCCACTCAGGGTCCAATCCATGCCTAAGGTGTCCACCTCCATTTTGCAGGGTTATTGTTGAGAATGCCCGTGGTCCCGCCAGGGGTGGAGGCGGTTTTCGCGGGGGAGGCTATGGCTATCGGCCTGGCTGGCTAGACAAGTACGTAACCACCGTCTTTACTCTGTGTACCCTTTCCTGTATCTCTGAACTGTACGTGTCTCATTCCTCCAGGGTGTCTGTAGAGCATGCTCGTGGGATTCCTCGAGGCTCTGGTGGCAGATTCATGTATCCTCCGCCGGGGCGTGATAGGTATGGCCACCACTACAGTTATCTACTGAACTGAACCTAGAGCCACTCCAATGCAAGCCACTCATCTGATGTGATATATTTGTTTTTAACAGTGCCTCTCCCGACCCATGCCATGGTCCCTGGCCCACCAATCGGGGAATTCCACCCAGAGCCATGGTCATACCATTGCCAAACCAGTGCCAATCCATTGTCGACAGCATTCAGCCACTTTGGACTAAATGCACCAAGCAGCAGGGACACATGATAGTCTGTTCCATTGCCAGTTCTCTGGTTGAAAACCTCACTCTTTCTAAAAAACACATCGCAGCTAAACGCTGTGGCCAGCAGAAATTACCATACTTGATTCTTGTGTTGTTTTTAAAGGTACTTACATGAGTGAGGTTTTTTTAAGGAACAGACTATCACATTGACAAACTGCCTGTGTACAGTTTGACCTGTGAATCACATATGATGCTTGGACCTCCATTAATGTTTGTTTTTCATTCCTTGAAGCGGCCGAGGCAGTGGAGGCGGCCGGGGGTCGGATAGCAGGAACAGGTCAGAGAAAAACACCAAACTACAAACATAAAACCCTCCTTCCTTCAACCTGTATTCCATACTTTGGCACATCTCAAAGTATCCATTCTTTTTTATCAAGAGTCTTTCGTGAACAAAATTAAAAAAAAAAACCAATTGGACAACCATTATATCCTTCCAATTGAAATTGCACCTGGTTGTATTATCTACAAACCAAAGACAACAAAGATACTACAAGAATGCATTTTTCATGATGCCCATATCATTGTCAGATTTTGACTTGTTACTTGCCTATGTTCCATACTACGTCTGTCAAAGTCAAAAGGTCCACTTGGACATGTGGTAAAAGATTTCCGTCTGAAGAGAATGTTACTATTCATGGGAGAAGCATTTATTCATGGGAGTCAGTGGAAGAGAGTTTCGTCATTGCAGATCTAATCCAGTAAAACAGAACTTTGCTGACAAGGGAAAAATGACACCAGCAAACAAGTAAATAAGAGGTTCTGACGACATTTTTATGTTTAAAAGCCATCATGCTGATTGGTTATACTAGTAATGGTATCCCGTGACTGTAAATGTACAATTTATTTTCAAGTTGTTAAAACATCCTGTATGGCAGACAATATTAATTTGATGTTAACTGTGCTAACACTCAACAGGACCTGACTAGTCAATATCACCATAGTTTAGATCATGCAGTGTTTTTCTCTGGCCATCATGGGACTTTTGATGTCAACAAGGAATGAGAAACAGTTAATGGATGGTGCATTTTGGCTCTTGTGGGCAGCCACCAGTTTTGTAAGGAAAATTAAGATAAATTAAAAGTATGTAAGGGAATGTGGTCGTCAGAATCAAGGCAGTTGGTTATCTTGGCGGGTTTTGGAAGTTGTTACATTAAATGACTATAGTAGTGAAAATTGGTTGTAAATGGTAGCAAATGACTGTAGAAAAGTCTGGAATAGGGAGAAAAGTTGAAAAAGTGTCGCTTCTCGTACCCATGACTGGTGGCAGCCTCTTTGAGTCCATTGTGTCCCTTTGTGTGCTAGGAAGCTGGAATATTCCCGACACACATCTTGTTATCATCACATCAGATATGGCTCGTTATTCACTAATCACTAACATAATGAATGATTTGAGGAAAAATTGAAAATTATTTTGTCTGACTAAAAACGCCCTTTTGGTAAATAGTTTTGCTTTTATGATTTGATGAGCTTGCACATTTCTGACCTATAAATGTACAGTTGTACATGGATTTTCAATCATGCCAACATAGACATCCGATTCTGAAGCAATATCCAAAACCATCTAAATACTCCTGTCTGAAAAACAGCTGTAAAGTGCTGCAAAATATTTCATGTAACTTCAGAATTCTTGTATAAACATGAACTACTGGAACTTCGGAAGGGTTAAAGTTACAACTGTTTCCGTATGTGCAGATATGGGCCACCTGTCCGCACTGACTACCGCCTGATTGTGGAGAACTTGTCGAGTCGCTGTAGCTGGCAGGTGAGTGTACAACTGGGGTGTGGCTGTTGGTACAAACATGTGTTCTTCTTCACTGACGCTTCTGCCAAGTCCCTAACATCTTCTTGTACGGAAAGATGTTTGCTATAGTGGAAATGTACCATTGTTGTCTTCTTGGCTTGTCACCGTTGATGAAGATTACACTGTCGTACAATTCTGTGAAATGGCAAAAATTTGCTGTCTGTTATGGACTTGGTAGAAAAGGTAGTGTATCTCTGATTGGATGTTTAAAAGTGGGCAGTTTCTTCTCTTCCAAATTTTCAAAATATATTGTGGGGGTTAATGATAAAAACAAGTTAGTAGCCTGGGTGGTGCGTGAAGCTTATCGGCAGACTGTAGATAGTACTTGCACGTAATTGCAGGCGACAAAAAAGTTGAAATTGAAGATTGTTTTGATTTAAAATCTGACAACACCTTTTGATTTCAATTTTATTCTGGAGAAAAGCTGCCCACTTGCCAAATTGAAGGTCCTGTCCTAACTCTGATGTATTCCCTCCCTCCCCAAAGAGAGCGATGGTTGGACCGTATCTCCTCTCCTCTCCCACTGAGGCCAGGGGTCTGGTGTCAGGGTGAGGGCTGGGACCCCCCAGCCCTGCCACACTGTGTCTGGTAATGGCTAAAGGTGCTCATGTGGACTGAGGGCCGGTAGGACTGAGGGTTAGGCCGGTGCAGGGTGACCGTTTGCCATGTACTAAGGAGAAGAGGTCTAGGTTCCGATCCATGGCAGCCTACGTGTGGGGCCAACATCCAGTGTCTGTCAGAGAGGCCAACTGATCGATCGCCAGCATCTACCTTGTGTCTGTCATGACAACGCTGCCCTAGTGGCAGCCTTGTCTGTGTCAGCACTTCTCACCCCAAATCATTCTGCAACCTTCGCTGTTGTAGTCTGAGCTTTTTTGTTTGATGCAACTTTTTTTTGTTTTTCTAAAACTCCTGCCTTGGAAATGTGATGTCTAAAAGTGCCAATCCTTGCTATTGCATGATGAAAATTTCTTGCTCCAAGCAAAGTGGTGTCCATTTTTTCCCTTCTTTTCTGACAAAAATATGTTCTGCTTTACATTACCTGGCCGTTGCTAAGAAGTCTTTCAATTTGACCAAAACACATTGCAGACCACTGGAAATGCCATAAAATGTTGACATATTGGCATCTTTTTGGCTGAAATTCAGAAAGAAAGTAAAGATTGCTGAATGTTACCAAAGTTTTGGGCACACCGTTTGTTAAACATTTGGAAAGTCAAATCTTTCACCCAGGAACTGTGGTGGGTACTATTGGTTAGACAAGCCCCCTCCTGGTTCCTCCAAAAGCCCACGCTGGGATCCAACGATGGCAATATGGTGAGGCTGAGTGAGGATGACAGTGGACCTGCCATGCCACCTCCGGGCTGTCCTGAGGATGACTGATCTGGGTCTGGTCTCTGGTCTGGTGGTCCGTAGAGCCCGCCTGGTCTCTCCTCTCGCTGAGTCAGGGTCCATTATGCCAATCCTTAGGTGGTAGTGCCGGCAAATCACGTGAAAGGTAAACTTGACCCTCTGGGCACCATTTTAGATCAAAAGAAAAAATGGTGTTGTGTAAGTCCATTTTTGACGGGGTACGCCTCTGAAACAGTTGTAAAAAAAATTAGAGCCATGTAACTGTAGGTAACATCCTAACAAGACAAAACCTTTGAAGTTGGCGTGCATCATGGAATAGTTGTAGTTGCATGGATGTTTTTAGAGGGGTGTCTGGTAGAAAGGAATGTAATGCCATGGAAGTAGCCTCTATACTCTATTTTGTACAATACTATTCTTCATAACTCGTTTGTTTCCTTTGTATGTTTTCCTGTGGGAAGCCTTGCAGTATGGCAGTACACTTTCCCCCCATGTGTTGTGCGTAATGTTTGTTTCTCTCTCCCTCGCTGCAGTCTTCTGCCGCAATGTACCCCGAACCTCGCGGTCAGCGTATACGTTTATATATCACACAAGGGGGGGGGGGACGATAAGGCTATGATTTTAAGATTAAAAAGACTAAAAAATATTGCCCCCAGAATTGAAAACATGAGCATTATTGGCTTCCAATTTTTAAATTCCTAGTAGAAGGTAGTTTTCGAAGAGTCCTGTAGGACGATTTGCAGGGGGGGTGGAACTGATGGTTTAGAAGTGCTAGTCTTAGGATATAGGGACTTAACACATCTTTATGCAGGATCTGAAGGACTACATTCAGGAGCAGTCATGTTTCCTTTGCAGATGTTAACAGCCCAGGTTGTTTCCTGCCTTTGTTCATGTTTCTACCTTACGGTTTCAATTCAGGATTTGAAGGACTACATGCGGCAGGCTGGAGAGGTCACCTATGCCGATGCGCACAAGCAGAACAAAAATGAGGGGTGGGTGTGCTTTCATTCATTTTATAATTGTCTTATTGGCCCTGGGTATAGCAATTTGTGAATGAATTGCTCATCATTACCAGGGTTATGCAGCTACAAGCATGGTGATGTTGTAATCAGTCTACCATTACATGTGCCTTTCATGTTGTAAGCTTCTTCAAGTGCTGGGTTTTTTGTTTGTTGAAGTACGAGAGAGGAAATTTTTTGTATTTGCAGTGTGATATCTTTATTCCATACTGAATAGATTCCCCTTCATTGTAACAGGATTGTGGAGTTTGCCACATACCGTGACATGGAGAACGCCCTGCGAAAGCTGGATGGCACTGAGATCAATGGTCGTAAGATCAAACTGGTGGAGGACAGGCCATCAAGAAGGCGCAGGTGAGTGTCTCCAAACTTATGAACAAAGTGTTGTCCTATTTAGTTGTTTGTTTTTAACTTCCAGAAGGCAAAGCCCTTGATCTTTGTATAATAAACCCAAAGATGCATGGCCAAAATATTGTGCATCCCAAGTTTTGTTCGTGCCCATCTAAGCCTTGTTAGACAGTGTGTGATAACTAACAAGCAACACAGAAAGCATGGTGCATTACAAACTTGACCGTAAAACGTACAATTGTAAAACAGTAAAACATGCTGGTACAAATGTAACATCATTTTATTTTGCACCATTGCTGATCTGCCGTGCTGTCCTATCTCTGGTTCAAGTAAGCCGCCGTACGTATGTAGTAGTTAGAGTATGGACACAAGACTATGGGGTATGCTGTCAAGTTGGTGGGAGCATGGGTACGTAGAAGCAGCAACTTTATTACTTGGGAAGCATGGGCTGCCTACTGGCGGGGACGATGTCCAGTGGACGGGCGCATGACTTTTCTCCAGTTGCCAGCATAGGTAAAGATGATTGTCCCACAAATGTTCGTGTTTCTCACCTCCTTGTGTGACTGTGTTCCAGGTCTTACTCACGCTCTCGTTCTCGGTCCAGGAGCCGAAGCCGCAGTCGCTCGCGCTCCCGGTCCAGAAGCCGCTCCCCGCGCAGCCGCAGCCGATCCCGTAGCAGGTCCCACTCCCGGTCTCGCAGCCGGTCTCACTCCCGCAGCAAGAGCAGGGACAAGTCCGCCAGCCGCTCCCCGGCCAAGGACACGCAGGTCAAGCAGTCCAAGTCGAAGTCACGGTCTAAGTCGCGATCCAAGTCCCGCGAGCGCAGCGGGGAGGAGGATAACAAGGACGAGTAGTAGAACGGGTTAAGGCAGAAGTGTGCACCAGGCACCTTCCATCTAATGATGACTGAGTCATTCCAGATATTGAAGTAAATAATTTGCCCCACAGTATATAGACAGTTCCTCGCATGTCACTTTCTCCTTACTAAGTTTTTAATGGCATGTACAATGGGTGCAAATCAGAATTGTCAGAAGTTTGAGTGAATGGATCTCTTCAGGGGGGAATATATAAACACCAGTACAACATCCTTATTATCTCACTAGTCCATTTACATGGGAATTGTCTTAAAATGAACAAACTAACCAGAATGTCAGTTTATGGAATACTGAATGTTGGGAAGAATTGCACATGGTCACATTTGAGTTGAGTGTATCGAGGAAAAGTGATCTGACACGAGACATTGTGCAAGGTCGTCTTTGGGACAGTTTGATGTGTATTCATTTGTGGATCATTTTGTTTTGTTGAATAATTTCTTGGGGGTGGGTAGGGTAGCCTTGAGACTTTTTGTGTACAGGTTGGTTACCAACAAGCTGGTGACCTCACACTTGATGTGTTATGTACATTTCTCAGTGCATTAAAAGCCTTTTAATACTGTATCACTTCGTATGTGGTTCATTGTTTAAATTATTTCATAGTCCCTCATCTATAGTCAATCAATTTCTTGCAATTTAGCTCCTATGACACTACTTTGTCAGCCGTCAATGATCTCAGTTTGCTGTGCTATCCGTGTAACCCACAATCTTTCTTGACAATGTACATGTATGTTAGTGTAGTTGTCTTTTGCCCTGCCGCAGAATTAGCTGTGCCTACCACTGGGTTAGCTCACTACTTCAGGATGCCACACAGTGGGCAGAGAGCTGCATACATCTTTGCCTGATCTTGCCGCTGATAGCAAACCAGGCACCAAGGCTACCTCAAGATTACACAATAAAGGAGGATGTCTCCAGAAAAACAACAAAGACAGTATTTGCACTTTGAATCCCATTTAATACATGATTAAAACAGGCGTATTTGTTCATGCCATCCCTAAATGCTGTACGATTCTATGAAGCATTCATTAACACCTCTAACATGTAAGTCCCTTTCTTTCACCATTGGAAGATGCACATTGACACTGAATCACCACCAACTGATACGTATAGAAAATGTGTTTTCAATGAGTCATGTTCAGAAGGTGGAAAAGGGTGTGTCTTGCCATACGTTAAAGGAATGGATGCTCCCACGTGTCGAAAGCAGTTCCTACTGAGTAATGTAAAATGTTGCAAAGGTGACTAATAATTTTAGAGTGACACCGTTTCACATCTACGTATGTAAGGTCACAGACTGTGCCAGGTGTCAGGCGCAAATACGAAATTTTCAGAACATGCCACCGATTTCTGAATAAAATAATTTTAAGAACTAACCAAATTTTGTTATACCCAGACTAGCAATTTGGAGCACCAAAGGATTGTGTTTCACAATCTCTCAAATTGCGTTGACAAGATCAGGCCAGTACATGATGACAAGTCTCTTGCAAATGGTCCTGTCCAACCCTTTACTACTAAAGCTGGATATGTAGACATCTTGGTGTCATGTTTGTCATGATGCTCTGTGGTCAGCTCCTACTGCTTCGCTCACTGATGTGAAACCATCCTCCCTGTAAACACAGGACATGCAGTTGACAAATGAGAATGTGGAAACCAGTTTAGGAACTACGACAAAAAGCAGTTACTCAAGCAAAAGGATATGATTTATGATTTTGGAAACGGTCAGACGTTTTAGAATGAATCCACCATCTTTCATCAGTGACACTGAAGTGATCTGAAGAAACTAGTCTTTTATACCCTAAGGCCACACCAATTTTATTCGTTGTTTCTAGGATTTTTTCAGAAAAAAATTGGGTCGGTCGGTCGAAAACGTTTGCAAAAAAAGTCGGGGGTACGAGAGATCGAGGGGCTTACTCAAGTTACATGACAGAAATAACATTTCAACATTTAGGGGGTCCCTGGTAGCAAAGTTTCAAGAAAAATGATAAATGTACCGTCCAAAATAGGCACATACCGTATTTCTTTCATTACACCGTGCCCCCGATTTGGGGCTCATCGCATGCCCTTTCACGCAAGCTGAGATAGCCAATTCAACGGAAACCCATAAGCTACTGTAATTTGAGGCCCATAGTTAATTAGGGAAAGGAGAGGCAGGGAAATTTTGTCAACACGAGGTGTGGCCATCAATTTGAAAAGTTTGTTTTTTTTCAAATCAGGAAATCCAAGAAACAACAAATAAAATTGGGGTGGCCTGAATATGAACATAAAAAGTCGAAGACAATCTTCGATGCCCAATAGGAAACAAGACGGAAGATGGTGGATCCCATCTGAAACATCTGACTGTTTCCAAAACCATATCCAGTTGCTTGAGTAACTGCTTTTTGGCGTATCTTATCACTTGGATGTCTAACTTTCGACGTAAGCTTATGAACTGATTCTCAAAGGTGATCTTCAGAATCAGACCCTCTTCCAGAACCAAAAACTTAAAAGAACATTGCTTTTACCTTTCCTTAGCCTGGATGCCATCTACATTCCCTCTACCGGTATTTGAGAAATATAAGAATCACAAGAGTTCTGCCCACCTAAGCAGTTTCTCCAGTTCTCTTTTGATCCTGTTCACGACGGGTGGCCCTTGATAGGCCATGGCTGTGTACAGCTGTACCAGTGACGCCCCGGCTCGAATCTTCTCATAAGCATCTGCACCACAGCTGACCCCTCCCACACCAATGATAGGCAACTGGCCTGGAATAGCAGAGAAATTATTCTAACTTATCTATGCCATTGTTTCACCTGCTGCATTAGTTTTCAAAGTCTGTCCTGTATAGTACATTATGTACCTTTGCATAGTCCCACCAGAGCATCTATATTATGTTCCAATTGCTTACAAAATTAACTCCTAGGCACTTGCAGCTATAATTAACAACCTTTCACTTATACAGAAATCATGTTGATTGCACAGCTGTCTTCCTTGGAAAAGAAACATACTCAAGTGCACACATGTATGTATTAAAGTACTGTAGATGCATTTTTAAATGCATCTACAGTACTTTAAAAGTTTGTGGGGACTTTAAAAGTTTGTGGGGACTTAATTTCGCGGTAGCAGGAAAAAGGACTGTTCGAGGTGGTTTTAAGTTTGTGGTAGCCTCCTGCACTGTAGCCTTTTACTGCCATGGAAAAATGTTTGTGGTGGTTTTAAGTTCGCGGTGAAATTGCAACGTCGTGAACATAAAACCACAGCGAAAATTTCTGCATCTACAGTACCATGTACAAGTATTTGATATCAAGCTCATGAATCAAACCTCATAAACCAATTCAAAATACAAACTCAGTGCAAGAACGCAATAGTAGGAGGTGTAAAAAAGATCTGAACAATCATGCGTACCTTTGGTTAACTTGTACATGTCCCTGACAGTCTCTGTAGACATGTGTCTGACAGGAGGGCCACTCAGTCCCCCTGTCTCCGTCTTGTTGGTACTCTGTAAGGTCTCCGGTCTGCTGATGGTGGTGTTGGTCACAATCAAGCCATCCACAGCACGCTGTGATGTACATGTTATACAGAACACTGGTGAGTTTACATTTGGTAGAACAATTTAACTCAGGGGTGAGTACTCGCACGGTGTACTGGTACAAAACCGTTTTTCTTGTTGTACCTGAAAAAAATCAGTGGACCAGGATTTTGGACCCATCAGAAAATAAATAGATTATACCAGGATTCACATATTTTGGGGCTAACTGGTCCAAGAAAATAGCAAGAGTGATGTAGAGGAGAGTTAATAGTAATTTTTATTAAGATTCTGCAGTCAAATTTGGTCTAAGTAAGCAGGGGCAGTTAGCATTGTTTACATGAACATGTATAGAGGATACTCCACCAAACAGATTTCTTTGTAGCGAAATGAACCATTATTTTGAGTATTGCCCATTTACAAGTTTTCCCAAACAAAAGGGTTCAGTACAGTCCTGGACCTGATCCTCTGGACCTGGACTGTACCTGGATTTTCTGTACTGGTACTCACCCCTACTATAACTACTACTCAAAGGACAGCACTTTTGGAAAGACTGCAGAGGAAAATATTCTGTGAATATGGCTTTCCACTTACCTTTTGTCTTGTTGCCACTGAAGCAATATCCTCCTTGTCCTGCTGTGTTAAATCAGGTGCAATTTTCACCAACAAGGGAGGTTTCCTCTCACAGCTCAGGGAACGACGGGCTTCCAGTACCTGAGTGTGGATTGAAACAAGTGTCATTAAGATTGGCAGGCAAATGTTTTCCACGTGACTTGGGAGTTTAAGCAAAGGCCTGGTTATCTTTTAACTCTTTTTTTTTCTTCTCACTAGTGGTGGGTTCAGTTCAGTTCAGTTACAGGTACGGTCCACGTCCAGAGGGTCAGGTCCCAGTCCAGACCTGAACCTCATTGTGAAAACTTGTGAGTGGGCAATACACAAAACAGTGGACCATATCAATACTAAAGATTCTTTTGGGTGACTTCCATTGGCATAGTAACATCCTATCTTCCAGTAGAAAACACTAACTTCCTCTGTTAGCTTTGACAAAGTTTGACTGTAAAAACTTGATAAAATGACAATCAACTCTCCTCTACTTCATTCAATTTCTTGGCCAACTTGAACACCTGCCGGTACAAATCTGTTCATTTTCTAATCGGTCGAAAATCCGGTCCACTGATTTTTTTCAGGTCTGGTTTTTCTGGAACAGTCCAAAAGGAAAAAATGTTTTTTTTTACCCACCCCTTCTTCTCACAAAAAGTACCAGTCAATGAAACACTTGGAAGCACTTGGCAGTTGGAGCACTTGGCAGTTATATAGCATACATATACAATGATCTGAGTGCTAAGTACTTACTGTGTACATGTAAGGTATACAGAAGCTGTTACCTTGTCTATGAGTTGTTCCAGCTCCTGTCTGCCCTGTAGTGTCCTGAGTCCGGGTGTGTTAGGACTGGACACGTTGATGACCAGGTAGTCAGCCAGGGCTCCAAACTTCTGCACACCCTCCACATAGTCTCCCACAGCATCTGGGGACGTCTTGTTCTTACCTAGGTTGATGCCTAAAATTCCCCTGGGTTCACCTGGAAAGCAAAAAACATGCAAAAAATGAAAATCAAATTCATGCAATTGCCAAACATGTTGATTTGATTACATGTACTATATGGATGGCATCCGCTGGGAAACCAAAAACTCATGCGAGCGTTCGTATAAAAAAAAGTTTGACCAAAAAAGAAAGGTTACCTTCATTATGAAATCCAAATGGTCAGGAAGGTTGAACAAATGACTGAACACACAGAATAAAGTATACAGAACAATAGTCAATAGATTCTTCACTTTTGTATTCTACATTTTCCAATATTTTTTTTTTACCCATAGCATCTATTTGCTTCATTTGAAGCTGCTTTGTAAGATTTACAGTATCGTTACAAACTTTTAAAAAATTTGTGGAAACGGCCAAAAATAGATGCACGCGCGGATGTCATCCATAAAATCAAATCAACATGGCCTAAGTGAGCAAATATAGAAGAGGAGATATAAAACAAAATATGACAATTTCTTTTGGTGTAACTCCTGGTGTAATAAGGATGGGATGTAATTATATGGCACTGACTGTTTATAAATTGGATGGCAAATATGTATTCTATTAAGTATAACCTGAACAATGACACAGCTATCAAAGTATGAAAAGGCTTACCTTGGGTAATAAAAATGCACTACAGTACAGGAAAAGTAAATTTGCATATGTACATGTCATGTACCTTCTGACTTGGATGACATGGACTCTGCTCTTCTTTGTAGTCTTTCAAAGACAGCTTCATGTCCAATGCTGTTGAATCCATATCTGAGAAGAAAAAGTCATATAACTCATATACATATACATTCAACTTAGATTTTTTAGAGAGACTGTCAAAAGCTTGCATTGATTAGATCAAAGTAATAAAAAGAAAATCACTTGTGATCAATAGTGATAGATAAGCTTCTTTTAAGTCATTTTCTCTGACATTCCTATTCATACACCACATCAGAAATAAGATGCAGGTAGTAACATTTCTACAATTTCACCTGTTGATGATAGCCTTGTCTTCCAGAAGTCTGAAGACGCGAGGTTTGGGGTTTCCATCCTGAGGTTGAGGGGTGATACTGCCCACCTCCACGAAGCCAAACCCCATGGACAGGAGACCATCCACAGCTTCTCCATGTTTGTCAAACCCTGCAGCCAGTCCAATGGGGTTTCTGAACTGTCTGTCCCACACCTGACTTCTCTGTGGAGGGGTAAAAAAGTGTACATCAACTATCTTTGGCACCTAATTTTACAGTGAGTGATGTCAATGTTCAAACTTGTTCAGCTTCTTGACTAGAAGGTTTTGAATTCAAATTCTGACCGTTGTTGCTTAAATATCTGCATGCTTATAGAAAGGGTTGCAGCCAGCATGCCACTATTATCCATTGGTCCCTAATTATGGCAATTCCCCCTGAAGACTTTTGATGAGAAAATGTTTCATTGTTCACCCATGTGCAATGCACTATCATGTGACTGTAAGTTTAAGTATTAAAGGCACATGTAATCCATCTTATTTTCTGTCATATGTTTCAAGGGTTATTCACAGTGGCATGATCACTGCTGTTCGGTAGGGTCAATCATTCTGGCTTAAGGTATAGCCCAAACTCCAGAAAGTCCTACTTTACACTTTACCTGAACTGCAGAGACTGTAGTGCCTCCGCAGTCAGGAGCTGGAAGGCCCACAGTTGCTCCTCCATCAAGCACGGCTTCAATGTATCCGTCTATCCTGTTTTTACACTTGTATCACAATACATGTACGCTACAGTACATTTGCACCTACAAACCAACATGGTCTCTAAGACCGATCCCTTGATCCCAGGATAGAAATTTACTTGTTGACAAAGATAAAAATTCCATGACGTCATGAAATCAATGAAAATGTACATTCCAACAGATTTCACAACGATTATCAACATTTATGGGCTTTCAAGCAATGAGTAGGACAGGGAAATAACTAAAAGCTGGAGACGGCCCTACAACAAACACAATTCAGGTTTCACTAACTCTAACATCCAATGTCTGATCGTGACTGTTTCCAAAATCATATCCAGTTCCTAGGGTAACTGCTTTTTGGTGTAACTCTTTGGTGTAACACCCTTACCAGTATGGGTGAGTCTTTGTGCTGCCATGCCTTGGGTGCCAGCCCCCATGATGCAGTCTTCACAGCCAGCACGTGGGCAGACTCTGCACTAACCAGCCGCAGACAAGGCATGAAGGCCTCTCTGTAGAACCTCTCATTCCCCGTGAACAGAGCATGGGCTACAAACACTGCAGTTCCTCCTCCTACTATGGGCAATAACGATCGGAACTTCCTCTGGGGAGACAGAAATCAAATGGAATGTTACAGAGATCTAATAAGGAGGTTCACCAAGCTCAAGGTCAAAGGTATTAAAGGACCCATGAGTTGTAAACAATTCTTGTGTCAACCCTGCTTCCTATGTACATGTCCCAACTCTGCATGCATGTTTTATTAGTATGTACTATAATTCTTGAAATTTTTGCTGTGGTTTTATGTTCACAATATGTGTGGTGACCGCTTCACTGTAAACTTAAAAACCAGTATTTCCAAATTACATGTACAGTTTAACTTTATGATTTGACTTTTATTTAGAGTGCTTCAGCTATCAATTCAAAACCACCGCCTAGCGCCTACAGTCCGTTTTTTATACTACAGCAAAATGAAATCACCACAAACTTATTTTACAGTATGTCACAGAAGCCTTTTACCTTGCACAAAGGAATTTTAGAAATACGAACCTCCTGTAACAGTGGGGTTCAAAGACTGCTAAACTGAACACAACAAACGACTTAAGCCTTTTGGCCGAATGGTTTAGCATCTGGATTTGTGAGCTGGCGGCCCGGGATCGACGCAGGTTTGAATCCTGGGAGCCAGGATATTTGTATATATTGTTTCTGTCTGTTTCTACTCCCTATTTGTTTCACTCCTTATTTCGTCTGATCTCCCGCAATTGGGAAAGACATGATATAATTTATATATTAGGGATTACATACTGTATATAGATCATCAACGTTGACAACATAAACAGAGTCTTCATACATTGATACCACATACAGGAGAGAAGGCGTCAGCCTGTTGTGTCTTGATCTTTGCGCTTCATGTGACGTACCTGCCACATCCAGTGTTTATCTATCCTAGAGGCTAGACTTGAAATGGCTATCAGTCGCCACTACTGTATCTTCATCATATGATAGTTACCTCCATGAAATGTCATGGAGGTTATATTTTCTGTTATGTGTCTCTGTCTGTGTACGAGATTACTCAAGAACTGCTGGATGGATTGGTTTCATACTTGTTGTTTTAGTGGGGTGCGATGAAAGCTCGAATCGATGAGATTTTGGGCGCCGTATCTGTCGTTATAATCAATGTAATAATATCAAAAACCACCCCTATATCTGCGATATATTGGAACAGGCATCGTGCTTTAAGTGTTTGTTAATGGGCTTAGCTCCAAGCAGATAGTGAGGTGATTTGTATGACAGCTGTTTGGGGAACTGCAAGTTTTTTTGAATATGATAATTAGTTTTATTTATGTCTGCTTAGGATATCATGGAGATGTGAAGCGTAAGTATAATTGTAAGAAGTTGAGGTACATTTAACGGTAATGCTTAACAGGTATGGATGTCTCACATACTGTACTGCTGATTTGAGTGACATGGTGATTAAAATGCCATTAGGTCCTCTCATCTGGGTTGGGTGTCAGAAGTTTTATGGGCGATACAGATGTTCTGATTTTGTTACGATAAGGGACAGTTGTTAGTTGTCTCTTTCGTAGCCGATGGTACTTGTTTATTAGCAGACGGGGTTGGCGCCAAGTATTCATCTTACAGTTGGTGTAGGGCTGTCAGAGGAAAGTGTGCATCTCGTTTTTGTACCGTGTGAACAGCTGATGTTATGACATATTGATGGAAAATCAAATCACCATCTGACTAAAGTTGGCCACATCCCTTCTTCTTTCTGAGTTTCCCAACTTCCTCCCACCACACCGCTCTGAGGCATATAGTCGAACCTCAATAATGCTAACAACCTTAGACAGTTTAAATGCCAAACATCACGCTTCAGGAACACCACGCTACCATACGCCGTCGACCTCTTAAACGCACATTACACAATTAAGTGTCACATTTTAATAATTACTAATCAGATGGACATCCTCTGTGTCATTAAATAAATACACCACTACTTTCCCATAACATTTATAACCATTACTCTCAAATACAACCGACTATAAACATACATACCATCTACAAAAAAGCAATAAATATTTCATGGAGGTATGAGGTCCCCAAACTCTAGTTTATAGATAGTCTTTGGTATAGACATCTATTAAAGTTAAAATAGTTTCAAAACTGTATATAAACTTTCATCTAATATCCTACACCCTATTCAAAGTCATCACAATCGTGCTTACCGATGCAGTTCTTGCTGTCATTATTAATTAACTTGATGATATGTTGCTCAGCTCATGCGAAATTCGGGGGGGGGGGGGGGGGGCGTTACAAAACAGTGTCCTTGCAGTTGACGCGGATTTGGCTGCGAAAAGACCTCTCTGATGTTAACCTGTTGTAGAAGACACTCCGATGCACTCCGATCTGTCGTTGACGTTAACAAGAAAGTATGATGACATGAGAATTTGCAGGGAATTTACCCGGAAGTCTGCAGGTCTGTCCCTACCATGCTTCCCGCCAAAGAAGTCAACAGAATCGTCCATTCAGTAGGGTGATGTTGATATTTTACTTAAATATATATACGTTTTATAAGTCAAAAGTAAGCAAATTAAACTATATATGCATATAATTCTGCTTATAATATTTGCGAATTTGTACGATAAATATTTTTGTGGTACTATCTATAATATTTTTAAGTTCATTTTGCTGTTATTCCCTTCTTATTAATGGTACAATCTAGCATAAAGGTCACTACGTCACTCAGATGAGCTATAGGTGCCTCCGTTTAACGGCGGCGCGCACACAATAAGCGCCACGCTACTATTGGTCAATCCCATCGGTGAGGATAGTTTCGTCGACGGCAGTACAGCAGTTCCGCCATGCTGTTGGCTTACAATATCATAATTCAACATTTGAGCGCATAAAACACGGCCTTTTAGAGCATACTCATGCTATGTAAGCCCTTAAACAGGTAGGTCCTTTTCTATATGATACTAAGAAACATACGTAATCGGAATTGACCCGAGTTTATGTTTCAAAACAGTAACTTTGTTACGCATATTTATCCCGGAAGCGACTGTCGCTTCCTTGCCCCTAGTTAGTCCCTCATTCATCGGTTAAATTTTACGTATAACACACCATACAGGTAATATTTGCGTGGCTCTTAGCTCTGGGGACCAGGTAACACACCTAACAGGTAATATTTGCGTGGCTCTTAGCTCTCGGGACCAGGTAACACGCCGTACAGGTAATATTTGCGTGGCGCTTAGCTCTGGGGACCAGGTAACACACCCTACAGGTAATATTTGCGTGGCGCTTAGCTCTGGGGACCAGGTAACACACCGTACAGGTAATATTTGCGTGGCCCTTAGCTCTGGGGACCAGGTAACACACCTTACAGGGAATATTTGCGTGGCGCTTAGCTCTGGGGACCAGGTAACACACCCTACAGGTAATATTTGCGTGGCGCTTAGCTCTGGGGACCAGGTAACACACCGTACAGGTAATATTTGCGTGGCCCTTAGCTCTGGGGACCAGGTAACACACCATACAGGGAATATTTGCGTGGCGCTTAGCTCTGGGGACCAGGTAACACACCGTACAGGTAATATTTGCGTGGCGCTTAGCTCTGGGGACCAGGTAACACACCGTACAGGTAATATTTGCGTGGCGCTTAGCTCTGGGGACCAGGTAACACACCCTACAGGCAATATTTGCGTGGCGCGTAGCTCTGGGGACCAGGTAACACACCCTACAGGTAATATTTGCGTGGCTCTTAGCTCTGGGGACCAGGTAGGGCACCTTACAGGTAATATTTGCGTGGCTCTTAGCTATGGGGACCAGGTAGGGCACCTTACAGGTAATATTTGCGTGGCGCTTAGCTCTGGGGACCAGGTAACACACCGTACAGGTAATATTTGCGTGGCGCTTAGCTCTGGGGACCAGGTAACACACCCTACAGGTAATATTTGCGTGGCGCTTAGCTCTGGGGACCAGGTAACACACCCTTCAGGCAATATTTGCGTGGCGCTTAGCTCTGGGGACCAGGTAACACACCCTACAGGCAATATTTGCGTGGCGCTTAGCTCTGGGGACCAGGTAACACACCCTACAGGCAATATTTGCGTGGCGCGTAGCTCTGGGGACCAGGTAACACACCCTACAGGTAATATTTGCGTGGCTCTTAGCTCTGGGGACCAGGTAACACACCGTACAGGTAATATTTGCGTGGCGCTTAGCTCTGGGGACCAGGTAACACACCGTACAGGTAATATTTGCGTGGCGCTTAGCTCTGGGGACCAGGTAACACACCGTACAGGTAATATTTGCGTGGCGCTTAGCTCTGGGGACCAGGTAACACACCGTACAGGTAATATTTGTGTGGCGCTTAGCTCTGGGGACCAGGTAACACACCCTACAGGTAATATTTGCGTGGCGCTTAGCTCTGGGGACCAGGTAACACACCATACAGGTAATATTTGCGTGGCGCTTAGCTCTGGGGACCAGGTAACACACCGTACAGGTAATATTTGCGTGGCGCTTAGCTCTGGGACCCGGTAACACACCCTACAGGCAATATTTGCGTGGCGCTTAGCTCTGGGGACCAGGTAACCCACCCTACAGGCAATATTTGCGTGGCGCGTAGCTCTGGGGACCAGGTAACACACCGTACAGGTAATATTTGCGTGGCGCTTAGCTCTGGGGACCAGGTAACACACCGTACAGGTAATATTTGCGTGGCGCTTAGCTCTGGGGACCAGGTAACACACCGTACAGGTAATATTTGCGTGGCGCTTAGCTCTGGGGACCAGGTAACACACCCTACAGGTAATATTTGCGTGGCGCTTAGCTCTGGGGACCAGGTAACACACCATACAGGTAATATTTGCGTGGCGCTTAGCTCTGGGGACCAGGTAACACACCGTACAGGTAATATTTGCGTGGCGCTTAGCTCTGGGACCCGGTAACACACCCTACAGGCAATATTTGCGTGGCGCTTAGCTCTGGGGACCAGGTAACACACCCTACAGGCAATATTTGCGTGGCGCGTAGCTCTGGGGACCAGGTAACACACCCTACAGGTAATATTTGCGTGGCTCTTAGCTCTGGGGACCAGGTAACACACCGTACAGGTAATATTTGCGTGGCGCTTAGCTCTGGGGACCAGGTAACACACCGTACAGGTAATATTTGCGTGGCGCTTAGCTCTGGGGACCAGGTAACACACCGTACAGGTAATATTTGCGTGGCGCTTAGCTCTGGGGACCAGGTAACACACCCTACAGGTAATATTTGCGTGGCGCTTAGCTCTGGGGACCAGGTAACACACCATACAGGTAATATTTGCGTGGCGCTTAGCTCTGGGGACCAGGTAACACACCGTACAGGTAATATTTGCGTGGCGCTTAGCTCTGGGACCCGGTAACACACCCTACAGGCAATATTTGCGTGGCGCTTAGCTCTGGGGACCAGGTAACCCACCCTACAGGCAATATTTGCGTGGCGCGTAGCTCTGGGGACCAGGTAACCCACCCTACAGGCAATATTTGCGTGGCGCTTAGCTCTGGGGACCAGGTAACACACCGTACAGGTAATATTTGCGTGGCGCTTAGCTCTGGGGACCAGGTAACACACCGTACAGGTAATGTTTGCGTGGCGCTTAGCTCTGGGACCCGGTAACACACCCTACAGGCAATATTTGCGTGGCGCTTAGCTCTGGGGACCAGGTAACCCACCCTACAGGCAATATTTGCGTGGCGCGTAGCTCTGGGGACCAGGTAACCCACCCTACAGGCAATATTTGCGTGGCGCTTAGCTCTGGGGACCAGGTAACACACCGTACAGGTAATATTTGCGTGGCGCTTAGCTCTGGGGACCAGGTAACACACCGTACAGGTAATGTTTGCGTGGCGCTTAGCTCTGGGACCCGGTAACACACCCTACAGGCAATATTTGCGTGGCGCTTAGCTCTGGGGACCAGGTAACCCACCCTACAGGCAATATTTGCGTGGCGCTTAGCTCTGGGGACCAGGTAACACACCGTACAGGTAATATTTGCGTGGCGCTTAGCTCTGGGGACCAGGTAACACACCGTACAGGTAATATTTGCGTGGTGCTTAGCTCTGGGGACCAGGTAACACACCGTACAGGTAATATTTGTGTGGCGCTTAGCTCTGGGGACCAGGTAACACACCATACAGGTAATATTTGCGTGGCTCTTAGCTCTGAGAGCAGAGAGGCCATGCCACGCCTGGCCGTGAGCGGTTGGGTGCATCGTTGGTGGCGCAAGTGGTAAGTGCGTTGTACGTACGATCTCTGTCCTTGGCCTCATCCAGAAATAATAAGCACAACTCAAATTTTGAGTCACAGCTTCGTAGTATCAAGTCTTCTATCAATATCCTCCAAATTTCAAACCATTGCAGTCATTACTTTCCAGGCATTCGTTTTTTTTTTGCAAATCAGAAGGTAAGTGGCGAGAAAAACAAGGATGAATTGTGATCAGACGCGTGGGTCGAGTTCCCTATGCCATAAGTCTTTGTCATTAACAAAAGACATTGTCAAAATGTTTGATCATGATGAAAGAAGTGGGTGTCAAACTTCCAGCAGCGCAAGTTGACCCGCACACCTCAGGTCGCAGCATAATTGTCCACGTTTTCCCCATCTACCTTACCTAACGTTACAAAAAGTAATGATCACAATAATTTGAATTTCGGTGCACATTCATGAAGACTTAATACTTGACATCTATGCTTCGAAATATGAGTTGTGCTTATTACACGTAAAGGAAATTCTAGACAATACTGGTTGCTCTTTTTTATGGAACTCTATGGATTCATGGTTAGACAACAAGCATATATGTACATCGCTAAGAAAAGGGTTGAAAGATATATATATCCAGACATTTTTTCATAGACTGTCTACAGGTAATGGTAAGTTAAGATTTTTAAGAAACTATAAAAGAAGGGATACTCAATGATAACTTATTTAACGTTACTAGATAAATTCGTGGTCAGATCGACAAGGGGGAAACTTAGAATTAGCGCCCACCCCCTTGAAATTGAGAAAGGGCGGTACAAAAAGCTACCTGTGGGCGAAAGAGCATGTAACCATTGTATTGCAAAACCGGTGGAAGACGAAATACATTTTATTTCTAACTGCCTCTCTAATGACCAGGAAAGAAAGGAGTTATTTGAAGAGGCATGCAGAACACAAAAATTTCCAAACGCTTACTGACGAAAACAAAACTATAACGCTGTTAACGTCACATAACCCACTCATTATAGAAAAGGGTGGGGTACTTCGTCTTCCACTGAAAAGAAATCAAACCCCAAATGCGTAGATTGTAGCTCTCAGCAGTCCATATCATTGATAGAATAGTCACTTTCCTAGACTTGTCACCATTGTTATCTATGCCAAAGTGTTGTTAAGTTATTTTATGCATGTTTACTATATTTTCTGTATGTTTCATGTTTCAATTAGCCCTCGGGCAAGAACTTGCAAATAACTTTCATCATTATTTCTGGGTGAGGCCAAGGACTTATTGATCACTCCTCGTACAGATCCCAAAGGATCGCCCACGTTTTGTACGTAGACAGCACGCAGTTGCACGTACGACGAAGCGATATCCACCCCAAGTGTAGTAGTAGTATCCAGCATAATGTGGAGGTGTATGAATAAAGTGTACGCGTTTATGTGTGTGGATTATGTACCCAAAATAATAGGGCTTAGTAGGCACTCTGTTTTGGAAACCAGCGGAGGTGGGTTTGTGTTTGAGACCACTGATCACAAAGTTACCCAGTAACAAGTAACACGATAATGATCCATGATTTCAGCATAGCAATTGGCACAGCGACTTTGCAAGCATTTATAAATATTTCAGCCAAATTTGAAAGAAATCCGATTCTCATAACATTAATGAGGCAGATGAAGTTCTAAACGTTCACGTCCGGATCACGGAACTCGCGTTCCAACCCCCATTTGCCGAATAGTCCTATCAAACGAGGTTTTCCTATCAAACGAGTGCGAGTGGTATTTTTCACTTAATACTTTGGCAACGGTTGGCTAATATACTGAGCTATCTGTGTTGCTAGAAATGTTACTCTTTCGTTATTTTGCAATTGTTTAAAGATACCGAGTCCATTTATCTGTCGAAGTCGTCAGTTTTTGTGATCTCACAAAAGTCCAAAGTCCGGAAAGTCCGACATTACAAAATGATGTCGGGTTAGGGATTTCCAACCTGAAATAGGCACAAATTTTTATATAACTCTGCTAAGGGTATTTCGGCGATATCAGCACTTTCCTTTGTGAGTGGTTACACTCGGTATACCCGTGAGTTGTGCTACAAAGTCCACTTTGGACTTTTATTTTCCAAACGTCAACAGCTCAAAACTCAATAACCAATCAAAATGATTAAATGAGAATTCATACAGCGACTAAGTAGGTTTTCATGTATATGCCGACCAAATTTGGTAGAAATCTGTCGTTCCCTAAGAGAGGTATGAAAACCACTGACGTGTCGGCAAAAACGTGAGAGCGCACTCCGACCGCTATGTTCCACTTAGGCAATTTTAGTCCGATTTGAACCCCGCATGACGGGAGTGCGATTTACTTCATGAAACGAGGAAAAATCGGTGTCTGTCAATGAAATTTTCACCACGGTAGGCTAATATACTGATCTATATGTACTTTAAGCGGTTTTGCTCTGTCGTCTATCTAATTGCAGATATAGGCGATTCATCTTTCTTCATTATTCAGCTCATGCGATATCTGTACAGCAGGTGGCGCTTATCGGTGTCATTTGTCGACGTTTAAAAACCCACTATTCATGAATTGTTATCTGCACAATTGGCAAAAATACGTATCTTGATATTCCATTTGTCAGATAGCCTTCATAGTGCGCATTGATGAATACACATACAAGTTATATATAATGGCGACATTCTATATCCTGGCGGAACTACAGGATTTGCCCTGCCGCGGTGTGTCATTGTATTTTGACGAGTTCTAAAACCGCCTGTTCAATGATGATGATCGTGATCAGCAGAACGAGTGCCAAATTTAATCGTGATGTTCCATTTGGTCAAGTCTTTCGTTTCCACTTCCTTCCTGGGCGCTTGCTGTCGATGTGCTTGGAGATACTTTATATCAATAAGTAAATATTACCCCCAATTAAATTCATCTATGTAACAATAATGATAATATACATCGATATGCCAGCCAAACTTGAGAGAAACCGTTTTTGTTTTGTAGAAGAGACATAAACGAACCTTAATAGTAATTTTCCTTCAAAAGATTCAGTGTCCCGCACAAGTATTTTTCGAAAGACCACTATTTATTCATGGTGGCTTGACTGCAGCGAAATAAAGCTTTACAAGAGATGCAATAAGAGCCACACACAACATACCCTTTTAGTGACATCACTGGCCTTTCAGTGATATCACTGGTTCCTTTTTATGTGGTACCTCTCATATTTGTAGAAATTTCAACATTTACTGTAAAGTTGCGAGAAATAGGTGATCATAGATGCCAAGTCTCCAAAACTTTAACTGAGAGTTACTTGGAAACGAATGTTTCATGTCGAATTGGGATTTCAAAGAGAGGCTACATAAGTCCACATGAATATGTGTGATAAATATGAAGAAAAAAAAACAAGGTGAAAAACAAACATGTTAAAGTTGCGCGCTCGCCGCGTGGCCGCATCGTGACATCCATGTTTCGCATGGGTAAATCAAGGTCAATTTGAAGCGCATCACGCACAATTGCATTTTTCTTTTAATTTGAAAGTTCATCTGCGTTGGTAGTTCAGTCATTATTGAACTATTCTAACTGTAATATCCAACACAAAATTGGCCTCATCCAAATTTTCGACTGAACAGCACCAGTCTTTGTCAAGGGATGAACAATCCACTGCTGTCGTGACGTCATCTTTAGCAAATACTGAATAGAACGCGTGACTCAGCAAGCTCAGATCATAGGTTGCAGGAAGGCTATGTCTCTGTTTTAAATAGGGATGGTTGTAAAGCTCTGATGTAGATGGCTTTTTTGATCCCTCTAGCAAAATAGTCAGGCTCTATGTCCAAGATTTTAACTTTGTCCTTTGAGACCGAATGACCAGGCGATTCTATATGAATATGTTGGGAAACTTCTGAGGTTGTTGAACTCGGGGGTCTGTGCTCAAGGACCCTGGTCTTGAGTGATCGCTCAGATTTGCTCTTCTGAGGCAAAAAGAGCATTTTTTTGCAGAAAAAAAGATATCGCGAAACGATATCCAATTTTGTTCAACCAACTTTATTGGGTGTGGAATGATTTTTTGACATCAAATATGCAATTTTTTGGTAAAAAAATCTCAATTTGCTCGTCTTTGGCAAAAAGAGCATTTTTTCGCATAAAAAAATGATATCGCGAAACAATGTCCGATTTTGTTCAAACCAACTTTATTGGGTGCGGAATAATTTTTTCACATCCAATATGCAACTTTTTGGTAAAAAAATCTCAATTTGCTCTTCTGAGGCAAAAAGAGCATTTTTTCGCATAAAAAAATGATATCGCGAAACAATGTCCGATTTTGTTCAAACCAACTTTATTGGTTGCGGAATAATTTGTTGACATCAAATATGCAATTTTTTTGTAAAAAAATCTCAATTTGCTCTTCTGAGGCAAAAAGAGCATTTTTTCGCTTAAAAAAATGATATCGCGAAACAATGTCCGATTTTGTTCAAACCAACTTTATTGGGTGCGGAATAATTTTTTCACATCCAATATGCAACTTTTTGGTAAAAAAATCTCAATTTGCTCTTCTGAGGCAAAAAGAGCATTTTTTCGCATAAAAAAATGACATCGCGAAACAATGTCTGATTTTCTTCAAACTAAGGCCACACCAATTTAATTTCTTGGTTCACGGATTCGCTCGCTCCGATTTTTTGGAAAAAAAAATAAAAATAAAAATTACCAATCAGCAAATTTTCACCATTAATGAAACCATTCACCAACTTCCTGGTGTAACAAATTGGCCTTTATATCATAAGCTCCTTAAAATCAACAAACAATTGCTGTTATTGTACAGTAATAGTGGTTTTGTACTTCTTTCAAGCAGAAAACTTTTTATTCTTTATATTTTTGATTAGCCCTTACCTTTACCCCAACCATTTTACAATTTTTATTTTTATTTTTATTTCGCCCTTTCGCTCCATATTTTTTATGAAAAAATCCGTGAACCAAGAAATTAAATTGGTGTGGCCTAATTGGGTGCGGAATAATTTTTTAGACGAAACACTGAAATCTTGATTACTAACCTTGCT
Organism: Branchiostoma floridae x Branchiostoma belcheri; assembly: GCA_019207045.1. Classification (NCBI taxonomy): domain Eukaryota; kingdom Metazoa; phylum Chordata; class Leptocardii; order Amphioxiformes; family Branchiostomatidae; genus Branchiostoma; species Branchiostoma floridae x Branchiostoma belcheri. The sequence goes on along the minus strand of CM033028.1, from coordinate 18,194,316 downwards.
TTTTTGTGTAATATATTAAAGCCTCATATGTTCACCCAACACTTTTTGCAAAATTTTATTTTCCTTTTTTTTTCGACCGCCCACCCCAATATTTTTCTGAAAAAATCCGAGAAGCATCAAATAAAATTACTTTACACAAAAGAAACTTGAAGCAATAGTCTAATGAATCGGTATAGGTTCACATTTTAATAAGAACTTCATTGTGCACCAGTAGGTAATGTAAACATACTTAATTCACTATCTCCTTCGCTCTGTGACACAATTTGCACAAAAGTACATGTATATAATATAAAAAACTTTGGGAGACAAAAGACATTTCGTATCATCTTCTAAGTTCTTTGCAAAAACTTTCGTGTTTTTTTTACAAAAACATCATGTAAGAATTGAGCTATTCAAACTAAATATTGTCACCAAATACCATAACAATGTTGTCATGTTCACTGTTGGAAAATATTAACACCTCTCAACATCAAAGAACCTACTCATTACATGATACGTTGGACCCTTCCTTTTCCACTGCTAACAGAAAAGAAGTCAACCTGAACATATTTACATGTACACTTTGGATATTATCATTTCACATAACAGTAGCCAAATGTCTCACATTGTCATTGTCATGTGCAACAAATTACAAACATACAGAGTACGACCTAGGCTAGGAGAATTGTGCACAAAATAATAAATATATAACATGACATAGAAAATCCATCACAAATCTCCAGATACTTCACACAAAATCAATGTCTAAAAACTAAAAGGTGCACATTACAGACTCCTGTGCAGCCAAGAAGTTGTAAAAATTGTGATCTAAATAAGAATGAAGATGGATGTCATATTGTTGCAGACGGTATTATACAACAAAGATAAATAGCCTCAATTGCATACAATATATGTTCCATATCTTCTAATATCAACATAGCACAGGAAAAATTATGTTACTTTAAATACGCAATTAGACAAACAATGTAATATAAGCTCCATCCTTTCCATACATGGAAGTGGAACCTATCCTTGACTTTGTTCCAAGATCTTAGTTCGTGTATCTTTTGTTAAGAATTTGTTTTCTGTGTCCTTGTTACCTCATAAGCAAATGCAACTCAGTTCGCCTGGTTGACTCAAGTCTACATCAGTGTGGGTCTGTGGCAAGCCTTCCCTGATGACTCTTCATTTTCTTAGTGACAATCTCCATCTGAAACAATGTACAAAAATTCTAATCACACAGGCAAGACAAGATATAGAACATGTATTGGCCATCAATCTTGTTCCAGTGGTCTGACCAGTGGGTCTGTGCTGCTAGAGAAATGTAAAATAGCTTACTCTCCTTAGATTTAATAAGAAGCATCTGGCTACAGAACGTGCCTACAGCTAAACATGTACAGTGAAAACAAGCAACAAAACAATTATTTGAATGTACTGTGAATGCAGAATTGTGTTCCCTGGTACCCAGAGCTAGAAGCCACAAAGATATTACCTGTAAGGTGCCTTATCTAGTCCCTAGAGTTAATAGACACAAAAATATTACCTGTAAGGCCACACCAATTTAATTTCGTGGTTCACGGAGTTTTTCATAAAAAATATGGAGCGAGAGGGCGAAATAAAAATTAAAAAAAAAAATTGTAAAATGGTTGGGGTAAAGGTAACGGCTAATCCAAAAAAGTACAAAAACACTTATTGTACAGTAACAGCACCTGTATCCACACTTTAAGGAGCTTATAATATAAAGGCCAATTTGCTACACCAGAAAGCTGGTGAATGGTTTCATTAATGGTGAAAATTTGCTGAGTGGTAATTTTTTATTTTATTTCCCAAAACATAGGAGCGAGCGAATCCGTGAACCAAGAAATTAAATTGGTGTGGCCTAAGGTGGGTAACCAGGTTCCCAGAGCTAAGAGCCACACAAATATTACCTGTACGGTGTGTTACCTGGTCCCAAGAGCTAAGAGCCACACAAATATTACCTGTACGGTGTGTTACCTGGTCCCCAGAGCTAAGAGCCACACAAATATTACCTGTAAGGTGTGTTACTTGGTCCCCAGAGCTAAGAGCCACACAAATATAACCTGTAAGGTGCGTTACCAGGTCCCCAGAGCTAAGAGCCACGCAAATATTACCTGTAAGGTATGTTACCTGGTCCTCAGAGCTAAGAGCCACGCAAATATTACCTGTAAGGTGTGTTACCTGGTCCCAAGAGCTAAGAGCCACGCAAATATTACCTGTAAGGTGTGTTACCTGGTCCCCAGAGCTAAGAGCCACACAAATATTACCTGTACGGTGTGTTACCTGGTCCCCAGAGCTTAGAGCCATGCAAATATTACCTGTACGGTGTGTTACCTGGTCCACAGAGCTAAGAGCCACACAAATATTACCTGTAAGGTGTGTTACCTGGTCCCCAGAGCTTAGAGCCATGCAAATATTACCTGTACGGTGTGTTACCTGGTCCCCAGAGCTAAGAGCCACACAAATATAACCTGTAAGGTGCGTTACCAGGTCCCCAGAGCTAAGAGCCACGCAAATATTACCTGTAAGGTGTGTTACCTGGTCCCCAGAGCTAAGAGCCACGCAAATATTACCTGTAAGGTGTGTTACCTGGTCCCAAGAGCTAAGAGCCACGCAAATATTACCTGTAAGGTGTGTTATCTGGTCTCTAGAGAGCTAAAATTTAACCGATGAATGAGGGACTAACTAGGGGCAAGGAAGCGACTTGCTTCCGGGATAAATATGCGTAACAAAGTTACTGTTTTGAACCATAAACTCGGGTCAATTCCGATTACTTATGTTTCTTAGAATCATATAGAAAAGGACCTACCTGTTTAAGGGCTTACATAGCATGAGTATGCTCTAAAAGGCCGTGTTTTATGCGCTCAAATGTTGAATTATGATATTGTAAGCCAACAACATGGCTGAACTGCTGTACTGCCGTCGACGAAACTATCCTCACCGATGGGATCGACCAATAGTAGCGTGGCGCTTATTGTGTGCGCGCCGCCGTTAAACGGAGGCCATAATACCTCACTCAGATAGAGGGTCTCCTGTCAAGATGGCGGCGTTCGAGGGTAAATGTTCAGGATAATTGCAGAAAATCACAATTTTCGCTTGTTCCTTAGGGAAACTTGGTACCCTGAAAGTTGTACTATGTAAATCACCAAGTTGGTACTTTACTGTGAAATTTATATGGGAATGCGTGGAATGCAAATGAGTTGTTGAGCTATTTATTCGTGCATAGTTGGATGCCGGTAAGACCAAGTGTCCATGTGGCGAACCCGGATGGACACTGCATGCAAATGCAACGTCAGGTTTAACTATTCTACACTACGCAAAAAAAATCTAAACTAAAATCTGCCAGTGTGCCATTCCAGTTTATTGTCATCATATACGGTTGCACGTGATGTCATGTATTTGATGTGTCAGTTAAAGATTTTTTTGTGGAATAATTTTGTGTTCCCCAGAAATGGGCGTTATGCCGGAGATATCAAAGGCCGTGGAGGAGATGGATTGGTTGTAAGTACATGTACATGGAGAATATTTTGTGCATTGCAGGAACTCAGCCTTTTTGACTGAATGATGTCAGGCAGTTCACGTCTCTTTGCATGTCATTTTGGGTACTTGAATCTTCCAAAACAATTTCTTGATGATTTATGCACATGGAATCACTAGAGCAGAGTAAAGTATTACAGAGTAGAGTAGAGTTCTTTGGTTTATAGGCAGGAGTCTCACTCCAGTTAAAACTGCTCGTCTAAAGATACCATTATTATTGACAGACACAGTTATACAGTAAAATGGGAAATTTTCACGATACTCGAACATTCACCATTTTTTAGCACTTGCCTCTTCACTGCAAACTTAAAATTGCCTCAAAAATTTTTGTCAGTCTTCTGCCTAGTTACCCCCATGTATCATCTTCTCCCCACTGTGACAAACATTTCCCATGAACAGTACTAGTACATCTACATGTAACATTACCCTGTAGGTTTAGGGAACCATAATCAGTCTCTCTTTCAATGTTTTATCTCTGTGACAACATCCAATTTTTACAAACACTACAAAGTAAACAATCAATTGGGATTCCTTCAACAGGCTCCCAACAGATATCCAGGCTGAGTCCATTCCTCTGATTTTAGGAGGGGGTGACGTCCTGATGGTAAGCGCATTAAGTTTGATGATACTCTGTTGTATAGTACAGTGCTAAACTTTCTTCCAACACAAACAAAGGTCTGACCAAATGGCGAATGCTGACATATTTGAAGTTTATGCTCTGAAGTGATTGGTCATCAGTACTCTTTTATCCTGAAGAAGGAACTGTAAACCAATCTTGTCAAATCCAATTTTGTAAGTAGTGGTTGGTTTGTAACACTGTTTTAGCTTGTGGACTGCTGACTTACATGTATTTGTGTTTTTTGTTGTTGGTTGCAGGCAGCAGAGACTGGCAGTGGTAAAACTGGAGTAAGCTTTTTTCAACTTTTGGTTAGGGCTGAAGAAACTTGTGTATTTAGTAAATTTGCATTTGTATTTGTATATAGATGGAAGTCATTTGATTTCTTACAAGCAATGCAAATCCTTTATAATCCTTCAGGGTTGGACAAGTCCACTACTAGTAACCCTATTGTCCAGGGCAAGTGAAAGTGCTGTTCGGGCAATTGCATGTCCTACCCAACTTGTCCGATTGGGCAAGTAAGATTTTCCATTGATTGAGTGCAATTTTGATAATTATACTTTTTACAGTGGTCAAGCAATGGTCAACAGAGAATTCCATTGCTGGAAGTGAAAATGCATATACAGTCAACTGTACTAAAAACAGTGACATTGGAATTTTGGGCAAGTGAAAAATTGGTTTGGACAAGTAAATTTGTTATGTGCTTGCCTGATAGGACAATTTTAGAAAACTTGTCCAACCCTGGTCCTTAATGAATAGAATGCTCAATGCATAGTATAACTAATGCCTATTTCTCCAGGCCTTCTCCATACCAGTGATCCAGATTGTACAGGAGACTTTGAAGGACGAACAAAATCCGAAGATCAGGAAAGCTGGAGTTTCAGCGAGTAGGTTTCATACGGTTCATATGATAAACTTTTATATTAATGTTAACAGTTAAACTTTGTTTGAATCTTGCTGTGACTATTAGATGCATGTATATGAGTTGCACGTATGCTACATTCAATGTATGAGAAAAGTTAGAAATAATGTACACTGAAGTACAGAAAAATATATCACTCATTCAGTTAATAGGTAAGTCTGAGTGTTGGAAGCTATGGCCAGTGATAGCCTGTCAACTGTCAAGACAAATATTTTGAATACATCATACATACTACAGAAAATTCAGGTCCAGGTACATTCTAGGTCCAAAGGATCAAGTCCTGGTCCTGGCCTGAATCTGGACCTAATTGTTTGTAAATGGACGATACTAAAAAAAATAGTCCATTTCACTACAAAGGAATCTGTTTGGTGGAGTATCTTATCTTCACGTAAACAACACTAACTGCCTCTGCTAAGTTAGACTAAGTTTGACTGTAGAAACTTGGTAAAAATGACAATCGACTCTCCTTTACTCTAATTTTCTTGGATTTATAACTGACATAAGCCTTAAAAAACGTGAATGCTTGCCACTGTATTGCCTGTATCATCTCTTCATTTTCTAATAATCGGACCAACATCCGGTTCACTTAATTTTATCAGGGCTGTTTTTTTCCGGACTGGTTCAACAAGTACAAATGGTTTTGTAATGGTACACTATACCGATAACCACTCCTAGTACATACATGTACTTAGACAAGTATTACTGTAAATGCAGAAACTTTCGCAGTGGTTTAATGTTTGTTGTTTTCGCGGTGGCTGCTTCACCGCGAAATTAAAACCACCGCGAACATTTTTCCATAGCAGTAATATAAGAGACTACAGTGCATGGTGCTACCGCAAACTTAAAACCACCTTTTTCCCGCTACCGCGAAATCAAATCCCCGCGAACTTAAATACATTTACAGTATATCATTAACCATGTTGTGATGTTTTACATGCATACAGCTATCAATAAATGGCAAATCAACCCATACGACCGGGGTCTCTCCCTGGCGGTCAGCCCAGACGGACTGTTGGTCCAGTGTCGGGAACAGAAGGAGTGGCATGGTGGGCGGTCAACCAAGGGTGTAGTCAACAAAGGTGTGTTTACAGAGTATTTTGTATGTTAAGAGATTTGGCTATATCAAGTAAATTTGTTATTTCTTGTATTGAATACATGATAAGATTAAACATGAGGATTAACATAAAACATAATGGAAATGGAAAGGCTATGACTAAGAATATGGTCCACACAGTTTCATGAAATGATTTACACAGTGTACGTACCCTTCTTCTCTTTTGTACAGGAAAGTATTACTATGAAGCTACAGTAACTGATGAAGGCTTGTGCAGAGTGGGGTTTTCTACTTCCAAGGCAAACCTGGACCTGGGTATGTGTTGGTTTCTACTACTAGTCTGTACATGTTTACAGTGTGACTTTGTCCCAACAATGCTAATGAAATCTGATGTTACATTACTTAATATACACTATATTTTAGAGTTCAGTTATGAATAACATAACTATAGTGATGGCACCATATAGATAAACCTGAAGAAAGGCAAATCTTGCAATGTGCTTTTACGTCTGTTTCAGGCACATGCAAAAGCGGTTTTGGGTTTGGTGGAACGGGGAAGAAGTCGTTTGGTCGTCAGTTTGACACCTACGGAGAGGTAAGAAAAGACAACAGATAGTCAACTTTAAAGAAAATATTGCCATTGCCTTTACAGTGTCAATAGTTAGTAGACAGATCTTGATCATGTACATGTGTTTAACATACATTTCACGATAACTTGCAATGTATAGATAGATATAGAATTACAATGTATGTATAGATACTATTTTTTGAAATAAAATTAATGTTCATCTTCCTTTCTTTCTTTTTTTTATCACACTTAATATGATAGTTTATAATATAATTTGTATTATGTGATTTTCTGTTGCATAGGTACCACATATACCTTTAATATTATTTGTTTCTACATGTTTGTACTATGTCACCCAGTACTGATAGTGTCACTGTTTAACTATGTTTTGCAGCCTTTCGGTAAAAATGACACCATTGGATGTTACCTGGACCTAGACAATGGAACTATCAGCTACTCCAAGAATGGTAACATCTTTGTTTAATTTGTAGACAGTTCCTTGAATGATGGATGGATGTGTGTGTGTATGTGTGTGTGTGTGCGTGTGTGTGTGTGTGTGTGTGTGTGTGTGTGTGTGTGTGTGTGTGTGCAGATTTTTTGTCTACATAGTATTGCTTTGTGATAATTACTCACAGCTAAGTCACAATTTCAGTCTATTTTTAATTGTATAATGTTTTCATTGTAGGAAGTGATCTTGGTATTGCATTTGAGATCCCTCCCCACCTGAGAAAACAGCCCATATTCGCAGCTGTGGTGCTCAAGGTAAATGTGACCATGGCATTCATATAAGAGTAGTATAGATAAATAATCTGTCTAGCTGGTATAAGTTGCCCTACTGTGTAACACACAAGGTTTGTAGGCATGGAAAAGCAGCTAGATGTAGGTAAGTTATAATAAGTCAAAGAAATATAGTGAAAGAAATATATTATTTGTTAACGTGTATTTCATAGCCTTCGTTATTTGCTTGAAATTTCTTTACGAACTTCCAATTTATTGTCTAATTTACATTATATTATTTCCTGGTTCATAGTAAATATCAAATTTCCCTGTTATAGAATGGAGAAATGCAGTTCAACTTTGGAGACACTGCCTTCAACCATCCTCCCCAAGGCAACTACGTAGCCCTGACCAGAGCACCCCAAGACTGTGTGGTCAAGTCAGTCAACACAGGTATTTATCTCTGGATGAGGGATTTGTTTTAATTAAAGACTAATTATGTTAGCTGTATGCCCTTTTCTACAAATACATAGGCATATACCCTTTACAGAAGAGTTGACCACATAATGCAATATTGAAAATGATTTAGGTATTAACTGAATACAGTCTGTAATTTTCTGTAACTCTTCTTTCTTCACAACTTTTGAACTTGAACTGTCTAGAATGCAGACAGTATTTTAAACACTGTATCAAGAGCCATGATGGTGTTACTTCCCATTTGATCTGACCTTTCTGTCTCTTTTGGAACTTCACAGTTGGTGATGAAGCCAAGGGTCAGAACACATTGTTATTCGCTTACTGTGCTCTTCTTAGTGCTTATAGAAGGCTGTCTTACGTGCCTGTGTATTCATTACTATCAATGTTTCAAGGTTTTGTTAGCAAACACTATGATGAAAGCAAGCTTACACATTGGCAAGATCTACACTGCAACATTTGCACCGCTGAATTGTGCAAATGCATTTTATGGCATGTAGCCAGTACATCAAAATTACTTTGCACATGTAATGAAATAGTGAGTGAGTGAGTGAGTGAGTGAGTGAGTGAGTGAGTGAGTGAGTGAGTGAGTGAGTGAGTGAGTGAGTGAGTGAGTGAGTGAGTGAGTGAGTGAGTGAGTGAATAATATAAAATATACTGAATGAAAAAAAACGTACTTCATGTCTTGGGAAATAATAATACTCATCTTTAGCTGAAACACATATTTTTCATTGCTATTGTCAGAGCAGCTTGGCTATATCTTTGGTAAGAGAATATCTGGTGTCCATAACTCTCACATCTTTCACACTATGATAAAATTGACTATTTGTCATAACTTCTATGTATCACTTACACCCATAACAGGTGGTGTAGCATCGTCCCACAGTAAGCCACAGCCAAATGCTCCAAAGGCCCTCATCATTGAGGTCAGTACAAAAGTCTTGATGCAGTTGAAATTTTGCAGTTAGTGACTTGTGCATAGTCATAACCATGCAGTTTAGTATTCTTTCCAGTGAAGGACATTTTGAATTAAGAGTAGAATTAATAGCAAGATATATGTTTTCTGTGTAGTCTTTTTGTACCACTTATCTTGTATATGACTACTGTTTGTGATATATGTTTTCTATTTTCCTTACAGCCCTCCAGAGAATTAGCGGAACAGGTACATTAATTAGCTCAAAGCTTTTTTTGTTGACGTAAAAAATGTACATGGTATCATGCTCAGTCTTTGATATATACATAAACATTATGGAACACAGGAAGCCTTGAATTAGAAAGTGAATTAAGACTGGGTAGGCTGTCCAAAATGATGATGACAACTTGTTTCTTTCTCTATTCTAGACACTGAACAATGTCAAGATGTTTAAAAAACACATCAATGACCCTCCAATAAGGTAGGCATTTCAAAAACATTGTAACAGTATTGACTTTGGATATCACAGGTTTCTTGTAGTACTTGTTGTGTGATTAAAGCTGAGTCTATAGTAATGAGTAAATACGCAGAAGAGACGTGATTTCTAAATATCATAAATCTTATAAAATCGGGAGAGATACACTCTGTATGTATTCATGGTTTTTGTAATGATATTGTGACTTTATTGTTGTCACTGTCATATCAATTTGAAGTGATATTTTTGTGCACTAAAGTCTTGGGATTTATATGTATTTCTTGTCTTATTCTTACTGTAGAGAACTGCTTATCATTGGTGGTGTACCTGTAAGAGACCAACTACAAATCTTGGACAATGGGGTGAGAACTAATAATGTACTTACTGTATTGTATACATTGTAATTGCTGTTTTGTGCAAGTCAATATGTGCATTTTCATTTAATGCAGTCTGGTACAACATTTAGGGTAATACAAGAGCTTGAAATTCAGCCTTTGTACAAAATTTGCAATCTATACTAGGGGCACCAGTACGATGTACTTGTTGGAGCGGTAAAAAATCGGGCCAGAAAAAAATCAGTAGACCGGATTTTGGACTGAGTTGAAAATGACTAGATTATATCAAAAGGAGTTTACACATTTTGGCACTTGTACCGCTTCTAGAAAATAACAAGTTCGAAGTAGAGTACAGAGTCATTTCTACCAAGTTTCTACAGTCAAACTTGCTGAGTTTACGTGAATACGCTTGATCATGATATTGAAAATACCAGTGGGAGTTGGGTACTAAATAGATTCCTTTGTAGAAAATTGGTCCATTGTTTTGAGTACAGCCTATTCACAACTTTTCACAAACAATTATGTTCAGGTCCAGATCGTACCTGTGCCTAAATTTTCTGTACCAGTTGTACCCACCCCTAATCTGTACAATGATGATTGTTTGACATGACATTTTTCCCCCTGCCCAGGTGGATATTGTAGTGGGAACACCTGGTCGGCTGGAGGAACTCATCTCAACCGGCAAGCTGCTCCTCTCACAAGTACGCACAATGTTACAAACTCATGGATGTTATGAAATACTGTACATATACCTAAAAATCTTGCAGCAAATAGCAGTTACTCCTTGCAACTGGGTATGATTTTGGCAATGATTGCCAGCTATTTCAGCTCAGGTAGCATCCACTATCTTTGTGATAGCAGTCATATCCACTTTTTGTAATGAGTAATTGTTATTTGGTATATCTTATTCCCTCAATGTCTGATATTCCCTGACATGCATTTTATTTGATTGTGCTGTGTTGTGTGTGAAGTGTTGAGTTGTTGAATGCTAGATGGCATTTGCAAGATATGTATCCTCTTTATTTATTTGAAATACAAGGCAAATATTTGAACTGGAGAGGTTATAACTATTCTTCAGTTTTACAAGAACATGTTATATTGAATGACCAATGTCAACTAGGAATTGACCATGAGTTTGTTTTTTCCCTAAGGTGCGATTCTTTGTACTGGATGAATGTGTAAGTACTCTTCTTGTCTATGAATATTTCAGCTCAAACTTTGCATAGCTTGATGATTAACTGCCAAGAAAACTGTTGGACCAAGGAGGTTAAATGTTTTTTTAACCTCCTTGGTTGGACTTACGAACTTGTAACAGTTGTGAATTCCTTCTTATTTTTTCCAGGATGGCCTCCTGTCTGCAGGCTATGGCCAGTTTATCCAGCGCTTACACGACTCCATGACTAAGGTGTTTGCAGATGGTAAAAGACTCCAGGTAAAGTCACAAGTGCTACTGCACCAGGGCTGTAGCCAGCGTCCGTTTTTCCGTCAATTGACGGAAATTTGCTGCGTGTGACGGAAAAATGTTAAAACCAATCCGTCAACCTTGATGGACAAAAATCCTTGGTGGAAGCTACAGGCGGCTTGGGGACGTCGTCCACGGCCGTAAAAGCCACACACTGTTTGTTTTGCTATTGTTATTGTTGACAATGTGTGTCGGCACTTCTGGAATGGTGTTTTCGCTGGAATTTTTTGGCTGACGGAAAAAAAATTCGAGCTGGCTAGAGCCCTGTACTGCACTTATCGAAAAGAGTAGGGGTCCTTCCCAGTGTGAGTGGATCATACCTTACAATCTCTGGTTTGTCATCTTGCAAAGGTGATAGACACCTGTTACGTCAATCCTTCCAAAAATGTGGTAAAACTGAATATATTATAAATAAGAAAATAAATTAAAGTAGTATCATCATCTGGCCATTAAGGTTTTCTGCATACAGCTATAGCTACAATTATAACACATACTATTATTAGACATCAAAGACTAATGAATTCTCTTAAAATATAGTTCATACTCATCATGTACATGACCTTAGTTTCATAACTTATCTTCCCTTATTGTGTATTTAACAATTTCTACAAAAGTTGGTTAAATATAATGTATTTGACCTATTAGAAACGGTGTGACGTAGGGTGTTTGAAATTTCTTTCATTATTGTTTGCAGATGATTGTGTGCTCTGCAACCCTGCATTCCTTTGATGTGAAAAAGATGGCTGTAAGTATAGTTATTATTAATCAATTTATTTACTTGCCATGTTGTACATGCTTTCACTTTTTATGCCTTTCTGGATGAATTGGAAAGGGTTCTTCAATCTCATCATCAACTTTTCAGCTATAGTAGTCTACTCTCGTATCTGGTTGACATATCTTTTACAACATTTGATTCTGCCTGCAGGAAAAGCTGATGTATTTCCCAGTGTGGGTTGATCTGAAGGGGGAGGACAGTGTACCAGAAACTGTTCATGCTGTGGTAGGTACAAACTGTTCATGCTGTGGTAGGTACAAACTGTGTATAGCAGTAACTGTTTAAGACCTAAAGTGTATAACACTAACAGTAACTGCAATCGAAAAGAGTTGGGCTCCTTCCCGGTGTGAGTGATTCAAAACATACATTCCTATGGCCACACCTGGCGCAAGTACTGTCATATTCAGGTCACCTGAGTGGCACCGAATGGCAGTCACTCCAAACCCTTGCAATTTAGCCCCACCTATTGTAAGCTCCTCGCAATTCAGCCCCTGGCTGCTAAGAGAGAGTAGACGGCCCACCTAACAACAATAGCAGTCGCATCTTCTATATATATTATAAATGGACTCTATCTTGCCAACAGAAATGTGGAAGAATTACTGTTTAAAGTTTTGACCTGTACAACTTGTTATGTTCCAGGTGACCAAGGTAGACCCAGTGAGGGACACCTACTGGCAGCACTGTGGGAGGAACCATGTGGAGACGGACGGCATTCACAATAAGGACAACGTACATCCTGGAAACAACACTCCTGGTACAATTGGTTTCTGTTACACTTTTGCGTAGCAATAGTTTCCAAGCAAATGTATCTAGGTTGATATATTTATGTTGTTGTTTTTTTTTCTGCAATTTTTCCGTGTATCATGATTTTCCAAGCACCTTAAAGTTTGCGATTACGACAAAGACCATAATGGGGTGGAAGAGTACATAGACCAACAAGGTCTAAATGTCAAGCATAGTCAACAAGCCATACATGTATGTATACTATGTAGGTTGAACACATTACCGGGAACAAGAAAAGAAAATTTCTTCATTCTACCAGTATTAGAAATGTCCTGGTTTTCTTCTGCAGCCCCTCAGTATCAATGTATGACTGCAGGTGTTTTGAAACATATTTACCTTCAACACAAAGTTATGTTTTTGGTTGTGCTATCATGATGGATTAAACCTATATGCATGCAGCACCTATATGATAGGCCAAACTAGATTGATAGATGAAGAAAGACTGAATGCAGCTGCTGAGCTGCAAGACATTTCAATGACTACAGATGCAGAACACAGTGAATGATGATGATGATGAAAGTAGTCTAAGATTGAGTTGCATTTTCCTTTCCTCTATCCAGAAACCCTATCTGAGGCAGTGAAGATCCTTAAGGGGGAGTACACTGTCAGGGTCATCAAGGAACACAAGATGGACATGGGGATCATCTTCTGTCGCACCAAGCTGGACTGTGATAACATGGAGAGATACTTTATTAGGCTGGGCGGAGGTTTGACAATGTTATCAATTATGTTATCATTGTTATCAATTATGTTATCAATGTTATCAATTATGTTGTGTACCTTTAGGATCTTATGATGCCAACACACCAAGTCAATTACTGTAAATGCAGAAATTTTCGTGGTGGTTTTATGTTCGTGGTTTTCGCATTGCCAATTCACTACAAAATTAAAACCACCGCGAACATTTTTCCATGACAATAAGAGTCTATAATGCATGGTGTTACCACAAACTTAAAATCACAGTGAACCTTTTTCCTGCTACCGCGAAATTAAATTCCAGCGAACTTAAATGCATTTACAGTAGTTGGTAATATGTACTTGGAAAAGGAAAAACAATGTAGGTACAGTCACCGAATGTCAACATGTCATTGACTGCAAATAAAAATGTCTGATTACTGTACTGTTTAATACAAGAAAAGGCAAAACACAAAATTTGTATTTCTTTATGCTCTGTAATGCAGCTGATATGAATCAAGGTATATTTTTGATACCCATTGTTTATGGTTACCATGGAGCCATCAATGGTTTTTCTTAAACCATGGTAAGTCTTATAAGGTTAAAACCTTGTGTTTTCCCCTGACAGGACCCAATAGCTCAGGCCACCAGTTCTCCTGTGTTTGTCTCCATGGAGACAGAAAGCCACCGGAAAGGAAGAAAAATCTACAGTTGTTTAAGGTTGGGAATGATGTATCTGTACATTGATATTTTTTGTACCACATCACTTTCTAACAATGTCAGATTTCTGTTGCACGTTGACGTTACATCTTGCTTTTTGTTTGTTATGAAGAATTTTTTTTTCATTCTGCCCTATGAATTTATCATAGCTTTTAGTACATTGGTAGTTTTTCTGTTGTTGCAGGACCGTAGAGTGCGTTTCCTGATCTGTACTGATGTTGCAGCTCGAGGTCTGGATGTCAAAGGGATTCCATATGGTGAGTGGCAGCTGTCAAACATCAGTATACTGACAAATTCTTATAACAGTTTATATGGACATGTTTTCTGCATCTTGCTGAAATGAAAACCACAGGACCATCCCTAAGTGTGGTTACAGCTGTTCAATTTTTTATATGCAAGTCAGTTGTTTTAAAGTTGTAATTTTAGACACTCTTATCGAATTATATAAATATCAAGTGTACCCTATCTCAGATCCATGCAGATTATGTACCACATACAATGTCTCCTTTTACCACACAGTTATCAATGTTACTCTGCCCCCTACTGATGAGAAGCAGAACTACGTGCACAGAATTGGTCGTGTTGGCAGAGCAGATAGGTAAGTGACTGACTGCTTTGAAAATCTCTCAGTGTCCTTACCAACTTGAGACTCTTAGCTTTTTTGCCTTGGTCAGTTATAAGTCATTATAAAGAATAATTGTTGTCATTGTTCTCCATTTCAGAATGGGTCTTGCCATCAGTTTTGTGTCAACTGTTAAGGAAAAGGTAGGTGTTAAATGAAACATTTCCCAACCTTATACATTTTACTGAGTCAGACATACATGTGCCTTTGTGTTGAAAAAAAAGTGTTTAGTGTTGTAAGGCTGACAGCTTACCAAATAGTTTTACTATAAACCTTGCCAACATAGCTGTGGGTTGGAACCACGTTTTATATGCTAACTATGCAGGTCTGGTACCGCGGCTGTCCCAATAGGGGTTGTTACCACATCAGCTTGATGACTGATCATATGTCTATAAACCTTGCCAACTTTTGTTGTAACCAGTTTTTCTGCTGTAACCATCTTGTACCACGGCTGCCCCAGCAGGGGGAGGGGTTGTTACAACACCAGGCTGATGACTGATAACTACATGTTGTAACCAGTTTTTGTGTTGTAAACCATCCAGGTCTGGTACCACGGCTGCCCCAGCAGGGGGAGGGGCTGTTACAACACCAGGCTGATGACTGATAACTACATGTTGTAACCAGTTTTTGTGTTGTAACCATCCAGGTCTGGTACCATGGCTGTCCCAGCAGGGGGGGGGGGGGCTGTTACAACACCAGGCTGATGACTGATAACTACATGTTGTAACCAGTTTTTGTGTTGTAACCATGCAGGGCTGGTACCACGGCTGCCCCAGCAGAGGCAGGGGCTGTTACAACACCAGGCCGATAAGTAAAGTGTTGGATTGTGTTGTAACCAGTTTTTGTGCTGTAACCATACAGGTCTGGTACCACGGCTGCCCCAGCAGGGGGAGGGGCTGTTACAACACCAGGCTAACCTCCCAGGGCGGCTGTGCCATCTGGTTTGACGAGCCCCAGTACCTGGCGGACATCGAGGAGCACCTGGGGGTGATTATCCAGCAGGTGGAGGCAGACATGAAGGTCCCCGTGGATGAGTTTGATGGGAAGGTGGTGTACGGGCAGAAGAGGAAGGCTGGGGGTGAGATTTGGTTTTTGTTACTCCACAAAAGTGTAGCTTGTTGATTCTTAGATTTGCTACCAAACTAGAATACCAGGAATATGAAAACAGAGTCTGTGGGGAAAATTCTGCATGCTGGTGAACACAGAAATAGATAACACAGAAGTAAAATACATTTGATTTGAGAAGGTTTCTTTTCACCTTGACACCTCAGTAGAGATGGATGTAGAGATGTAATATCTGAGAATGCAGGAAGTAACATATTCAATTTGGTATAATGATAACTTTTATGTGACTTTGCATTTGCATGAACAGCTATCAGAAGAGTGCAAGTGTTTGTAAAATGAAACAGAAATGATCAAACTGTATGTGATGTATAAGATCAGAAATGCAAAGCATCAATTACTGCCTTAAACAGCTGTAAGTTATGCGTGTGTACCAGGACCCGTCCCTCCATCCTGGGACTGAAGTTTGTGTGTTGGGGCGGACAGAAAAAATTTCACCCCATCGGTCCCAAAACTTCATTACATGTACATAAAAACTGATGTGTTTTCATCAGCTAAAAATGACATATTTTACAAAAAAAATCAACAGCATAGGCTCCCAAATAACTAAATGGGATGAGATGGAAAAAAATTTAAAGCTGGAGACAGCCCTGGTGTGATTCCAAGAAATTTTATGATATAAATCTTTTGTGTATTCCAGGTGGGTCGTACAAGGGCCATGCTGCCCAACTGGCCCCCACTGTGAGCGAGCTGGCAGAGTTGGAGAGAATGGCGCAGACGTCCTACCTGAGCCTCAAAGAAAACCAACAGACCTTGTTTAAACTGTGAAACTGTGAAAAAGAGACTCAACGGGCAAAATCTCACAACGTCTTCCTTCTCTGGCATGTGCATTACTGCTTAAACCACACAGCAAGCTACAGCAGAAGTGTAACGTTTAAGGAATGAGCAGCAAGATTTGATTTCTGAACTCCTAAACTACTAAATGATGTTTTTTTTTTCCCTTTACGTGCCAATACTGTTTCTGGCAGGTCTTGGAAGATGGACATATTGGGAAGTTCCAATAATTGATCTTTGAGGGTTGAAGAAAAATCCCTAGACCTCCTCCCCAAACTGCTGTGTTACTAAGTTTTAGGTATTGAAAGAGCATGCCATGGAAGCTGAAATTGATAAAAGAGGAAGGAAGCTTTCCCCAGCCATCCTTTATTGTAGCTCTGCTATAATAATAAGACTATAATAATACATATTGCTGTTACCAAGTAACCAGTTGTAAAACTGAATGCATTGTTCAAAGACAAATGCAACAAACTAAGCATGGTCAGGTGACTGAAAATAGTAAATAGACCATGAAAATAGTAAATAAATGCTGCTCTGCAAACAATTTTTTGTTTCTGTGGCATGATTGCATTCTGGACACACACAATACATATTATATTAGGATGAATATATTCAAGTCTTTTACATATCTTAGACATATAAACATAAACTGACATAGACATACATGTACTGTAATTAGACAAACGTCCAGTACCACCACTTTAAGTGAGGGCACCAGATTAATCTGACTATTATTCAACTCTGCTCTACATTTTTACTTCCAACATGAATACCAGTTCAAGGTACTAACCAAAAAGCTTCTGATTTTAGCTTAATTGAATCAGATATATTTTCTTGCTTTACTCACTCATCTGAGTCTATACCCAAGCATTTTACTACAGACTCTTATTTGGTCCATTTAAACATCATTACAAAACAGGACAACTTTCTTTTTCTTGCTTATCTATCAATCCATTTTAAACATCTAGCAACATGATATTAATGGGTCTCCCAATTTTCATACATGTAATGTGATCTACAGCATGTCCTCTGCAAGGATACTTGGTTTGAAGATTTCCTGAAAAAAAAGGAAAAAAACAGTCACAAATTTGGTTGAAATTGGTGTGACTTTTAACATCAATATCTGCAATGCAATTGATAAACGCAAACCTGTGTTAATCTTTTGTCCATTTAAAGAATCACTTGCAATGTTCAATCCTGGTAGTGAAGTCTCATTTTATTACATGTACAAATGACATTTTAGCCCCGAAAATAATTTTAGCCTCTGGACTTAACTGACTAATTATTTACCCTACTTGTGCAGCGGTTTTATCATTATATGGCCATTGGAATGCGTGGTAGGAGACCACAGTTAATTTTTTTTTCATGTAGACAGCATAGAACATACCTTGTTCAGTGCCAACATGCCACTAAAGATGCCTTCCAGAGAGACGGCGGCCGGTCGGTGGTTTGGGCTTTCCTGCCAACATGACAGCATCACCTGGTACCTGTGTGTCAAGGAGGAAATTTTAGTACTGTGTTATGATGTTTCATAGGACGCAAAGCACATCTGGGAATTAAAAGGTAGTAACATGAACGTTATGACAGTAAAATATGATATGTATATAGAGTGTATCAACACACAGCACATTCTCAACTAATAAAAGGAAGTAATGTGACAGTCAAGTATAATGTATGAATGTGTCGATTAAACACCAGCAAAACAAATTAGTAGAAATTGTAAAATAGGAAGAAGGACCTATTCTCCAAGCAGAGGTTGGGTCACGGAGATAGTGACGCTCCCACTCGTGAGGCCGAAGGGAGCAACTGTCATAACTATCTCCAAGACCCAACTTCTGTTTGGAGAATAAGAAGGACCTATGTAAAGGACTTTTAGAGCAAGACAATTATATAGAGATCTTTGTTTCACATGTCAAAGGCCCAGGACAGTCATTAATACATTTCTTCATCTACGCATGACAATGAAGTGAAGATAATGATGCAAGAATATGACCTACACTGCATCGCTGCATCTGGATGGCTGAGCCATGCGCTCCTTGTTCCTGATGAGGTACCGCAGCAGCTTGTGTTGGGAGGTGATGTAAGGGTAGGGCGTGGCACCCAGGGTAGCCATCTCCCACAGCACGATACCAAACGACCAACTGCAACAAAGATCGATCGATACTTTGTTGGACTACAGTAGGCATTCATGTAGTCTTCCTGGCGTACAAGAATGACACCTTATACATAATCAACACAACTATATAGAACTTATGGTAACGGCGGAACCTATAAACCTATAAGTACATGTATGTTAACCATCACAGGGCTCGAAATACTGGGTGAAGATGCACCTTGGTGCACCCAAATTTGGAGCGGTGCATCCATTTTTTTTACGTCTGTGGGCGCTCCAAAATATTTTCGTAGGTTTACCTTTAAGTAAAGATATAAAAGTATGCAACATAGTCTTGACATCTAAAGGTCAGAAAGATAATGAAGTAATTCTTTATTCTAATTCTGATGCACCAAAATTTCTAGAAATGAATTTCGCTCCCTAGGCCCTGCATTCTATATGTTCTGTTTTCAGCACGCGTTCTCTAAGTTCTAACAATGTTGGGAAAACATGTTAACTCACACGTCACTTTTGCTGGAAAACTCGTCATCATAACGCAGGCACTCTGGGGCCATCCATCTCCATGGCAGGGGGTCTTCATTCTAAAAAATAAAAACACATAAACATTGCGGTGTATTAGCGGTCATAAGTACAAGGTGTCAATCTGTTGCCACTTAATTGATCGCAGAAACTCACAGACGATATTTGAAAATGCATAAGAATAAACAGTTTATCTTAAGCAACAATAATATCATAATGATACAGTTTTAAGACTTTATATCCGTACACAAAATAAAGCGCTTACCAACAAGCTTTCGATCAGTCCTCTCTCGGGGGCCGATACCGACTGCCAAGCACATTTGACCCTTTACTGACGTCACACTTCCGTTCCGGAAGTGCGACTTAGGTTTTGGGTCATTACAACTTGAGAAGAATCAGAGGACTGATCGAAAGCTTGTTGGTAAGCGATTTATTTTGTGTACGGATATAAAGTCTTAAAAACTGTATCATTATGTTAACTACCGTCACAGATGAACTTTACATTCAACCACAATAATATCATGAACAACATTATTAAGCGCGTTGGGAGTTTATGGGATGTGAAAATTAGCGCGGTGCATCATCTTATGTGGAAAACGTTTGGCGTTTTCTATACAGCATGGTCTTGGCAATACCCTACCTTTGTTTCCGACAGCTCCCGATAGATTCCACAGGACAGACCGAAGTCGGACAATTTTGCCACGTTGTCGTTAGAGATGAGAACGTTTCTGGCAGCCAGGTCCCTGTGGACGACCTAGAACGCAGAATTGCATAGATAATAAGTTAAACGTTTTTAATTACTGGATGATATGCAAGTGGCATTCCTGTGCGACTGTTGACGTCTCGTATAGGACATAGTCCAAGCTGTATAGGCTGATATCAATTAGGACCATCATCGGGTCAATATTTACTGAGGACATATATATATGACATGCAACAGTTGATTATATCTGTTTCCTTAGCTATAGAAGTAATAATCTTCCGAATTGAAATCATGCTAATCGTCTTGCAAGTTCGTACCAGTGTGCTAAAAAAGTAGAACATATATAAATTGCAAAAGAAAGAGCAAAGAAGCAGGAATGAAAACGCTTATTATGGGTAGCTGAAGTACTACCGCTAACGCTTGTCTGTTGTTTGAAATTACATTCTGACTGTGTTTACAAGCATGTTCAGGTGAGAATATTGTTAATTGGTAGAAAGATCTAGTAGATGTTGTGTTTTACTCACCTTGCTCCTGTCCAAGTAGGCGAGTCCTGACACAATATCCCTGGCGTAGGACAGACACTCCCGCCCGAAGGATGATGGGATGGTTGCCCTCATGTTGGCGGCCTTTAACAGTCCCTGTAGATCCCTCTTACCGACGTACTCCAACAGAATGTAGATCAGACCTAGGAGGAAGAACAATTGGGTTATAAGTATCGCTTAATCATACATTTGTTTATGTGTTTGAAATTCAAAGCTCAGGACTAATATGTTTGGTGAACACACCTGTTCCTGACACCGTCTCTACAGACAACGACAGTTCAACTCCCAGCAAGACAACTTTGTAAACCAATTAGACATGCTGTTTGTGTTTATGTTTTGGCCACTCTGCAAACTGCCAATGAAGATGACATGTTTTTTTCACCAACTGCCTTTCCTGGTTAGGTATAGGTGATAGATTCAGGTACAACTGAACCTTATATTGCACTGCTACCAAACGTGATATGAATGTATCTTACACAATAATATATGTTTAGAAGAAACCATTATAGACTTCGTTAACAATATAAACTACCTTTCGACAGTATGACTCCACACAGCTGGATGATGTTAGGATGGCCGCCATCTTCAGTAAGGTCCAGTAGAACCTTCAGTTCCCGTTCAAAGCTGTACTTCCCTGTGCTTCGGACGTTATCTGATTAGAGATATCAATATAGTAACATAAAAGTTATGTTTAATGAATACATCAAAACTGTACATAATACAATGTATGATGAGCCCAAAGTGCATATCTAAAGTAAAGGCCGTTTTGAAATTCCGTGGATGTATTGTAATAAAGGTAACGGCGAAGGTAGTCTCAAAGGCAAAGCCTTTTTAAGGCCGTTGTTATCCACTGTGTTTAGGACACAGTGTGGGAAGACAGAGCCCATCCCTATCCTTCCACCGCCTTTTACCTCCCCAACCGAAATCAGGTACCCATTTTTACACCTGAATGGAGCGAAGAAAGTCGTGTAAAGTGTATAAGAGCACAAGATCAGTAGCATGACAGAATTCGAACCCAGGACCTCTGTGACACCTGCAGTTACGCCATAGAATCCCACACATTGTGATGTAGAAACGGGTGAAGTGTGAGGAATCGACCAAACAAAACAAAGGCAAGAACACTGACCTGCACGTAGTCCCTTCGCAGCTAGGACCTTACTGGTTCCTCCTTCCCTCAGTTGGGCCCGGACCACGTGACCAAACTCACCCTGCCCGATCTGGTCCAGAAACGTGACGTCACCAGGAGCCTTCTCCCATTGCGTCTGACGGATTCTGCGCAGAAGATCCTGTTGGAAAAATAAGATGTTTTTCACCTGAACTTGTCCTTTAGCATAGTGCTTAAGTTAACCCAAGTGATGGCCACTTGTTTATCTTAGGCTAACGTCACATTTCTAAGCCGGCGACCGAAATGAAAAGTAGAAATGTATACGTAAACACATCAACAAATAATGCCCACGACTATTCTCTTAACACCCTTTGTAGATTGGAGTCTTTCATATCATACTTTTTGTTCCCGAAAGCTGCCCGGTCAGGACCCGGTTTGAAAATGTAACATAGGTCTAATAGAGCTGGCAAGGTAGTTCGGCACTGAGACTGTTTAGAAAATGGTATCGACATTTTGTATTATGCGTGACTTGAATGGTTACAAGTGTAAGAAAAACTTTGTGAAAATATTGTTCTTGATCACATTTAGACCATAACGTGTACCTAATACTTTCTAATCAATCAATCAATCAGTCAGTCAGTTAATCAATCTGCAAGTTGAGTAAACGTCATATGGAAATTGTTGTGTAAGAACAAGAAATTCAGTACCTCGGACAGACCAAAGGAGTGTTTCTGTGGGGCACGCCTTCTGAGCCAGTACAGTGATATACCAGCAGCCACAGCCAGGACTAGCAGCACGACCACCACTATCACGGGTGTTGTCCAAGGGTCGTCTGGTTCATCTGTGGTCTGTATGCTCCGGGTATTAGGCGTTGATGCTGGTAAGGTGGTCCCTGTTGGTGGTGGTAATGTTGTCTCTGTGTCAGTGGGAAAAGAAGTATACGTCAACGTTGGTCGGTGATTTACGCGTTGTTTTTTTAACAGAAATATATAACCAATACTTTATTTGTCTCCAGTAGCAAAACATCATTAACTGATGATGACACTGGTGATGCAGACCTCCTTCCTGTAACAGCAAAATTGTCTTCTTTTGAAACAGTCACAAAACTCAAATGTTATCACATGTACACAGCATTGCTTTGGAATTCTTCAACAAGCCATGGCGTATGAAGTAAGACTTATTGACGAACAAATATAGAATTTCAAACACGAAAGTTTTTTTTTTTAACATCTTATGGCATTTAAGCTGTAAATAGGTCTAGTAAAAGTTTATCGAATTGAAACTCCTTGCAGCCCAAAAGGCTGAATTGCTAGGTTCACAATTACAAAGTTTTACATACACTACAGATAAAAGACAGCAAACAACTATATACACGTGTCCCCAAGTTACTACACATAATAAAAACTGATGATGTTACCACAAGTGTCCCCGATCCACCCCGCTCTACAGACACATCCACTGAAACGGTCGCACCTCACAGAGTTACTGGAGCAGGCACAGGGCAGCTCGCAGTTCCTTCCCCACCAGCCAGGGGTGCATTCTGTAGTTATGGTAACAGTGAAATATGAGATTATGAATAACATTTTTTTTTTACTTTAGCCTTATGAAGTTGGCCTCTCTGGGGCCTTTTTCGGCTCATAAGACACTTCTGCTGGCAAATCTGATTGCTAGTCGTCGCTGATCGATTGGCCACTGGAGGTATTGACAAGTATTGTTATGTCTTGTCTACCTGTCCCTATGACTGTCTGTTTGTATGACATGTGTTTAGGGATACACAACGTTTCCATTATGCACAATCTAGCGTTAACCGGCAACATGCATTTGTTTGTAATATAGAAAGGGATGCTTATTTTGATTGACATGTGCACGTGCGATTGGTGGTGGAATTTATGTATATCTGATGTGTAGTAAATGTAGGGTAGTTCTGGTCATATTTCATAAGGCAAACACATAATATTAAGTTATCACCCACCTGTAACATCCAGCCTCACCGCGTCAGAGACAACACTCCCGTCTGGACCCCGTGCCTCACATGTGTACTCGCCATTGTCCGCATCAGTTATGTTACTGATTAAGACCCAGCTAAAATGGACAGGAAGACAAAAGACGTAAGAAATATATCAATGATTTTACAGAGGTTTTACCGTACGTTTCAGGGATGGTTTCATTTACTATGCTTTTTGATTTCCAAAAACTTAACATATGAATATACATATGTACACATTAGACAGATGTTATTTCAACACTGACAACTCTTGGCCGATCCGAATCATCGGTCAGAATAACTTGGAAGCCTGAGAGGAAGTACTTTAAGTCAACATTGAGACTCGGGGGTTATTTTCTAATTGCGTATCTAATTTTCTTTAAATATGTGTTCATCAAAGCGTTCAAAACTATTTCAACTTTTAATGGAGACCATAGTCTGATAGTTGCATATTTTAGTAGCACAACTTGTCATAATCGTTGCACGTACGCGCCTACCTCTCGATGTGTGTAGGATGCTGAACTACTGAGTAGTTGCGATTCAGCTCTTCATTTCGAAATCGCCACGTTACCGTCCTGTTTCCCAAATTTACCACCTCACAGATCAGCGTGGCGCTCTCCGTGATGTAGGGCGTGTACTCAGGCTCTTTCCTGACTGTCACTCGTCTGTCAACTGTAACCAATTACATCATTAATTGCTTTCTGATAAAGTATAGGTCAATGAACCCAACATTAGCCTGTGGAAAACAAAACTGGTTGTATGCAACTGTAAATCTGATTTCCATGTAGATGATGTCTGTAAGCGGTTACGTCATAAATGAATAGTAGGTAACATGAGTCGTTAACGTTGGATAAAGAATCAAAGAGTACCACCTTTTTTGCAGCGTTATCTTTTAAAAATTACCTTCGCCAGAAGGTTATGCCTTTGGTTGCGTTCGTGTTATATATTTCCCTGTGTGTGTATGGAGGGGGAGGGATGAACACTCTGGGATATCTTGGTGGCTTGTCTGGATAACTGGTATGTGAGTAGGCCTTAATGTGATGAGAATTTTTGGGCTGCCTAGTGGCTTGTTATGGTACTGCAGCTGAACTTCCACTGTTGATACCTCGTTGTCTATATGATTTTTTCTATGTAACTTGCAACACCTTAATATGCTTCTATGACAATTATGTATCGTTATATAGTTCATATAGTACATATCCATCAAACTATATCTCCAAAGTTTTGATGACAGAAAATTCATGATCTCAAGATGTAAATAACATGCAAACCGAACCTATGTCACAGGTAGGCCCGGTCCAGCCGATAGGACACTTGCAGGCCCCGTTAAAGGGGTGACAGTCGCCGCCGTTCTGACACGCACACCTCCCAGTGCAGTCTGCGCCGTAAGAGCCAACAGGGCAACCTGAAAGGCACAAATAGACTCCAGAATGGACCACAAGAAAATAGATGTTGCTGAAAGCTATTTGTGGATCTAAGGCTAAGGGCACAACCCGCCGTACGTTCAAATAAGTGCAGTCTACGTGCCAAAACGTGGGCAGTCTTTTGGGATCCGTAAGTGGTAAGTACCACCTCCGTACGAACTCGTAGGGAATCCGACGGATTTGGGAGCGCGCATGCGCAGACACGCCGTAGAACTTTAAGTGCAGGTAAAGCTCGGGCCATCGGGCAGCGGATTCGCCCCCCGTACGTGCCAGTACGGGCGACGCGGCTGCACTGTTCAGCCTAAACGTTTTCAGAAATACGTGGCAGACGTAGCCTCCCCCAAAAAAACGTACGGACAAATTGCCCTTTCGGCGGATTGTGTCCTTAGCTTAAATAGGGCAATAGAGTAAAAGAAAAAAAAAGCTTCACACACATTACAGATTCTTGCTTCGAATGCACGATATTAGACAGGCCTAAGTCTATTCCGAGTCATTGTCTGATGTCATACAGAGCAGATTGGATGTTTTTCTCATATCAACACGCAAGAATTGTATGTATAAGTATCAACGACGGATACCTTCGTAATCGACTGCCAAGACCACGGTTGACGGCCTGTAGTCATTAACGTCCCCGTCCGCGGAGACTTGACACTCCCACGTATTCCGTGCGTACGGACCCCTGTCTTCTTTTGTCGTCTCGTAGTTTCCAGTGAATCCCAGAAGAAAGTCATCGCTTCCGCCCACCTGAAACAAGTGACAATGATATAGGTGACCCTATCAGAAGTGCTTTGCAAAAAATGGTTTGTTAAGAATTTAAACTCAAGGGGCACTCTTAAAGCTAAGCCCTAACATTCGAAAGCAACTGTGACCGCACATCTTTGTGCAGCTCAATCATAATTAATTGCACAGCTTCATCCGATTGTCTTTTATCTATGCTTTTCAACCTCCTTGGTATGACCTCCTTCGGTCAATATTGACCATGGTAAATCCTTAAGATCTATGCTGTCAACTGAATATAAAGTACATATATTATGTCTAAGAGCATTATCACGGCACGAAAAAATATTTTACGCGATAAATGTTGTAAAAGTTGCCTTTGGGACTTGATGATTTTGGCTATTATCAGCAAGTTTACCTGACATTTATATCGCTATTATTTACGCAACCTTCCCAGACGTGCATGTGGTACAAATGTGCAGAATATCAGTTTAATAAATATGGAAGCGATATGGAAAAGAGATCACCCAACTTTCACATCCCAAATACATTTTGAGGCATCATAGAGTAAATTCCGCATTACCAAGAGGGTGTTTCTTTCCTTTTGTTAAAACATTTTGGAAATCTTTATAACAATTTGTGATAAGTAGCTGTTTTAAACTAAATCTATTCATAACATCTGTTCGACGTTCTAAATATTTTCTACTGTATTGATACATTATAACATTTCTAACACCAAATACATTACAGTTCTGTTCCAACAATGAAAAAAAGCACATACTATGTTAGTAAATTGTTCTAAACAAACATATATTTGTACCGTTACTTTTCCAATTTTTCTAACAAACATGAATAGGTTCAAAATTTTCAATCTTTTGTTTAGTGACTGAAATATTCTTCCATTTAAAATCGTTCAAAATTACAATTACATTGTATCATCTTAAAACCTCTCGGTGACTCGGAATTGACTCGGTAAACAAATTGGATATTATAAACAGTCATGTAACCAAATACGCCCTTGTAACTGACCTTTCCAAAGCTAAATAAGTTATTAGGTGCATACTGGTCCTCCTGTACTCCGGGGAACTTGGTGATGCACGTGTACGCTTTCTCCACTATCTTCCCCAGTCCTGGCAGTGTGGTGGAATCTGTCGGGATCTTCAGGGTGAAGCTCAAGTGACCTGAGGAAGTATATCAAAGTTTTAGTACAGACTACAATTTATCGATAGGTATTCATTCATATAAGTGCGAACCTTTAGGTTAGAACAGTCATCCAGCTATCTTACTACATGTAGTACAAAAATTACATTTCCCTTGGTATTTTCTGAAGAGAGGAAGAGCATATTTTGTATTCTATAGATAGTATTATTATAAATCATCGTCCTCATCATCAAAACATGATACATGGCACTATCATCATTGTTATTATCCCAAGGTATTGATGACATTTATAAGTGGCTAACTCCGCAATATTTTTCTTTGATTGTGCGTACAATATGTCTATTTTTCGACCACAATTTTGTGGCATTGGGGTAAATTGTAATCAAAGAACTAGTGGACATATGTGGCAGTCCTTGGTGTAAAATATGCTGACCCCTTTTTTCTTTAATTTTCTTTCAATACGTGTAAAAAAATGCCACACACTCACATAGATGGTTGTTTGTGATGAGACCGTCCGTCAAGTCGGAGGATGAGACAGTTTTTGTCCGCCGGTTTCCGTCGTAATATCTTATCTCCACTGAGAGTTTGAAGGGTCCTACCATGTCCTACAGGGCAAATATAACGTCAACAAACGTCAACAATACTTACAAAGAGATGACAACAGACAGGGCAATATGATAGATAACATTATGATGTCATTATGTAATTCATGCCTCAACGAAAACCTGCGTATACACTTTTATACAGCCTCGTCACGTATGTATAGGAACTAGCTATAGTCTTTGATATGAAACGACCGGATACGAAACGAACTATACCCGCCGCCCGCTCGACTGTGAAAACTCGAGCCGGAAGTTGAAAACAAAATAAAAGCTAGCCGTCACAATATGTTTGTCATTTTTTGGTGTGTCGTCATTTTGAAAATGGTTGTGATACTCTACCTCATTTAGAAATCCATAAACCCGCACGTAACTTTGAAAAAGTTTAACCTGATGAGTAAGACAGTTAAACCAGCAAATCTGCAAGTAACTGCTCTTACAGTTAAGAATATATGAACTCGGTATTTCTTTACTTCCGGGTTCGTCGTTGACTATATCTGAATGTGTATTTTTGGTCCTTACCTCTGGTGAACTGGTACTCGATACACCTAAGGATGGTTTAGAGCACGTGTTGTTGTAGATCTGACAAGGAAAAGGGCAAATAACGTACATAAACCCTACGGGAAAAATGTGAAGTGTACAAAAGACACAGCAACCATTTGTATTGTTTTATATGTGGATATTGGTTTCATGTAGTATCACATTTTGTAATGTACTATT
Organism: Branchiostoma floridae x Branchiostoma belcheri; assembly: GCA_019207045.1. Lineage (NCBI taxonomy): Eukaryota > Metazoa > Chordata > Leptocardii > Amphioxiformes > Branchiostomatidae > Branchiostoma > Branchiostoma floridae x Branchiostoma belcheri. Next base: position 18,166,188 of record CM033028.1, on the reverse strand, counting down.
TCAAAACAAGACTACATAGCTTCCAGATAGACGTTCAACGGTCATGATATTGTACAATTCAAAACGCACAAAGAAAGATTGAAATCTGGTAATTCCTGACATAAAACTTGAACTTTTCGTCCCCTGTGCAGGCAAACTATGAACATGGTCATTTTCTTATATCAGGGCACATCCCTCAGATAACATACTAGTACACCCTTTATGGCTACGTTATGCATATTATTAAACATTTGTACAGTGAACATAATTATAATAGTTCCTGTTCATTGTCTAGTACGCCCCCCAATTAAGCTATACCACATACAATGATATGTTACTCAGAAGTGCCTCAGGTCAAGTTTTGCCCCGACTGATTTCTAACCCAGTTATCAAAACAGCACTTCGCACATCTTAAAACACTATATCAAACTTTACAAGTGATCACCTTGTCTTCAAGCGAAGCAGTGGTCGGTTCCGTGGCAGACTGTACGGGAACAACACCAGCACACGCCGTCAGGACGAGAAGGAAACATGTCAACCTGGCGGCCATGTTTTGGTATGTGTGGGGAGAGTGAAGGTAGTGAGGCGCTGTGACGCGCTGTGTAATTCTACCCGTATTCAACTCGTCATACCTGGGCTACCTGGTCTTTCAACTTACCTCGCCTCGGCTGTCGGGCGTGACTACATCATTATGTAGGTGCACGTTTTGTTTTGATGCTGCAAATATCAGACTTATACTTGTTGTGTGTTCATATCAACTGTTCAACATAAATATGGCACGCTGACCTGAGTAACGTATTTATATAATGTGTAAAATTGTCTTTCGGACATCACTAAAGACGAATTTAGAAAAAAAGGCAAGGAGTATGCGTTTCACTTCTCCTTCCCAGACTCAGGAGAAACCAGACTTATGCGCATGGCAGAAGAAAAGCGGATCCTGCGAAAAGAGCTCTGCAATAGACCTGAGTCAGCTTATAGATGTGCCCTATGTGGCAGAGACTGTCATTCTCATATAGGACTGTTTAGCCACAGTCGACGCTGTAGGGCGGATATCAATTAGGATTTTACCATGGTCAATATTGACCGAAGGAGGCCATATATATATATATATATATATATATATATATATATATATATATATATATATATATATATATATATATATATATATATATATATATATATATCCTTCCCATCCTTTTCAAAATCAAACTACGACACAGAACAGTTGCGAAGTTTGGCGTTATGTAGTTCCCATGGGTACGATGCATTACAACCGTCCGAATTTCTCAAAATGTTGTTTTTTGTTTCAAAATAAACTTGAACTATCTTATGTCAGCCAAAACAGGTAGAGAAAATTCTGAATGAAGAGGCAAATCACTTCAAGGAAGAATCACTTCAAGGACATCCAAAATGAAACTTTTAACAAGGTTTTTGTAAGATAAACTGTCTGGGACAGGTTTGGAATGTGATTTTGACATCTAGTTCTCCGGCTGCTGTCGTCGCCATGTTGGTGGGTCGAATGGGAAGGGTTCCAAGATGGCTGTCAGTCATTCCAAACACACAAATCATTCACGATTCTAAAAGGGAATTCTCCATAGTCTGATATTTTTTATGTATGTACGTAGAGGTAGAATATCCCAGTTGAGGTAGAGAAATTAACAATACAATGGGATAGGGAATTTCCTGAGTAGTTTAAGTATCACAGGTATGAGATCTTAAGTTGTATTAAGGTCTTTTTATTAAGAATGTTTGCAATTGATACGCAATTCAGACATGTACATTGACTTCCATGTATCTACAAATAAACTATTCTATTCTATTCTATAAATATATGCTGTAATTAAAAAAACATATCGGAGAACAGATACTAATGTTATACCGTCTTTTTTGTGTTATAAAAGGTGGTGATTTGGTCCTTCACTCACAAGTCAACGAAGATGTGAAAGAACTTTAAGAATTCATTGTTGGGTATACCGCGTTCTGTGAGTTCGGTCATTTAGAAAATATTCCTGACCTGAATTCAATAGAGTTCATAATGAACGTGAGTTATTATTTCTTGCAACGTTATTTTTCCCTTCGCTTGCATCAACTTTGGGGTGCACAAAGAATGTCACCTACCGCATATTATCAAATCATCATCATGGTCTTGGTAAGCTTTCGCGCAAAACATCGACCCATTACACCTGATCCCTCTGACGTCACAAGTGGCGGAGTCCCTATTGTCAAGCCTCTCATTTGCATAGTGGGAATTCCCCACCATCTATCTGTGTGTAGTTACACTGCAGCCTTGTACATGTTTACTACTACTAGTAATTAATGTCACTGTTTCTTAAAAAATAGTCCACATATTTGACCCTTTGCCTGTCAATGATGCTACTATTAACGACCAAAGGCATTATTTTTTTTATAGTCTTTTTTTGCAAACATAGTGTCAAAACCTATTAATAACTAGATGGGCTGACCTGCGTAATAATACACAACAAACTTCTCATGACCCTGAGTAACAACATAATTTGTAAGTCGTCCCCTACCCCACCAAAATTTGTTTCTACAAAAGAAAATCTTATGCTGGTTTGTCACCCTATCCCTATACAGTGCCTATGGCTATACAGGTGACCCTTTGTAACCTGTCTAGCTGAGTCACAGTCTACGCCCTTATACACGTAGTCTGTAAATAAACCATGAGAGAGATGTGTCTTCGGTTACGTTTTCAGGAAATATCGTTAAGGAAGGTTGCTAAGGATATACGTCAAAGGCTTTTTGACAATGAGTGAAGGTACTTGCGAGTTCTTCTGTTGCTTATTTTGTGTAATTTGATGACACATACTCTTTATCCCCTGGGACTACGAATGTCTTTAGCCTAATGATAGAATATTGCTGCCTGTAATTATCCAACACTGCACACTTGCCTTGCGTAGGCATTTGTGGAAGTCAAACATGCAGTCTTTCTTGGGAAAATTAAAAGTCATACCAAAATACCAATCAATCCATTACCACTATTAACCTACTGCACAAAATAGTGGGAAATTAATGGATCACCCCCCCCCCCAAAATCGTTTTTATATACCAAAATTCCAGTAATTCCATTGTCACTAATTAGAATAGCACAAAATAGTGGGAAACTAATAGATCCCAAAAAAATTAAAAGAAGGTTGTTTTTAAAGTCAAGAATTTAGCAGAATTTTCCTTAAAATAGTCATGTTGAAAGGTCACTGTGTTTTCTGCTTTCAGCTTGTACAATAAGATTTTAACACAAGACTGTAGAATACAAATGATTTCTATTTTGGCTTTTAGTTGATAAAGCCTTGTCCTTGGTCCAACTCAAAAGCCTGTGAGATGTCCATAGCCTAATTATATAGAATTTGCTGCCTGTGTGATTACTCAACACTGCATACTCAGCTATAGTCACTGTGTTTTTCAGCTTTCAGCTTGTACAATAAGATTTTAACACAAGACTGTAAGATACAAATAATTTCTACTTTGAGTTAATAGAGCCTTGTCCTTGGCCCAACTCAAAGGCTTGTGAGCTATAAATGTCCATAGCCTAATGATATACAATTTTGTATACTGCATACTCGACTAAGGTCACTGTGGTTTTCAGCTTTCAGCTTGTACGATAAGATTTGAACACAAAACTGTAAACTATTTACATGATATAATTTCTATTTTGAGTTGATAGAGCCTTGTCCTTGGCCCAACTCAAAGGCTTGTGAGCTAAACTCAGTCCATGCCATTCTGGAGATGGTGAAGGTTGCATTAGCAGCCTCCATGCTCTCTGTACCATCCATGGTCACCACTGGGAGGTGTAGCTGTGGTAAGGGTGGGGCCATAACAAGGGTAGTCCTAGGCTGGGACCGTCCTGTACACTTGTGTTCCTTCATATACTTCTCCCTGGTGAAACCTTTGCCACAGATGTTGCAGTGGAACTTGAAGTCTCCCGTGTGGAGCTTGACGTGATCGTTCAGATGATCCTTCCTGTTGAATCCCAGCGAGCAGTACGAGCATTTGTATGGCCTCTCGTTGGTGTGGGTCATCAGGTGGTCCCGTAGCTTGTCCCGGCGCGTGTACGCCCTGTCGCAGAGGTGACACTTGTGGGGTTTGTCAGTGGCGTGCACTGTCCTGATGTGTCTGCCTAACTTGTTGCTGAGCTTGAATCTCAGTCCACAGTGAGGACAGATGTGGTTCCGCTGCTCTGAGTGCTTCTGCAAGCGGTGACGTCTCATAGCGTCGCTGGACTTGAACCCTCTTCCGCATTCCTCGCACAGGAAAGAATTCTGGTCGTTGTGGCTGACCATGTGACTTTTGAGAAGCTCCCTGCTGGTACAGATCCTCCCACACACCTTACACATGTGGCTGTGACTCTCCTCCGCCAGGTGTTTTTGCAAAGCCTTGTACCCCCTGCTGCGAAACACACAGTTCGGACAGGAATACTTTGCATAGTCTCTCCATGTCAGCTTCACCCCTTTCTCAATCTTGTGTTCACTGGCTTGGTGCTTTTGTAACTCCATCTTGCTTACAAAACAACTCTCACACGTCCTACAATTGTAAGGCTTGTGACTGTGGACTGTCGTGTGCTCTTTAAAACTTTCTATAGTGTCGAACACTTTGCTGCAGGAGGTATCTTCACACCGGAACCTCCTTGTGAGCCCATGAGAGCTGGATAGATGTTGACTAAGCTGGCAGGATGATGTGAACCTGGCTTGACAATGAGTACAAGTCATCTTAGTTTTAGTACTTTCCTTTGGGTTTGTGACCTCTGCTTTGTCAGGTGAATTTTCAGGCAATCTTATGTCTGACCAATTCTGTGTTTGACTCAGAATATCCCATCTAATATTGCCTCCTAATCCATCCTGGTTAGCTGTATCCCCACCCAGTATGGCTCCACTTGACAGAAGCTGAGAGAACACCTCAGCGGGATCTCGTCCCAAGTCAGTCTCAACACTGCCTGGCCTGAGATTTTCTCCACTGTTCATACTTTCAATCACTCCCTGAATGGATGCCATAGTGAGTCCATTACCTACTGTCTGGTCATCACTTCTACATGTTGACTCTCCAAGAACACTTGAGGAACTAACTGGAAAACTATTGGAGGGGCCTTCTTCCATTGGTGGATTTTGGCCTGAAGAGGGGACCCAGGTCATGTGGAGGTTCTCTATGTGGGTTTTCAGGACGGTGTTGTCCTGGAATTTACTGTGGCACAACAGGCACTCAGCAGTCTTGTTGTGACTGTGCAGATGCCTGTTAAGGGACATGCTGTGAGGGACTAGTTTGTGACACACGGGACACTTGACATCTTTAGTTCGCTTGTGATTCTTTGGTCTTTGGCCTGCCCTCTGTTTTTGCTCCACGGAAGTGAGTGTGTGAGTGGAAGACTCTGATTTTTGTGAAAGTTTTGATCTCGTTCTTGACTCTTGCTTCACCTCTTGCTGCTGTGTTGTTCTGTTTGGTTGGCTGTTTGCAGGCTTGCCACTATGCAAGTCCTTCCTGTGTTGTCGTAGTGCAGCAAGACTTGGGAATGTGACATCAGACTTGCAGAGGGAACACCTGAACCCTTTTGTACGAGTCTTCTTCTCTCTTATGCATTCTCTTACACTGTCCTTACAACTAGCAACACCTTCTGCCTCTTCTTCATTTGAATCTTGCAGCAACACAGAACCATTGATACCTTTTCCTTCTGTTGATGTTTTGAGGATCTCTGGGTTAGAAACTTCCACACAGACGAAGGAGCAATTTTCACACTTGTAGTACATTTTTAGGTCAGATGAATTGTGAAGTGGTACAATGACATGTTTCCCAGTACACTGTCTCCTGCCAGAGCTCTCTGTATCCCCTTGGAGAGCCTCTCCTGTTGTTGGTATACTTTCTCTGTGCGGTGTAGAGTCAGATGTGGCTCTATCTGTGAGGTTTCCACCTTCTGGGGGACTGAAACCATCACGCTGGTTTCCTGACAGCCACTGAAAACGTTACAAACATCAGAGAAAAATAAGATTTTGTGATAATCTTACAAATGTATAATTACAGGAGGTATTGTAAAACATATTAACCATAGAGCAATTTAACACAAAAAAGCTAATTGCAAAATGTTTATTTCCACTCTTCATCGCTTGTACAATGTCATAACTGCATGTAAACAAAGTTAAAACCACTATTGAAAGAACCCTTAGGGATAGCAAATGAAAGGGTAAATGTTTGACCCCTTCCTCCATGACACTTTGCTATCTAACTGTAAATATCTCTAAGTTTACAGTGATTTAATTTCCTGAAAGGTGGACAATGGAGACGTGCTCTCAGTGGTTTTCAATTTGCGGTAGCGCTGCACTGTACATTAGTGGAAACACCATTAACTGCAACTGAACAAAAAAAAACACCACAAAAGTTTAAAAAATAACAGTACTTTGTTTAGACTGTTTGTACTTCTTAATCTTTTCAACAAAGCTGTTTACCTCTGACATCACGTCCATCATGGCTGTTGTGTTTTGTCCAGTTGTTGATGTGTTGCGACTACAGAACATTGATATAAGCAAACTGAATCAACAACATAAAGTTATCATATGGATCACGTAACATATCTATCTTTGGGATGGTGGCATGACTACCTGTGCTATAACCGTTAGTGCTCGGCTCCATAAAATTATTATGCCAATAATAAAACCAACCCATAGCTAGTTTCTAGTCTCTTTAAAGTAGTAGTACTTCCCAGCCACTGCACTATGACCGAAACCTCTGCTTGGAGAATACGTCTTAACAGGTTCCTTGTCTCATCCAGAACTAGTGATACACAAAGTACATTTTTACAACGATCATGTTGGCACTGCACCGCCCCCCTCCCACTCATAACGTAATTACGCACAAGTTTTACGTAACATAACGCTTCTCTTGATATTTCCTCTCAATTCGTTATCATTCTGCAACTAGCACAGAAGTAGTAATGTATTATTTTTAGACAGTTTTACGCATTAACCTCACCTTTACAGGTGTCTTGAGGCGGAACGCCCGCACCCGGCCGGTATGTCTGGTACGGGTTAGAGGTCACAGGTCAGAGTTGATAGATACGCCTCAGATCTCCGTTCTTAGCGCAGGTTGCGCACGTTCAAGTTAGCCCAACATTTCAATGAAGGGTTGATAAACCAGAAGGCCAAAACACTGGAATGAATACATACAGGAAACAAGAAGGAAACCACTCAAATGAATTTAATGTTTTTATTATGTATTTTCGATGAACAGATCAAAACAAAGTTCAACATAGTCTGACAGTGACTTTCAGCCAATTAGCCTTATTCCAATATTTACAAGTAAAAGGTAAAATGCTGACTGTTAACTGATAAATCTTCCATATAACATGCAATTTGCACTCAATTCTACTCATAATATCCAAGATTACTATGTTGTGAACAATGAATTGCATTAATGTAATGAGCAATCCTATGTACATACACATGTATCTGATGAAGTATGTAGAAGTTAATTCATGTACAAAAACGATGTAACTTATGCACAAAGTAAAAAAAATGACTTCGCTTTTAACTATTCCCAATAACCCTTCGGCGTTATATAATGATACATCATAAAGACGCGACCTTCTGAGACTTGAGGCAGGTGCTTTCTACCATTGCCACATGTCCTGGTTTTATTCTGCCCTACATCATCCCGAAATCGTCAAATGCATGTCTTTTAAACGATAAATGAATAGTAGTATGCTGATTTAAACTTGAGCTTAGCTATGAGTCATATCGACAGCAAGTACTAGTACTACGCACACGCATGAATGTACACAATGAAGTGGTTTAGATTTGCTGTTCACTAGTAGTTAAATCCACACTTTTGATGTACATGTTCGATCGCCCCACCGCCAGGTGTCGCGATTACACCATGTTCATGTACGCCGATGATTCCGGAGGGCTGTGACAACTCTCAGTAAAGAAGTAGGTCTGGTAATGATTCTGGATGGGTAAAAAAAATTACTGCATATTCAAAAATCAAAAGATTTCTTCAAACGCTGACATAGACACACAACTTATTTTTTCATGTGTGCTCATAAATAAGCCTGGGTACCATCCTATCTCTACCGGGCTCCTTACACTCGCTACCCGATTTTGTTAGGGTAACGAGCTGTAAGGAGCCCTGTAGATTATACAGTACCCAGGCTACTGATAAATAGCCATAAGAACAAGAAAACAAGCAGATGTGTATACGTATCAAGCTGGAAAGATGATACATTCATGAGCTATTTACCGACTCCTCGCTGGAGTTGACCAGATTGTCCATGTCCTGGACAAGGTCCGTGGGATCGGGCCTGGCTGCCGGGTCCTTCAGCCAACACTTCTGCATGACCTTATGCCTGCGATAGAATGGGGATTTTTAAAGTACATTAATGGGGAAATATTTGCTGTGGTTTCATGTTCACAATTTTTGCTTTGATCTCTTCACCATGAACTTAAAACCATCACAAAAGTTAAATTTGACTTCTGTCCGCCCACCCCTTTTTTTTCAACCACGCAAACATTTTTTTTTCTCCATACCGTAAAAACTAAATCCCACGAACATTTCCCCTTTGGTACGACTTTTGTCACTACAATATCGGACAGGTGATGCCATGGGTGAGTTACTTATTAAAAGTAATATCAGGTATGCAGGTGCCATGATTCCTCCATACCTTTTAGATTTGCTTCATTCATAATTAGTATACTGGCATTTGAATTACTACTAATGTATCACGGTGTAATGCATATTTCTTATGCATACATAATGATGTCTCACTGACGTCACTTATCCAATTCAACGAAGATTGTCAATTCTTTTTTTTTTTTTTTCAAACGTAAAAGAACAAGAAACATACATGTGGTCAGGGCAGCTGTCCAGTCGGTCCATCCTCTTCCCGGCCGATAGCCAGTCGATCAGCTGTTTGTCAGCGGACAAGCCTGGGTAGGGTCTCCCGCCTGGAATATGTACATCAAGCCAAATGTAAGTGACTTTCAGGAACCACAAAATAGTGCATTTGAAGTAAGAGGGTTCCGTTTGATATACCTGTATCTATTTCAACGACACTTTATAATTTCATTTTGTTTCACAGCAAGAGTCAAAACAATTCAACACAATGAGGTTTTGAAAAATGTTAACTCACCGAGAGAGGCGATCTCCCACAGCAAGATTCCATACGACCAACTGAAAAGAGATCAAACATTTCAGTTCACATTCACGTATTTTACCAATAGGCAATAAAAGTCATCGGATCCAAATGGTGAGCTAACGGCATTGATCTGTCCTCATCTGTTTCTTGAATACCTCATACACAAAAGATCATACACATCTATACAACCTGCACTTTGTCTTTATTGATTGCGGTTTACAGTAGACACCAAGAAGGTAATTTTTTCTCACATGTCAGTTTTGTAGGTGAAGGCTCCGTCCTGGAGAGACTCGAGCGCCATCCAGCGGATCGGCAGGGGGCCGTCATCACCTTGTTGCTGTAGATGCGAAAAAAGTCAATGTCTATGGTCTCGTTATCAAAGATAGATTTGAATAATTTTTAGGCAATACAATTGTTATACAATGGTTATTACATGTAACAGTTGTATACTAGTATTATAATCATTATTATGAATGATTGATTTAACATTGACATCACAAACAACACAGCACACTTGTAGTCAAAGTGTAAATGTATATGGTAAAACGCATACAATTTATTATATGAATTTGTCTACAACTCTATCACTTCACGTCTATAGTCGTCACCAAGGATTCTTGGCACAAATAAGTCATTGTTTGGTTTGTGCCTTTAGATGGATTTTATCTCAGATCTATAGATTAAAGTCTGTTGCTATTGAATGGTAGAGGTGCCAAGGGGTGTTGTCTATAGATGAAATAAGTTGTGAATGCATTTCTGACGTTGGACAGCTTATAACATCCATAGAAGAGAGAACATTTTTGTAACATATGAATGTATTACTTACGTTGGACAGCTTGACGTACTCCGACTCCGTATAGATGTCCCTGGCCAGCCCGAAGTCACAGATCTTAGCCTCCCTGTCCGCAGAGATCAGCACGTTCCTGGCAGCAACGTCCCTGTGGACCACCTGGAAAATTAAAACTTTAGTTAATGAAAAATCTTCTAAAAATTACGAAAATGGTCTATCAGGGCTTGGCAGTTTAAGGGTTAATCTACAAGTAGCAGTTTTTCACAAGGCGTCACATTGAAAATCCCTCGGCATAAGAACAAAACTAGCAATGAGTGCCCACAACATGCAAAACCTTATCAAAAAGTCACATTTGGCAGACTTATATTTTACATAGGGGAATTCTTTTTACACAACCCATTTGTATTCACTTAGGTTACGTTTAAGTGTCTTTCAGGCACTTTCCTCGGAGCTTCTGACTAGAGTTCTCGTCGATATATGTAGCCAATGTAGGTGGCGCTTTTGTGGCGAGAACACAATCCCAAACGTGGCTAATTTTATACTCCCCTCAGACTTATATTGTAGATTAAACTTTAATGATGGAGATATTTTTACGCCTATCACCTTCTTCCTCTTCAGTTCTGCCAGCGCGTTGGCCACTCCCCGTGCGAACCGCAGGAACTCCTTGTCCTGCTCGGCGGTCACTCCCAGCGGCCCGGAGGACTGGCAGCGATGACGGCACGAGCTCAGGTAGTTCCGGAGATCTCCGTAAGGTGCGTACTCAACCAACAGGTACACGCGTGCTGTAGGACGTACATGAAAAGGAAGTCAGATATAGAGTATGTGGTTACACATTCAGATCATCAACAAAAAATGCCAACAGGGCAAGGGTTACAGATTTGAATGTATCCATAAGATTGAAATGTGTTTGCATACATTTGCAAAACTAGCAAAACATATGCAAACTTATCATGGAAGCTCATCTGTGTTGTTAGTAATCATAGTACAATTCTTCCGAAACAAAGATATACACGGATCATTTTTTCAATGACGACCACTGTAACCTTCTTCAGGATCAATACTGATGACCAATCACTTCAGGACATAAATTCGCGAGAATTACAGACACGTGAAATTACAGACACATGTTATCTTTTGGATACGTGACGTCAGCAAACGGTCAAACGTGCCAGGAAGTTTAAAACGCCCGCCGTCTCTGTTCGAACATTCAGTGATGGCTGGAATACCCTGATGTATATGGCCTCCTTACTACCTCTTACAAAGTAAGCTTGTCAGTGTCCAGTATCCAGTATTCTGTGAAACGCTACAGCCTGGTGATTCAACTGCAATGACCATTGACCAAGCCGCACCTAGCCTGTATCTGAGCTATACAGTGAGTGCCTAACACACAGTCTTACCTTTGTCCAAGACGTATCCGTAGAACTGGATGATGTTCTGGTTGGTTGACGGAGAAGAGGAGGCGTCTTGAGGAAGGTGGAGGTCGGACAGAAGTTTGGTTTCCCTCAAGAAGTCTCGCTGTACGACCTCGCCTGCCTGGTCTGGAATGGTAGAATACAATATTTCGTTGTTCTAAAGGATCCGTCAAATGCATGTTAGACTGCATCAAAAGACTTTCCGAACACGACTGCTAATGTCATTTTCTACGATACGTTAGTTTGTTAATGGCGTTATGTTGTCGTGCTAACTTGTTCCCTGAAGAAAGATGCTAAAGAACGCAAAATATCAAAATCGGAAGTTCCGCTGCAGTACCAGGGGAAGCCGCTAGGGGGCCCAAATCTAATCATTTCCAGCTTTCGTCACACCCCACCAACACACCAAGTATGAAACCAATCCATCGAGCCGTTCTTAAGTTATCTTTTTGACACACACACACACACACACACACACACACACACACACAGAGAGAGAGAGAGAGAGAGACACACACACAGACACACACACACAGACACACACACACAGACACACACACACACACACACACAGAGAGAGAGAGAGAGAGAGAGACACACACACACACACACACACACACAGAGAGAGAGAGAGAGAGACACACACACACACACACACACACACACACACACACAGAGAGAGACACACACACAGACACACACACAGACACACGGACGCACACAAATATAGCCTCCATGAATTACCATGGAGGTGAAAAGAAAGTGCTAAAAGGTAACGGCGCTGGGCGCTATACTACTTACCGGCTCGAATTGTTTTGGCGGCCACGGTGTGTTGCGATGTCTGCATCCGCAGCTTTGCCTTCACAACGTAACAGAACTGGCCCTGTCCGATTTGCTCAACTATCGTCAGGTCTTGGCGTTTTCTCTCCCATTTCCGGATGACGTCTTTGTTCTCCTAAAATATCAAAGAATGTGGCGAGAGTAATATTTGGTAAATCAGACAAGACTTAAACTGGTGAAGCGATTTCTAGTTCAATAAAATATTTTGTTACGTTTTTTTTTGGAAATGTCTTAGGATTTACTCTCCAAGCATAGTTTAGGCTCCGGCTATTTCTGACATATTTTATGTGTTCTTATTGGACTTTCTATTTTGTACCGTTTTCTTTGTATCTCGATCCGTGTGAAAACGGTACAAGATAGAAAGCACCCCCCCCCCCCCCCCCAAAACGCCTAACAATCGTCAAAAAACAGCCGGAGCCTAACTTCTGCTTGGAGAATATTAGGAATAAGGTTATGGTAATGATCAGACCCTATGATCGAAGAACCTTAGGTGGAATGAAACAGGTAATGTGTTTCATTGCTTGATGGTGATTGTCATATTTATTGACCTTTTGTGCATTCGTTAAAATAGATAATACTACGTAACATACCGGATCATGTAGCCAGGAGATGAGCTCACTGTCCATTCTGTACTTGTCTTGTTTCTTCTTCCTCATGAAGAGGTAGGCGCCCACCCCTGCCACACAGAGCACAGCGGCAGGGACCAGCACGGCAATGGCAATTATACCGGGACTCAGCGGTATTACTGCAACCACAGTACATTGTGTAGGTGCGCGAATCAACAGCAAAGCTTAACTTTGACTTTATTCAGGTTGTGACAAGCACAATACATTGTGGACACTAGGCAGCAGGCTGATATCGTGACCACAAACATATACATATACAATACAAATCTTAGAGCAACTTGCTTAAAACTTTATGCTAATATTCAAATAATATTTAAGCCATTTCGATCACAGTATATTCTCAATAAAAGAATGATGATAAAAGCGGGATTACAAATTTCATAACAGTAGCCCTAATGATACAACGTTTACGAGATGAATGACGCAAAGAAAACAATTGATCCGCCTTGAAATCTTTAACATGCTTGAAACAAGGAGGTTTTTTTAACCTCCTTGCTCCAACATTTCTGCAAAGATGAGACCGTCCCAGACAAGGAAAGCTTTCAAATAACTAGTGATATGAATGGTTTTACTTAACTTTACGTAAACGACACCAGTTCTACAGGATGGCTGGGACGTACCTGGTTTACTTGGGACGTTAAGACTGTATACTGTCTTCATTTCCACACCGTTCACATCGCGGACTACACACTGGTAGTCTCCTGCATGCTCCTTGGACAGCTGTGGTATCACCAGGACGTGACTGAAATTGAACCAAATTCTTATTTGAGTATTTCTGGTTGACTCCGTGTGTGTAGAGTCTTTGTTTTCCACGTGACTGTCTGGTTTGGTGTGTTTTCGTTATTTGTATATATGCAGTGCCAACAGATAGGTGTCAGTTGGAAGATGGTTCACTGCAAAGGGCAGACATGCGCAAGTGACAGAGTTCAGAGGTGTTAGAACTAGTAGTTTTTTTTCAGACAGGACCTTCCAGGTCATTAGTTCAATGGAAGAGGCTACTACCTCATGGGGATGTATTGTTTTTGTCTGTCTGTTAGTCTGAGTTTGAGTCTGTAAGTCTGAGTCTAGTATGTATTGTCCATATTCTTGTTACCGGCAATAAAAATTTCGTTTTGTAATTACAAAACATTGGCGGTATAACATCTACACCATATAATCCACAATAAATGTTCATAGAATCGTGACAACTCTATCCATCAGGTATTTCTCAGAAATGATGAACAAAAGAAAAGGACGAGGAGGAGCCTCTTGTACTAGTAGATTGGATGCTGATTCAAAGTTAGTCTGCACAGACATACAAAACGTACTAGATTTTGCCAAGCGCACAGTCAAGGCATTTGGGAGAAATTCAAAATAAACAACACTTTGACTTACTTGGAGTAAAAAGATGACTTCATGATGGTTCCATCTGGTAGTTCCTTACCATCCTTTGTCCACGTCAGGCTGTCGGCACGTATGTTGTACGAGTGGCAGGTGATGTTGATGTCGTCCCCTGCCTCGGGCGAGGGGTTACTCGCGGTCACGAGCACGGTAGGGTTCGCTGTAATGTGTACATTTTGGTTGAAAAATGAAACGGGCGAAATAGGAAATGTTACTACTCAATGAGGTTTGTGATGTTTTGGGTTGCATGTCACATTAGATACTGGTTGTATAAAACAAAGCAAAAAATACTTGCGAATTAAAGCTTAGAAGGACGCCAACTTACAGGAAAATAGTAACACTTTACTTTCAACACTAAATTAAACTATAGGGGCTTACTCTTCTAAATTTTCGGTCAAGCTCCTTCGACCGTGTTCACAGAATGACTCTTCTATCTCCAGCAGTGATGTCAAATCACTATTGCAGGAGGGGGTCATAAGTATCAGAAAGTCTATGTCGCCCCCCGTCTCTGTTGAGGGTGGGCCAACATAGACTTTCTGATACTTATGGCGTGTCTTATCATCATACAATACTAACGTGTAATACTAACGAAGTGGATGTACTTACGGATGTCGCAGGCCACCCCCTTCCAGCCCGGAGCACACAGACAGGCGCCGTTGAAGGCGTGGCACGTGGCGCCGTTCTGACAGACGCAGGTCTGGTCACACAGCCCGCCGTACTTCCCCGCACTGCAGCCTGGAAGGTAACATCATCTGGTGAATCCCTGTTACACAGCAGGTCAAATTGTATGGCGCATTTATCCATCAATAAGAGTAGAAATTGATGATGACTATTTCAAACATTATGCGGTATAACCGATTGGTCTTTTGCTTAGTGTCTTAATTTCCTCATTTCAGACAAACTACGTATTTCTAAATATAGCCTAAGTGTAACGGGTGGAAAACTCGTGCCTTGGGCAACAAGCATGTTGAGTTTAGTCTTTCTGTTGAAGGTTCTAATCTTGTTACCAGTTTCCAATACAAGAGGGTCACGTTCGGCCAATATTGCATTTATAAACGTCACATATGTTCATGCGAATAGGACAAGAGAGATGAAGTTCCCTTTACATTGGAGAAAAGCGTACCTCTTGCAGAAATGTCCAGTTTGACTTCAAACCCCGCTGTGTCGTTAGTACCAACACAGACGTAACTTGAATTTTGCCCAGAGAGGACTCTCTCTATCGCCATGTCCAGCACGACGAAGGGACTGTTGTCCTGGACCCAGCTGTCCTGGAACATCAGGCTCCAGGTGGCGGGGTGGATCTTGTGTTGGAGGGGGTCGGCAGGGCTGAAGGGGGGCTGTAGTGTAGGACGAAAACAGAAAGGAAGACAGTTTGTCCACTACCTTGTGCCGGAAATCATGCTAGTCCATATATGCATGGGCCATGACAGTTTTTATATCGCCGAGAGGGACCAGTGCTACTATGAATATGCAATAACTAAAAAATCTTAACTACTATGATAGCAAGTCTTTACTATTGTAGCCACGTGAAAAAATGACGTCATAAGAAGGAACATAGCTTTGGGGGCTTAATCAAAAGAACCGGGTCTAAATGTCAAAGATCAATATTTTAGGGTGCAAATTGGTTTGTGGGAAAAATACCTTGGAAATCACAAAATTATCGAATTTTTCTCGATATGCAGCATCTTCAAAAGGATATGATTTATGGGGTAATATAGGTGAAAAAATACTGTGTTAACTTTACTTTCCAAAATCAGGCATTTATTTGAGCTACCTATGGGGACTTGTGTAACAAGTTGATAAGCCATATCATTCTCGCATTATACATGTAATACTGGAATGTCACAATCAAGAGTATACAGGGGTGGATTGATATGGCAGACCTTCTAGAAGTGCGGGCATTTTTTTGGAGTTCATGATTCTCAATTTTCAACATGCGTCATGAGGTAACTCGGTGTCTCTTATGCTGGGGATGGGTTTGCGCAAAGCACATGGCCCACGTGGCATTAGAGAACATGACCCATGTTGAAAATCAGCACTGCCCAAAAAATAAACGCCGTCTGCGAAAGAGGCATTGTACAGGAATCACCGACCCTGATCACATCGATGGTCATTTTGGACCCCTCCTGGTTCTCCTCATCGGAGTCAGCGCACACGATTTGGGAGTCGTTGACCAGGTGGGCGAAGAAAAAATCTTGTGCTATGAAGACGTCCGCGTACTCAAGTCCACCTGTATGACAAAGACCCAGTAGATGTGATGTATTTAATCACAATATATTACAACATAACCTCCTCATATACTATATAGCTAATATAGAATAATATCCATACTGATAAAGTTGTTTAAACCTTGATTTATGGCTATATATATATAAGTGTGGTGGGCTCTTTATAAAGTTAAATCAAACTTACAGTGGTCGTTTTCGGTTGAAATCTTCACAACAGCATTCGGGTCGAAGAAGAAGTCAGCATCAGTGAAATCGGCACCAGGAGCAAACGCTGCTATGCGATAACCCAACTTGGTCTCTACAACAACGCCCTGAATAAAAACAGACCACAAAACAGTTTTTGAAATGGTTTAAATCGTGTCTATAGGGAAATTGGGGTTCTCCCTCGTTGCAACACGAAGCAAGTCGACCCCTACGTACAGAACAAAATTATACTTTCCTTAATTGTAATCCGGTCACAATGTAACCTCTTTGCATTAAAATCAGCTATTCCAACGTTGGAAAGATCCCGCTCCTAATCCATGTTACAATCATCCAGGGAATTATGATACTACGAAGCAAAGGCAGCGTGACTACCCAACGTGAAGTAAGGTAAACTGTACCTTGTCGTCATCAACCACCGGCGTCCTGCAGTTGTCGTTAAAGACAGGCGGATATCCCTCCACGTCATTCACGTCAACTGTCACAGTGATGAACGAAGTGGTGTTGTTCTGTTGAAATCATAAGTTAAATGAGTTATTATTGATACTGACGATACTTACAAACAACACTTGATAAGGCTTGGGTCCCATTCGCACCGCTGCCCATCAGGGATGTAGCCCCGACCGGGCTTCGAAGCCACAAATGATTCACAAATTTGTCCCGGTGGACTACCGGATATCGGGAGGTGCCCCACGGGTAGGTCACGGCGTCTATTTGTTACCGGGTCCCAGGTTTATTTTGATTTCGACTTAAATTCAACCCGGTGCCCGACCGTGCCCAAAAATCCCCCGGGAACCACAGGGTATCCCACGGGGCCACGCAGGGGTCACGCCCGAAAGTGAACAAAAAAAAACAGTCCGTGAACTGCCGGACGGGGCACCTTGTTCCAATTGGGACCTTAGCCTAAGGCTTAGGTCACAATTCCAAAGCGGGACCCGGCCGGGATGTTTGCGGAAACGAAAAATAAAAGTGTTTACCCAGGAATATACACAAATTATGCTCCTGACTAATGTTTTACGTTCTTTGTGTTGTGTTGCCTTTCTTATCAATATTTTTCGTTTCAGAAAGCTACCCGGCCAGGCCCCGGGTTGGGAATTGTGACCTAGGCCTAAACAGGGATATCCAACAGGCAATTTCAACGTTCCTTACTGTTGTCTATGTACATGACGTCGACACTATAGTATGCTGACAGTCCATAATTTGTAACAGCATTCCACATATACTAGCCTGATTATGTCAAAATATTTGATAAACCATATAGTGTACGTAGTTTTTCCTTACCTGCAGCATAGTGACGTTCAGAACATACTGGTTGTCAACGGTCACGTCGAGAGGCCGGGTCAGGTTCAGGAGTCCAGTATCCTCAGATAGGGTGAATCTCTGGTGCTGGAAATGGAGCAATGTCAATGATAAAAAATCAAACTTTCCTATGTTGATATACAATATACCATATACAAAGATACAAGTAACAGGAACACACAACCCTTCCTGACCTTATCCGGATCCAATGACCAATAGATTTGCAAACCAAACCTGGGTTTGTCCTTGCAACGAACAATAGAATGGTCATGCCCCCGTCCGAGCCGACCCGAGACTCAGGCTCAACCAAAGAACTCCATATAACCGATCTTCTGACGTTAAAATTATCCACAGAGCATCCAAAGCTGTCAGAAAAAATATCATGGAAATCTGTCGTACCTATGCTCCGTTATGCTCCTTGGAAGATTTGATCAGAATTCCCCTGCAGTTCTAGAGCAAGCTGCTAGGGGGCCCAAACATACATCACTTCTTTCTTACATCACAAGCTGTGTGCCACCAAACAATCAAGACCATGGCATGTCCAGGTCAAAAGATACAAAAAAAAGTTCTGCTGCAGTACCAAGGTCACACATCAGGGGCCCCAAAATCTACCCTGGTCTTCGTCTTTTCAACACCTACTCAGGTACAAAATATTACAATCCATTCAGAGAGAGTTGACCACAAATATCCGTTAACACAAACAGACACACACACACAGACAAACAGACACACCAAAAACTATACCTCCATTTTTCATGGAGGTAATGATGTAATGATATGCTACAATAATCATCATATGCTGTGCTGGTGGTCAACATTACCTTGTTGCCCGACAGTAGTGTGAAGCGGGCTTCGGTCTGGTTTCTCAGGAACCCGTTTGCTACAAGTACCCCACCCATGTCAAGCACGGTGGAGCTGACCATCTGGTCCTGTGTGTAGAAAGAAAGTAAGTTGTGAAAACCATCCTTCATCCTATGTTGCATTTTTATGATACCATTTTGCTCCGCTGAATTTTACCCTGGCTTCGCACGGAGTTATAAGTGCAAAGCTTCGATCATTGATGCTCGTACAGAATGAGTGCACGGTATGATCATGTATAATGTATAATCTCGTCAACGGAATGAAAATGTAGAGAAAAAACTATCAAGTAGCACTATATGCAGGCTAACTACGTATAGAAATAGCCACAGCAAAACTGTTTTACCTCATTTATCGCCAACATGAGGTTTTCATGGTTTGCTGTGGATAAGAAAGAACAGAATATTGTGAATATGATAGGGTACATACAGAACATGCATGTTCTTGATTTTGTATTCAGAAAACTTGAACGCTGAGTAATTGCATTGAGCTGTACTACTCTGTATTTCTTTTGCGATATAGAAAACGTCATGTACTTACGGATGTCGCAGGCCACCCCCTTCCAGCCCGGAGCACACAGACAGGCGCCGTTGAAGGCGTGGCACGTGGCGCCGTTCTGACAGACGCAGGTCTGGTCACACAGCCCGCCGTACTTCCCCTCACTGCAGCCTGGAAGGTAACGTTAACATCATCTAGTAAAACTTTACAGGTATATCTTCGTTACACCGTCTTTTGTAATAGTCCTATAACGCGTACACTCGACAAAAAGAACATATTACGGATACGCAGGTATGGAAGGGCAAACTTTCTGTTTCTTACCACTAAGCATTATCTTTTTACGAAATATGACTGATTGGCATCATGCTAAGTTTTTAACCTCATTTAAGACAAAGTATCTAACATATATAGTCTAAAGGGCATAGTGCACGTGAAAGCTTCACGCTTTTTGAAAACAGTTTGCAACAGAAGCATATAGTGAGTTCGGACGTTCTGTTGAAATGTTAATCAGGTAAAAGGGATACGTTCGGCCTATAACGCAATGATGACGTTGCAAATATGTATTGGAGAAGTTCTAAAGAGAAGGTGAAGTTAACTGTATTGCCCTTAATTACTACATGCCAAGAAAAACTTACCCCTTGCAGTAATATCCACTTTGACTTCAAACCTAAACGCGTCTTGTGTACCGAAACAAATCCAACTTGATTTTTTCCTGGAGGACACGTGGTCTATCGCCATGTCCAGCACGACGAAGGGACTGTTGTCCTGGACCCAGCTGTCCTGGAACATCAGGCTCCAGGTGGCGGGGTGGATCTTGTGTTGGAGGGGGTCGGCAGGGCTGAAGGGGGGCTGAGGGACGGGAACAGAAACTTCTTTACAATGTACATTGGTCAGAGGTCAGGTAGAAAACTTGTAGAATTCATTGTCTTGTTGATTGTGTTGGAAAAGTTCTACATGTAACATAAACATGCTACAAGCAATATTGGCCAATTAGAAAACAGACGTGTCTTGGAAAGTGGAAAGCGTAATTTACAGTTCGAACTGCAACTGGACTTACGACAAAATACCATATGACAATTGTGAACAGCACACTGCCTTCTGTATCAGCGTTTGAATTCTATATTTCTAAGTTATCATTATGATAATATGTTACTCCCACACTCTCTTTAAATGGAGCATTACAGTTCATTTACTTTCTAATACATGTACTCTCTCGCCTATGATACCACCATCTTTCGTCAAGCTTGAAATCGTGTAATTTAAAGGTCACAATTATAGCAATAATATTTGACAAGAAGAACTAACCCTGATCACATCGATGGTCATTTTTGACCCCTCCTGGTTCCCCCCATCAGGGTCACCGCAGACGATTTGGGAGTCGTTGACCAGGTGGGCGAAGAAGGGATCTTGTGCTATGAAGACGTCCGCGTACTCAAGTCCACCTGCGGGTCAACGGCAACACTATACTCACAGTAGATTGGATGGACTTAACCAATATATATGGTAACATAACGGCCTCGTCATAGATGCTATTATTCATACTGGTAAACTTGTTCAAATCTAATTCGGCGTCCTGCTTATATCGGTGTGATGGGTTCTTTACTAAATGCGTAGTTACTTACAATGGTCGTTTTCAGTAGAAATCTTCACAACAGCATTCGGGTCGAAGAGGAAGTCAGCATTAGTGAATTCGGACCCAGGGGCGAACGCTGCTATGCGATAACCGAGCTTTGTGTCTACAACAACGCCCTGAAAAAAGAGAACCAAAAATATCAAAATGTGCAAATCAGTGGTTTAAAAGGTGTGATTTGTTTCTCTGTTCATCAAATAGCAACTATGCAAATGCTGGAAAGAGTCTTCTCGAAATCCATGTTTTAAACATCATTCATGAAATTATGACAAGGCAAAGAAAGCGTGACAGCATAAAATAAGGTAAAGTGTACCTTGTCGTCACTAACCACCGGTGTCCTGCAGTCGTCGTTAAAGACAGGTGGGTATCCCTCCACGTCATTCACGTCAACTGTCACAGTGATGAACGCCGTGACGTTTTTCTGAAACGTTACAACTTTCACTGAAACCTACGGTACTGTTTTCCAGTGTACTTTTTTCTTATCATCGTCGAATCGTTGAATATTATTGTTGAACCTTAGTTAATCCAAGTTTCACTGAAACCTACAGTACTGTTTTTCATTGTTCTCTTTTCGTATTATCGTTGAATATTATTGTTAAACTTTAGTTGATAAATCAATTTTGGCTCAGTTATGATTTCTTATATAATGCAAGGGTCTTAAAATAAGGCAACGCATCGTCAAATACTGGTTACATCAAATCTGCAAAATTGTATTTTTAGTGCATTTTTTCCTGTTCATTTCTTCAGACAATTCAGAACTTTACCGGTGAATGTTAAATCTCAATGTCGATTATCTAGGTCCACGTTGACGGGTATCATCACAAGATATACCGTTTACCTGTAGCAGGTGCACACTGACGTTCAGATCGTAGCGCCTGTCCACGGTGACGTCTAGTGGCCGGACCAGCGTCAGTACGCCCGAGTCCTCGGACACAGCAAACCGGTTGTGCTATTCAAAAAGTTTTAGAAAATGAATAGATGAATGTATTGCTGAATAATCGCACAAGGTATGTAATGTATGGCAACCAATAGCAACAAATAGACATGTAGAATGGTACTACGATGCTACATACAGAACAACAAAATATTATCGATAACAGTATAGTCATGTATGAGTAATCTGGTCTCGCATTTGGAATACAGTATAAAGAAACTGACCTACGTAGGCGGATATATGAGTTAAACATGATAGCAGTATATGGAAAAGATCGTTCTGTGAGCGAAAATCGCGTCAGGCACAATGTATTACAAACATTGTAAAACCAATACATGCATGCCATGAAAAAGATAGGGAACTTATACCTTCATTACAAATCTAGGAACCAAGTTACGCTTGATATGACAGTCCCGGCTAGCAAAATATATCTATGCTTGACGGGTACAGGAGTGTGAAAACAATAATGCCAATCATACAATTCAAAAGGACATTATTGTTCAAATACCGTGTTTCCAGACAGCAGTGAGAACTTGTAGTTACTAGTGGCCTCGTTGGTGGTACCACTGGCATTGGTGGTACCATTGGTGGTACCGTTGGTGGTACCGTTGGTGGTACCGTTGGTTGTACTGTTTACTGAGTCATTCGTGTTTGTCACAGTCTGTGTTGGGATAGGCGTGGTCACGTCGTTCCCAGGGGACGGAGAGGACGTCTCGTTCCCCACCACAAAGGTGGACAGATCAACAACCGTTGACAGCACAGCGGTATTCTATATATCAACACGAAGAAAAAGAAAAATTTACAATACCAGAACTACTATCATTTGGTCTATCTGGATTTTGACAATTCTATTTAGTCGAATATTTACATTTTATGACTAGAAATACATGGATGATCAGGTAAACATTATCAAGAGAATATCAGGGTGGCCAGTACTAGTAACGGGATACAAGTATCTTGTTGCTTGCTAACTCCTCTGGCATATTCACAGTGCCTAGTTAACGTCTGCTATTTCCTGTAGGATACTGCTATTCTGTTCAATCATCCATTTTTAATTTTATTGTTTATTGAATATATATACAGGTGAAATCGCCATAGTGTATTGCTAATCTGTTTCTGCAGCATATTTTACTTCCTTGTGATTGTTATCAGGCCCGCCACATAGGAAACGTCGGGGTCGAATTATGGCCTAATCTTCTTGTCTAGACTATAGATTGTTCTGCGAAAAGGATTGTAGAAAGGTGACATACCACTGGAAGCTTACATTGTTTGAGACCATTTAGAGTAATACTACCAATTTTCTGTGAAATGGGATACTGAATGATGCAATACATATAGAATATGTAGATACTGTGCACCTAAAGCAGTGGAAGACGAAACATATGTTATTTCCAAGTCTTCATTCAACCAAAACCCAAAGAATCACTTTGTTTAGAGATGTCACAAAGACATACCCCAAAAATTCATGCACGAATCGATAGCCCACAAACTGTAGAAAAAAAAGTGGGACTTTTCGTCTTACTCTGCTTCCAAAATAGAAGTAAAACCCAACCTAGAAATAGCCAACACTGGTATTCGATTAATCTCTTTTTACAATCAATCATTAGGCCACACCAATCTTATTTGTTGCTTCTCGGATTCGCCTGTCCATTTTTTTTTTCATTTTCAAAAACAAATAAGTCCCGAGAAAAAATAATATTGTACAGGTTTTGCTATAACAAACCTATCAATATTACCATTCATAGCCACATACACATAATCTCAGTCTAAAAACAATGACTTTTATTCAGATCTTGCGTAACAAATCAAAGGAAGCGATTCATTGCATAAAATGTACCATAAACTCCTCAGGCTGTGCTTTTTGGTGTTATCTAAACCATTTGAAGAAATAAAATCGATCTGTCGGTCTGATTTTTTTCTGACAAAATCCGAGAAGCAACAAATACATTTGATGTGGCCTTATCCATTGTTACATGTTTGGCATGAACTTGTTTGTAATAATACCTACCTCTGGTAGTGACAATGATACAGTGTCGTTAGTGACGTAGCCACTTTGATCGTTGACAGCTCCTGTTGTAACTACCACACAGTATGCTATCACCAGTTTGACTCCCATACGCCACGTGGACACCATGTTTAAACTGCAACAACATAGAGAAGTCTATCATTGCGATAGTACGAGGCACAATACGTCTTTATCAAAGCTAATCGGACAGGAAAGTTAGAGACTTTCAATCTGTTAGCTAAGAAATAAAACGACCTAGGTTGTCGATCATTTTCTCAGTTGTCAGATATGATATTTAGTTCAAGACGACCCTAGGGCACAGGGCTACAATATCAGTATTCACTCACTCTCTCACTCACTCACTCACTCACTCACTCACTCACTCACTCACTCACTCACTCACTCACTCACTCACTCACTCACTCACTCATTCACTCACTCACTCACTCACTCAACCACTCACTCACTCAACCACTCACACAACCACTCATACAACCACTCACTCACCTAACCACTCACTCAATAATGTACACACGCAAAAAAACACACACAACATTTCGTTCACTCACTTGCATACTCACACATACACATACACTCACTCATATACTCACCACTCAGAGAAACACACACATATATAATACACACACACACTCAATCAATCAATCATTCACTCACTCATCCACACATTCATTCATACACTCATGAGTCATACACTCACTCATGCACATGCACATACACTCACTCACTCACACACACACACACACACACACACACACACACACACACTCACTCACTCATTCTTCCATTCACTCATTCAATATCGTCAGTTCAAACCATAGGACAGTGGCGAGATGTACGTAGACATGGAATTTGCGTAGTTGTAACGTTACGTCTTTGATTAATCGCATTTCTATGTGTTGACAGAGATGGGCGGGGCTATAGTATCGGTGTACTGTACCAGTTTATAGGCCGCCACAACTGTCACCTACCAACAATTGATCATGACACACAGAACATGGTAGCGTGAGCAGTACAGTTTGTTGGCGGAGTAAATAGTGGTGAAGTTGGTGTACCATGTCCTCCCGAAAAACAGGGCTGTCGCCCTGAATGAGCATACCTGGCTAAATAAATGAAATGAAATGAAATTAAAGCAGTGGACCAATTCATTGTAGCCTGGTATCCAGCCCTAATATAGCTCCCGAGCTATATTACGGCTGAATACCAGGCTAACTTCATTGTACTTGTCGAAAAGAGCCAGGGGAATTTCCCCGTACAATGAACCTGTTCGTGTATACTGTCGCCTGTCACACTGACCAGTGGACTAGTAGCTCAACTATCCATTGAGTTCAGTTGAGCTAAAGTGTTAAACCACTCACAGAACAAGAGTTTGTAGTGTAGTATTGCATAGTGGTCGAACCGATCATGACGAATCAAAACATATATACCTTTAGTATACTCCGGGAGTTTGTAAATACACGCGTTGACAAGGTAAAACGTCTCAAATATCTCCAAATTTACGATCAACACCCTGCAGCTAATCACACAGTAACTGGTGACCCCACCTATGCCCGAAAACTGGGCCAGAAAAACCAGACTTTTGTGTAAGCTGAAAATGTCCCGCGGCAAACATACTGTACATCATGCACCACAGCAACGCAGCAAATCAAGTGATGTAAGGGCATGCTTACCTGGTTCCTCTCACCGTGTGAAGGAGACACTATTTCTGAAGAATACGTCCACTGTCCTCGAGCTTCGATCGTCTCTCGGCCGTACAGAGCGTCCTGCAGGCGACTTCGCTACACAGAGAGCCACTAGTCTGGCTGTGTGGCACCCACTGTGTGCAGCACCTATGCTTCAGGGAAAGGTGCTGATCTGACACGCGTGGCTTAACTCGATCAGACAAATCCTCACACTCGATTGGTCGCCACGTTTCGCGCTCGTGTGACGTAGCAGGAAGCAAAAAATGAGAGTCGGTGGTGGCACGGGGATTCCCCGTGACGTCAGAAGACGTATCTTATGACAAAAGAAACACAACAGGTGTGATGACTGTAAGAAGATATAAGGAAATAGCTGAAAGCTGATGGAGGCACGTGGATTCCCAGTCACGTTAGATTTCATTTTGAACCATAACAAACACAAACACAAACACCGCATGAAAAGATAATCAGAATATTTTTGAAGGAAGAGACGTATCATTTTCAAGTCTGCTTGTTGGAAATAAGGAATCTTCATGGTTTTCTTGGTGGCCACATGGGGATTTTCCGTGGGACACGTAAGTTCAAGGACTACTTTAGACCTTAGATCTTCCACCTTAGATCCTCCCGCAATACTACATATACAGGAAACTAAAATCTATTTCCAAAGATCTCATAACAACACAAAGACTATCATTTACAAGTGCCAGTAGCTTTGTAAGACAGCAAGTCCTCGTATTCTAATACCTTACAAACTTTTGAAAAAAAAAAAACAACAACACATTTTTCGTCTGAAAGCATTGGCGTTTGATCACCACCCCCAATGAATACAATGTACATGATAATTTTCTGGAAAAGATGCATGCATATGTGGCATAATGGTATTCATTTATTTTCTCAACCTCGCATTGGAATGCAATTTGTCTTGTGTGTATACGCCATGTTTCTTTAATTTTCTTTATTTGTTGAAACATTCTATCGTCGTGGGTTGTGGTGGTTGTCGTTTGAAATCTGAGAACAATGGTGAATTCACCATTTTGCATGTGTGTGCTCGAAGGATATTGTCAAAACATTGTTACTGGTATACAATTTCATGTCGCCACCTTCACAGTGCTAGTGCACCCTGTTACTACTACTAGTACTTCTTGTTCTTGAATGTAAGAGCAATATACGGTGTGTACCTTTGAGATGACTATACAAAACACTCCTTTGCGTCAATTTCAAGATAATATGATTCGGACTTACAATATACTTGTCTTATTGAGACTTTCCAAAGTGGTTGGTTTATACAGTTACAAAGGAGGAAAGCAGTGGAAACCAATCTTGATCTGATCTGTTCAGACACTGTGAGCTCCGCTAGGGGGCATTCATGAGCTGCATGTAGTCGCTATTATCTTGTTTTTTCTTGCATCTCCCAAGACGACACCGTTGAACAGACACTCATATCTAGATTGACAAGATAAAACACCAGATTCTGTATCTGCATTGTACAGCCGGTGTAACCATCATGAGATAAAAGACAATACCTTTACAGGTACACGATTGTAGCTGGCTAAAATTATGAGATAGATACTTTCTTTGGCATTGAGAGTATGTACTATAGGTTTTATCAAAATGCTGGTCTATGCCTATCTGCACACTTACTACCATATGCATAGCATGCATTATGATCACATGAATCGTAAATTGTTCTGTGGTTTGACCGTGCAAAATCTGAGATGGTATTTTAATTCCGCAAACCACTACATGCCCCATCACACCATTTCTGCGCATACCCTGATAAGTACTAGCTTATGATTAATTTGAGCCAGCATATACAGAGAAGTTATCTCTACTATTTAAGATTTTGAAGGGTATGTTGAGGATTAAGCTTTCTCTTGAACGTAGGGAAAGAAGGCTCAATGGCCTCTCCGAGTCTTTTAGACCTCAATGATGAGACACTGCACTGTGGCATCGGTACGGTTCTTTTTACACAACCAAAAAGGTTAAGTACCTGCAAATGTCGGTAGGTGGCGCAGCTAAGGGAAGCTGAATGCACTCCATCTTCTCACCGTTCACGACATCAGGATTAATCCTAGGGGTGGGTACCGGTACAGAAAAGTTAGGTACAGGTCCGGTTGAGGTCCAGAAAATCAGGTTCGAGTGGGGATCTGAACCTGCACCTATTGTCTTCAAAAACTTGTGGATGGCGATACTCAAAGCAATGGTCCATTTCGCTACAAAGGAAATTCTGTTTGATTGGTGGAGTATTCGACTCCACTGGCGTTTTGCCGATGTACGCTTGGTCCGCGAAACTTGGCAGAAATTACTACTTTTCGTTTATGTTCTTTTCTTGGACCGATAAGCCCCAGAACGTGTGGACCCCTGCTGATGATATAATTCATTTTCAAATCGGTCAAAAATCCGGTCTACTGATTTTTCAGGTCTGCTTTTTTTCAGGCCGGTTTTGTACCAGTACGGTATTTCGGTCCACCCTATTTCGTTGTAGTACTTTATTCGTTGGTTCTGTAGAAACCAACCACGATGAAAATAATTGCGGATACAGTGTAATATGTTTTACGCTACAACAAGACAACCAGTGCCAGTGTATGCCCTGTCGGGCGCCTTCTCAGCGTTGGTCAAAATCGAACGGTCTGGGAACTCTAACATCAAGTTATGGCATGGTCAGCTGGTCATCAAAGGGTTAGTTCTGGTCACTCAGAAGTCATACGAGGATTCCAGACGGCTAACAGCATGTCTTGTCTATCTCTATATAATATATAAATGCGCACAAACAACATTACGAAGATTTGAAAGTCATGTGATGATTCCATACGGATGATTTCGCACTAGACTTATCTACATAAAACGTCTGTTTAAAGAACCACATTGCCTATAGTACATATAGCACAGCAAAAAAAAAGAACCAAGATACCGTCGTCACAGTACCATTCTTGTGTATCTCCTCTACTGTAGATCTAGAAACATATGCACTGATTTATCATTCCTCTTTGTGTTTCGTAAGGCTTAAAGTTAGGCTTTCATTCACATAAAGGTTTGTCTTAAATGTCACACTAGTTAGAGCACGTGTCTCGTGTGTACTTGTTTAAACCGTGCATGTTGCGTGACTGGTAACTCTATCGGACCGTGTGTTGGGTACATGCCGTGTCGCGCGGTGGCGGTTAGTACGGTCACAGGTGAGGCAGATAGTTTACACCACGGCAGGGTGACTGACATGGGAGACAGCACGCCAGGTACGCGGCATGGCAAAAATCTCCACCACGCTGCTGGCCAGTTAGTTAAAGGTGCAGACTCACTGCACGGTGCGGCACTGCGGGGTTCGTAAACGACTCAACGAATTTCAGAGATAAAGAACGAATTTTCTTCCGTTTTGTGTATTTTGTTGTCTTCAAAGTCATACTTTTTACGTATAACGCAATATCTAATTATTATAAAATCGCGAAAATAACTTGAAAACAGTGCCCCAGTGAACGTACCCCACAGTGACGCAACGGTGCCTCACGACAAGTGCGGTGAGAGTCCACCTTAACTTCGGTCCTTTCCGTGGTGCATAGGCCGGCGCCTATCTCCTTTTCTGCAGCCCTGGGC
The DNA here is from genome assembly GCA_019207045.1 of Branchiostoma floridae x Branchiostoma belcheri. Taxonomy (NCBI): domain Eukaryota; kingdom Metazoa; phylum Chordata; class Leptocardii; order Amphioxiformes; family Branchiostomatidae; genus Branchiostoma; species Branchiostoma floridae x Branchiostoma belcheri. The sequence goes on along the minus strand of CM033028.1, from coordinate 18,137,099 downwards.
CAAGCAACTTTTGTGCAGTCACTACAGCAGGGGCTAGCCCACTGGTAGTGGTGTGTGTTCAACTTCCATTCCCTTCTCCCCACATGCTGAGTGCTAAGCAGAGACAGCAGTAGGTACCAAGGTGGCCATCCAGTCAGTCCTTCTGCACCAGATGGCACATAGAGCGGCGCCCATCTCCTTTTCTGTAGCCCTGGTCCACGCAACTTTGTGCAATCACTACTGATGGGGGCTTGTCGACTGGTAGTGGTGCGTGTTCAACTATCATACCCTTTCCCACATGCTGGGTGCTAAGCAGGCAGAGAAAGCAGACTGAGTATGTACCATTTTAAAACGTTTTTGGTATGACTCAGCCGGGTATCGAGCTCACAACCTACCGAACCTACTGCAAGCTGCAGACGGCGAACACTCTACCCACTTGAATTGACCATTGCACCGGTTTTACGCTGGCCAGCGGCCACCCGTAATAATGACCCGTCAACAAGGATTATGTTCGGAACCACCCATGCGCTTAGGTTTGAATAGAGTCTATTTCGCCAAGGACCCTTGCGGCTCACCTTTCCACTTTGAAAATACACGTAATGTAATAAAGTACCTTCTTGCTAAATCACTAAGATACCACAAAAAAATAGGATGCTATATCTTCATTGGCGCTATATAACGCAGTCTCTGTGGAAACCATAAACAAATACCTATCGCCGGCGCTAATTATCACCTTTATAACGTGTGCAAAACAAGTTTGAGGTCTGTTTGCGAAACCATCCTTAATCTTATGAATGACACTTCGATCTGACATGAGATGTTAGATACAACAATACAGGTTAAACTAAAACTTAACAAGAAGAATGCTAAGATTTAGCCGTTTTTATGACCAGAATATGAATTCTGCAATAACTGCGGGTTTAACATTACAGTGTAGTCATTAAAGTCAAGGACACAGATTACTGCCCTTTTTCTTCGCTCACATTCCAATATTTCTATTGAGGGTATTCTTGTACAAGGGGTGTTCTATCTGTCCAAATCTGTCACATCATTTCGAAGAAAATCATAATTTCCAAGAAATGCGTAGGAGGGACGTATTTAAAGTAAGGTGTTACAGCGGCTAATCATTATTACTATCTTTCACACACGGCTTTTCACTCCAATGCATTAACAGCCTTTGAGTGATTGAGCCTTAATTATAGAACCTTCATTTTTCTCAGCCTTATGCGCTAGTAATACCTCCTAATGATCCGACTAATCAACAATATTAACGTGTAAAAATAGACATCATTCCTTAGATCAAAGGGCGATCCTTATGTAACGATTTAGCATCTCTTGGAAGATAGTGACATCTGTCCAAACCTCACATATCGTACTGAGCATCGTCTGGCAGTTTGGCAAGAAGGTTGTATAACCTCATTGGTTTGTGCATGCTGGTTAATGCAGAAAGACATGCCTTTTAATTTGATCCAAGACTTATTTATGTTCTTCCAATGATATGTCACAAATTGTCTGCCATGTAATAATGAACACCGATTAATGCATATATAATATATATAATAACTTGGTTTATTTCCATCGCACCAACATTACAATACAATTACAATCTAAGATATGAGTGGACATCTCGCAGCCGTAGGCTGAATTCTATGTAAGCTACTATGTTAAAACAATTTGCTCCATCAATAAATATATTAAAAAGGTTAAGACAATAGATTCTAATATAAATATACATGTAATACAATATGTACAAAGACCGGCTATTTAAGCACATGTTCGTTCAAGAGATGGGTTAGGTATGGTATTGGGCTTGTTTTGAAGCGCTTGGTGCGCACTGGCATGTAGTCGAGCTTATTTCCATTTCTTGTCTCCCTACCACTAACATCACCTCTTGACTGTGGTAGCCAGCCCCTGTAGAGGTCCGAGGTGAGGACATTCCTGGCGAATTTTACACAAAGCTCGACCACACATATCGTCCACACATTTGTTTGATGTATCTATGTTTGACCGTTGTCAACATACACTTGTTGTGTTGGAAACCTTAGTACAGCGTGGGGCAGAGCAAAGTTATGGCTTTGACTATAAGAGTTCAACAATTTTAGGCTTGGCAGATAAGCAAGAAGAGATTTCTTTTCGTTATAGAGAACAAGATGATTTTGATATACGCTGTACAAGTAGCAAACTAGAATTAGTGGCCTCCCCCTTGAAATAGAAACAGGCGATATAAGAAGTTACTTGTGTGCAAAAGAACATGTATATTATGCATATATGTATATTAGATATGATAGGAGATAAAAAACATTTCTTTTCGACCTGGCATTTCTACGGTCAATAACGAAAAGAGCTCTTTAAAGAGGAGAGCAAATTCTATCCCAATCTTTCCACGCTTACAGATAGGGGGGGACACTATTTTGCAAAAATGCATTTTTTGATGAAATACGCACCTAGAAATATGGAGACGGTCCATCTGAATATAAAAATGTAAAAAATTTGTAAATCTTTAATTGCTAACCCCCCTGTACATACCCCCTGAAGTTTTTAAGTTGACAATGTACTGAACTAGTATAACGCTATACTACCAAACACGCTCAATGCCTTAGAAATTGTACTTTGGCATCCTTGGCACAATATTTGACTTCAGGAGAGATCATTGTGGCTATCTGAACCTCCAAATGTATTTCCCATGTAAATATGGACTATTCCAAAGTCACCCCCATGGCAAAAATGGACTGGTCCAAACTCAAAATTGGACGAAACGGGCTACACTATCATAAAATGGGCAAAACATGTGGTCACATAGAATTCTATGACTTAGATTCTCTCCTTTGTGATTACTCTACAAAGTTTGAAATCATGTACTGTAGCTAAAGGGCGGGACGGTGTGCCGGTATAAAACAGGTTTGTCGTATTGGACCGGTCCGGAAAAACCGGACCTAAAAAAAAAAGTGCACACGATGTTGGAGCTATTGGAAAATGAACAGATTATATGATCAGGCATTCACACGTTTTGAGGCTTACCTGTACGTTGAATAAAATAACAAGAGTGAAGTATAGTATAGTTTAGTATAGTATAGTCTGTAGTCATTTCTACCAATTTTTACAGTCAATCGCACAGAGGCAGTTAGCCTTATAGGATTTTAAAACGCCAGTGGTAGTCAAATACCCCGCAAAGCAGATTTCTTTGTAGCGAAATGGAGCATTGTTTTGAGTATCACAAGTTTTCACATACTGAATCAGGTCCAGGTTCAGGTCCGGACCTGGACCTAATCCTCTGGACCTGAGCCGGACCTGGATTTTCTGTACCATTACCCACCCCTATTAGGCACCCCTGTAGTTACATGTAACTTATGTTTTATCCTATCAAGAAATAAATACTTATGCATGTAGGTGGGGGGAAAGTGGTGTTCCAACTGAAAAAATTCAGGTTGCGCACTGCGTTACTTGGATTTAGAATTACGTTGCGCCAACCAAAATGCATTTTCAAATGTGCAAGTGGACATTTAGAGCACTCAGTTGCTGCAGGTAAAGGATATAGAGCCTTCGGGTTTATATCTAAGGAGAGGTTTTAACAGACAAGCAAAGACGAAGAAGTCTGTAGTGTCTTTGTCCAAGTGGCAACCACAATTACCAATCTGAAGTTACAAGGGTACTGAAAAAGAAAAGAGCACCTGTATCGTTTAGACAGTACAATAGAGAAGGCAGGAAAGGACATTATCTCCTACACTGCACACTCTATACCAGCCAAAAAAGTTGCAATTGTTTGTTATCGGCTGTCTCCAATATAATAGTAGACCTAAAGCACCCCTTCTTTATGTTCTTTATACTATTATCAGGATCAACATCTCTTTCACAGCTACAAAACTGTAATATTTTTGATTTTGTCAATAATCATATCCATTACACAGGCAGGTTCTCCTAATTGATGCAGCACCAACTTTGTCTTGTCTAGATTTACTTCTCTGTTATCCATTCTGTACTTATGTATGTATGTGGTTTACTATTCTTGTTTTATGCGTATGTTTCTTGAGTAGAAGGCTTAATTAATATAAGCAATTTGTGCTTTCTGCCTCATACTCTCAAAGTATATGTGAATGAATAAATAAATAAATAAAGGACGCAGGATACCAGAGAGTCTAATAGCTTGGTAGAGGAATGAAAAGGAGCTTAAGAATTAAGGACTCAATGAGAAAGAGATTGCAAACATTACTGTTGATTGGAAGAGAGACAAAGACTTACAAACCCTGAAACCCAAGAGGGATCTTTAACATCAACAGCAGAAGTTGATATATAAGTGTAAAGCTGGCCCAACTCTGCACAGCACTGTCACTACCGATAACCAAAAAAAAACTCCATCTGCAATACCCATCTGCGATCAACCTAAAATAATTGTACTTGAACAATGTTACACGCCATTGACACCATCTACAATGAGTGTAAATTTGACTATGGTTCTTTTGATTCTGTTGTAAATACATGTACCAATAAAACATTGTTGAAATTCAGTATCGCAGGCATCTTGCTTACAATGAGAGATATAGCATGTATATGTACAGGGGAAAGCTTAGGAATCAGTCAACTGTTGCTTTTCTGTCCATACTTCACGACACATATAAAAAAACACTGGTTTTAAGCTTGGCAAAAAAAAATGTGTTTTTGTAACCTTGAAACAATTATTCTATTTGAAGTTGCCCAATTCCTTGGCATCTAGTTTCTGAAAATTTTACCACTATTCTTGTGAAGCTTAATACACTTGTAGTTGATTTGGGTACTCTTTATTATTCTCAGCAATTGTTGAATTACTGCCCTACCGTGACTTCCCTATTTTGGGCCAAATGATGGAAATTCGCCCCAAGACTTGCTGCCCTGTTGCCATGGCAACCAAGATTATTAAGCCAGAACCTGCTAGAAAAGTATCTTGGAGTGTAATGTATCATTCAATCACACAAAATGTGCAAAAGGATCTGAAGTAATGTAGTCACTGCTTGCAGATCTTAGCAACGTCACACAAGTACATGGCGAGGGGGCTATCCAAACTTCAGGGGGTATGTACAGGGGGGTTAGAGTTTTACAATTGCCTAAATTTTGTGATTTCTGTGTTTATATAGATCATCTCCATATTTTAAAATGCGTATTTCAAAAAGTTTATATTAATGTCCCCCCCTATTACAGACTGAAAAAAAAACTACATGAGGGTACTCTTAACATTACACCCCCCCCCCCCCACCCCCACACACACAAAAAGTTGGCCATGGGATCCTAGATCCTTCGTCTCTACAATTTCAGAAAAAGAAGTTAAAACTCAATAAGCTACAGTTAACCATTAGACTTAGCGTAGTCGCTTATTATATTGTTTACCATTGTTTGTTTGTCAAATAGCCCTCGGAAAAGAACTTGCAATAAAATTATCATTATTATTATTATTATTATTACGTCTTAGGTGTCCCAATGATTTTTTGTTAAGATTGAAAACTTGACGTTAGACATAACCCTACTTGTATTTCTTTGATATATATGCCAACACGATGGAACTATTCACGTATCACTATCAGTGTAATGTGCTTTTACGCTACAGTATGATACGTGTATGCCCTGTCGGGCGCCTTCTCAGCGTTGGGCCAAAAAGGAGCGGTCTGGAATTTCTAACATGTCATGGTCAGGTGGTCGTCAAAGGCTTGGGTTGGACGGGCACTCTAGAGTCATGCGAGGATTCCAGATAGCTAACAGCGTAACTTTACGTAATCTTTAGAATAGGTGCACGGTTCAAGAACACTTTGTCGTCACCCATACGAACATGGAGAAGTGACGCGAGGGGCTGCTCATGGCTAACGTCACCAAACAAACCCAAACTTTAATTATTCTCCAAGCAGAGGTTGGTTCGCGATTTTCAATGTTGGCTAGGTTCTCTTATGCCGGGAAAGAGAGTTTGCCGTGGAAGGGAGTTTGCCGTGGAAGGAAGGTTGCCGTGGAAGGAGTTTGCCGTGGAAGGAAGGTTGCCGTGGAAGGAGTTTGCCGTGGAAGGAAGTTTGCCGTGGAAGGAAGTTTACCGTGGAAGGGAGTTTGCCGTGGAAGGGAGTTTGCCGTGGAAGGGAGTTTACCGTGGAAGGGAGTTTGCCGTGGAAGGGAGTTTGCCTTGAGGCGGTCCAAACCTGCTTCCACCGCAAACGTCCTTCCACGGCAAACTCCCTTTCCCGGTATATGAGAACCTAGCCAACGTTGAAAATTGTGGACTAGCGCCGCCAGTCCAGCTCGGAGTCTAGTCTGCGAAGGAGGCTATTAAATCTCAGCCACTACTAAATCCCCGCGGGACCCAACCTCCGCTTGGAGAATACCCAAACCTGTCGTCGTCCTGGCAACGTCCTGGCGGATTTTCTCTGACTACCAGAGTTCTGGGATATTAAAGCATAAAACGTAAAACTCCCTGTGTTGTAAATGAGATTTTCACGACGAAATATTACCGTTGAAGCTGATCTCATTCTTCGAAAAACTGATTATATGACTCTTTAAATCTATGTCTGGTACTGAAAATTTCATTTTCCTTATGCGTTTTGACCATACTATACTATACAAACACATCTCAGGCTATTTTTTCAACATCACTAAGAGACCAGAAGCCAAACATATGCATTAGTATAGTTTTAGAAATCATGTACATGCATTAGATTAATATCAGTATATACTTTATTACGACTTCATGTCTGTATGGCTGTACTTAGCCCGTTGGCATGAAAGTACAATTGAAGGCTAGCATCATCATTATGACAAATTCATAATTTGTGATTTTCATGGCACAAATTGTCGCCTTCAATATTGACGTTAATAACCCGGATGTTCCGCCGGTATGACGCCATTCATAAATTCCACGAACGCCTTGAACATGGATTAACTTCCTCATGCACGTCCTACACGTTAGACACTGTCGGAAGCGTGGAAGTCATTTAAGGTAACGTGGTCATGTTGTTACGTATGATGGTTACCTACAGAAATTCTCCATTTGATTCCCGTTGTCTTCAATATCGTCACTTCCTACTACCGTTATGAGAACTATATGCGTCTTTCTATAGTGTGTGTGTTTGTGTGTGTGTGTGTGTGTTTGTGTATGTGTGTGTGTGTGTGTGTGTGTGTGTGTGTGTGTGTGTGTTTGTGTATGCGTATGTCTGTGTGTGTTTGTTTTTATGTCTCTGTGTGTCTGTATGTTTCTGTGTGTGTCTGTTTTGTGTTTGTGTTTGTGTCTGTATCTATGTGTGTGTGTGTGTGTGTGTTTTCGTGTGTCTATGTGTGTGTCTGTATGTGTGTGTGTGTGTGTCTGTGTGTGTGCATGTGTGCATGTGTGTGTCTGTGTGTGTGTCTGTACGTGTGTATGTGTGTGTGTGCGTGTGTGTGTGTGTGTGTGTGTGTGTGCGTGCGTGTGTGTGCCTGTGTGTGTCTATGTTTGTACGTGCGCGTGTATGTGTGTGCCTGTGTGTGTCTGTGTTTGTATGTGTTTTTGTCTGTATGTGTGTTTGTATTCAAATCGGACTTTCTAAGGTTTACCATAAAACAAGGCACGCAAGGTTCTGACATGTTTTGGATTACACTTAGTGATATTGGCAGGTGTCTACCTACATACCTATTGGAGAGGTAATAACGAGGAAGATTTGCTATAAAGATGCAGTTCTAGAGAAAATGTGTTCAACATAAAACTTCTCCCTGAAATGTAGAAATGAGTGATTTACTTCGATGAGAGTGGTAAACTTCTAAGGGGTGGTCCAAGAGAACGGATCTCAGTCGAGCATCTAGCGTGTACATAGAGATAGATGGAAAACAAGATTCGCTACATGACGCCTTTGGGAGAGGTTGTTAGGTAGAAACCAGGCCACGCCCAACAAGATTGATTGGTGATGTCACGTTGAGGTACGTCACACAAAAGGCAGGCCTTCTCTTGGCTTTTTAACGGTTCGATTAAATCAATTCAACTACATCCCAGGAGGAGATAACCCTTACTGTGTACAAATTGGTAAATATATCGAACAATGTTTAGACCTTAGAACCAATTGTGTAAATGATACTCTGGACTCATCATGTTGATATATTGATACTTATTCATAGAGATTCATGTATAGGTAGCTCATCGTATACACCTATTTGTTCAGATATATAGTTGTAGTAGACCTTAAGAAAGTCGCTGTACTTTTGTGTCAATAAAGATCATATCAAAAAATGAGCATGTTACATAAAATCACACGCTTTAGACCTAACTTCTCTTATTCGTGTTAAGTGCCAATTTGCGATTTTGTTATCTTCGTTTTAATGTCTTTCTTCATTGCTTTCTTCAGTAAAGTGTCTTTAGCAAAATCTAAATCTAAATCTAAACAAGTTCACATACCAGGGGGTCCAAAATTTGATTCTGACCTTCGTGTTCCCAACCCCAATCCACATACTAAATATCATTACAATCCATCCAGAGGTTTTGAAATATGCTAAGTACAAATCTCCCTACGCACACACACAGACATACCGAAAACAATTCCTCCATTTGTGATGTAGGTAATAACTCATAGTATAAGTTTTGCCGGAAAGACAAACTGCAAAGACAATTTGTTGAATGTTACCATAACTCATAGCTCGTAGTTTTTCCACAATGGCAGCATGTATTTGGCTTTTATGTAAGTTTGTTAGGGTGTCGTAACCCCCCCCCCCCCCAACGACCGGTCGGGCGAATGTTAATAGTAAGAGTCGGTTCTTAACTTTGTAGTGTTCTCCTTCGCTTAGAGCATCGCAAATAACACGGTTGCCGATACAACACAATTGTGGTCCGCCAATGGAGTATGTCGCGTTTGTGTGCGCCATGTTGTCTCTGTTGGTCGAGCATAGCGATGTGAAGAAGGTGTTGGACCAGTCACCTTGGAGTATGGTTTGGCAATAAAGGAACCTGCTTGTAGCGCTCCTTTCTTTTATAAGGCCCCCTTTCCACTAGACTGACTGACTAGACCGACAGCATGTAAAAGTGTGACCGAGAGGACAACACACAAAGTGTAAAATAATTTTTCTATACAATTCGTTGAACGATCTGTCAAATTAATTCAAACAAAAAAAATAGAAATAATCTCTTGGTGGGGGAGGTGTGGTCACTTATGGACAGGTAAAGTGCCTTTCCTAAGACGACTACATAATTCTTCCAAAGAGCTCTTAAAAGGTAAGTAGTTTCGCGTCCTTAAGCCCTAGCTCTTCCTTACAAGCTACGCCGTCTTAAGTAGACACCTATAGTTTACAGTAGCGATTAAGGGATTACAGAAGGATCTTCGAATTCTGTGGCTATAGTCACCACGACAGCGAACACTTTCAGATTAGTAAGAGGTAAAGGTCTATGTATTCAGTAAACCTGCAAGATACTTTACGTCCTAAAGACACAAAGAAGTAAGAACAGACGCTGTCCTAAAATACTTTAACACTGTGGAAGAATATATCAGCATTTGTACAGATTCATGATTTAAAGATCCTTAAAAGATGTCGGAGGCCAATGCGTGATGCCCTGCTGAAAGCAGAGTTCAGTCAAACCAATAAAACACTTGTAGACAACATTGCACAATGCAGAGTGAGACAGTACATGTACATGTACTCCCAACTCTAAACAGCGTTGTCTATATTAGGTCGATGAGGCGTCAGATGGATGACAGCTGAGACACGACGATTACGCTGTACAGCGTTGTCTATATTAGATTGGCATCTGTCTATAAAACACTACAAATTTTCACGGTCTTCCCAACAAGTACCATGACTATGGAAGATCAGCAGGCTTCACTATGCTTCCGGGCGAGAAAGATACTAATCTAACGTTCATCAGTAGCTAACCTTGAAAGACCTAAGGTGAGAAAACTTTACGTCAAGACGGGCGTGGTCAGCGCACAAGAAGTTAGCAGATGACGTCAAGTTTGCCCTAGCGGTTTTTCGTTCCTCCATTTGAAAATGACGCATGCCTGACAAGTACCTACTCCAACTTCCCATGAAGGGGTAGGGAATTTTGTTGGTCTGAAATGATCGTCGGCGAACGCTTTGGTACCACAAAACCGTGTACGTTTCTCCGTCAACATTAGGGCGGTCACCGTGGCGGCGGTCAGCTCTTTGATGGGTCGGGTCAGTAGTGTCCGAAGTGGCTAGGAATTTAATTTGTCTTGACAATGTGCGACACAGAAAACCGAATGCATACTTGAAGCTATAAAACTGCTTGACAGTTAGACATAGTTTATTACTATAGACATATATCATTCTCCAAAGGAATCTCGGAAAGAGAAGAAGTTTTTCTAATGGCCTCTTGTAGGGAAGGTGTGGTCACTTGTAGTGTTCTACGTGTGGAACTTTGTGTGTACAGGTGGATATAAAGAAAGACCTTTCATGGCCACAAGTACTCTAGACGGAAGGGTGAACTTGAAGATTGCTTGTGAAGTAAAGCCTCCTTTCCTAAGAAATTAATCATTTATCAAAGACGTGTTAAAAAAATCGTCTCAAGGAAATCTTGAACGTTTTCATATACTAGATACCACATACGTGTATAAGAAACAACTCGAGTGTTCCGGTTCTTGTAGATATTTGCAAAGTGTAACACTCATTTCGTCATTGAAGATTTGAGGCCTTTGCATTGAGATTTAGCTGAAGATACTGTCGACGTTCAAATACAACAAAAGGGAACTACTTTCAGACAAACTGTTCAAAGCAATGGTATACAAGCAAATAGTCAGCCTAGCGAAAGTTATATATTGGACACTTTAGGTCTCGTTTCTTCCACGTGTGAGGGACGGTCTGTCGGTCAGGACAAGCGACCAGTGGGCGGGGCTAACTTGGTGAGGCGGGCACGAGGAAGTAGGCTTGAGGACACTTACATGTTACTTTACCATGACTTTAACGTCCGAGAGGTCGCTAGAACCAGTTGACCAAAACATTCTACCGCCCAGCCACCCCCTCTCTCTTTCTTTCTCTCTTTTCTCTCTCTCTTTTCTCTCTCTCTTTCTTTCTATATTTCTCTCTCTTTCTCTCCCTGTCACTCCCGTGTCTCTTTCTCCATCAAGTCGAGTGAATAAATTCGTGTATAAGATCTTTTCGGTTGATTCGACATCTTGTTAAAGAACAGTAAACACGCGTACAAATCCGTTACCATGTCTACATGATACAAAACTTCACCGCATAAAAACGCTATTTTCTTTGCAAGCGAAGCGCGCATGTTTGTCTAGCAACCGCGACACAAACTAACCGATCAGGTCATTTCGGAGATAAAGCATCAATAGCAAGATATGCTCTGATTAGAGAATGCCATGGGAGGGTTGGGCTACAATGACTGAAGTAGCGTGAAAGACCACGCCCTCATTAGGACCACCAGTGCTTAAAAGGAGCGCGCACTGGTCAAGCTGGTCATCTTCAACTTCGGACACAGAAGGAACAGAAGAAGTCGACATGCGTCTGTTTGTGGTAGTCGCTCTGGCCGTGCTGGCCCTTGCTGAGTCCCTTCCTTCAAAGAGGGGCCTCGGCGAAGACGCCAAAAACACGATCTTGGGAGAACTTGAGGAGCTGGTGTCTGCTGAGAAGGAGGAGGAGGCGGTACGTTCTTCTGTTGTTTCTTGTTGTACAGTAAGGCTTTTGCTTATGATGTAATGCAAGATGTTTTTTGCAACGTTTTGCGAACGAAGCGAAAAGTCACATACGTATACGTCCTCTGTGTTTCAATCCTCCTACTACTTATGTTCTTTTTCTAACGTCTTGAAAACGAAGCGAAAAGTCACACAAACGAGTAGCGTCCTATGAGTTTCCTCATTTCGCTGCAGGAGGAAGAACTTTTAAAAATTTCGATCACATCAGAGACGCGCGCGCGATTCAAGGTTCAGGAATGCTTTAAATGGTTTCTGTGGCAAATTTCCCTTCAGTGATTTGGCGCAAACCACTGTTCTAGAGAGGTACTGTCTCAATTTTTCAGATACCCAGTCTGGTAGATGCATAAGACCTTACGCTTCTTCACTTGCCCCCGCCAAGCTTGCTTCATCTTCGAATTATGTATCCCTCAAGTGTCCGAGCTCGGTTTGCTGTTCCAGCTAGTGACCACAAACTTTATCAGCGTTATCCTGTTACAGCCGGACTCGCTTCCATATAAAAGAAATCTAAAGACCTCATTATACTTCCTCCAGCCGAGCTCTCATCAGCTTTTGTCAATTCTGAAGAAGAGTTCGAACATCTCAAGTACTTGCTTATTTATCTTATCTTCTACAATCTTCCCACGTATACATCTAAAATCTAGGCCGATAAATCTAGGCCGCCTTTAGGTTCTAATCATGACTAAAAACCTCATGTTTCGTCTGGTATTTCTGTGGAGGTCGTGTTCATTTTTATCGAAGACTGTATACATATGTCTGGATAGGGATTGCGATCGGACAGAATTTGCGATCTAACGGTAGAGATCGCGATAATTCGACAGAGACGATGTTCGGGATCTCTACTGGTAGACTCACCGATTTTACCGACAGAGATCCTCATCGAGATCCCTACCGGTAGAATTTCCAACCATGCCATATCGTGATCTCTACCTGTAGGTTTCGTGTTTCTATCGCTTTGCTTCCGTCTCTTTGATGATCAAATCAAGACTTGAGATCGGTCGACGTGTTGGCGAGCTCCAAATGGGCATTTTCGGCCGAAGAGCGACCGACGTCCTGGCGATTACGCGAGCTGCGGACGATTTTTAGTAGCTCGGTCGATGTTCGCGGGTTGATGGAAGCTGCGCTTAAATTCGGCAACGATTTTTGAACTTTTTATGAAATTTTGGAAATGCAACAATTCCTGTTAATATTATTGAAAGTTTACTGCAAGTTCTCGCCCGAGGGCTAATTACAAGTGAATATTTCTACTGTGCCCGTCCACCCCAATAATTCATATTTCCCACAACTCAGAAATAAAAGTTGATCAAAATTTTGGCTCTTTACCAGGTTAATCGATTCTAACTTCGTCCATGTCCAAGAGATGCTACTATCTCATGGGAGATTTATCAGTGTTGGATAGACATCGTCCGAGTCCCGTCTAATTTGTGACGGGGCAGATTTTTCAGCGAAAAATACGATCAGCACTCGGGCGATTTCGAATTTCGTTGAGCTCGAGCCTATCTTCGAATTCGGCCGGCGTTCGCTTGAATTGTGTCGCAGGCTTTTAAGAAATACATGCGTCAATTTCCGACCACCCCCCCCCCCCCCCTCCGTTGTGACCGCAGACTTCACATTTCTTTGGGTGTTGCAGTACTCTGTCAGGTTTTCTGAAATTCTCGCTACAAATTCTTTGGTGGAAGAGAAAGACTCACATTGAAATTCTTTCATGTGCCGCGAACCCTACACGTCTTCAGGTGTTCAAGTCCTTCTCGCTCCATATACTTTCAAGGACACAGAGCTAATTATGCATCAAGTGATGCAGTTCGGTTGCCTCATTATCTGCAAGTAGCTGCGTGAAAACTTCTTGATGTGTTATCTCGCTGCAATTGGGGCACCGGTGCGGCACTGCGGGGTTCGTTCACTGCGGCACTATCGTGTTATTTTCGCCGATTTTTTTAAAGATTTAGATATTACGTAATACGTAAAAGTATGACTTATAGAAGGCAAAAAATACATAAAACGTTAGAAAATTCGTTCTTTATCTCTGAAATTCGTTGAGTAATCTTTCGAACCCCGCAGTGCCGCACCGGTGCCCCAAGTGAAGTGAGATAGAGGGGTGCCATCACATTTTTTCACGAGTGGACGCAATCTTTGTACGTATACTCTTACTAGTGAAATAATGTGATAGAGGGGTGCTATCACATTTTTTCACGAGTAGACACAAAATTTGTACGTATACTCTTACTAGTGAAATAATGTGATAGAGGGGTGCTATCACACTTTTTTCAAGAATAGACACAATCTTCGTACGTATACTCTTACTAATGAAATAATGCAATTTTATCACAGTTTATCACATTCACTATTCACAATTCACTACTAGCATACAGACAATTATTGAAATAACCGTTCGGAAACAAATAAAAGTTATCACAGCTTTTCCAACTATCACGTTTTCTGTCCTAAAATACTATTCAGGGCTAAATACATGTGTTAAATAACCAAGTCTAGCCATAAAGTCCGACAAGAGTCAATGGGATGCCTGTGCATGTTTTAGCGACATATTTTGACCTTGCCTTTCTGATTTCAGCTGGAAAGTAAGAAGAAGCGCGAAGAAGAAGAGGAGGCGTATGACGACTTCCCACGTAAGAAAACGTTTGAAGACGAAGAACTTTCACTTTTAATTGCTTGCGTTCAAATAATATACTTTTATCAATGAAAACACTCTTAAGAAATGAGAACAACCCAGTAGCTGGTTCTGTGTGTAAACTATTGATGCGCAGACAAAATAACTAAATCTTACACCTGGTACCTTAACGTTTTGCACGATTATTTTCTATACACATTCCTACAGATCATGTTGACATTTACAGCTTGTAATGCTTCGATATATAAAGAACATTCATTTGACAATCGCTATTATCATCGATGACATTATCATAGGGCGGGCCATCATTGTTTTCTACAATGTTTTGCATATCTTTAGACGCTGCACCCATCACAACTACAACCCACCTTTGCCAGGTTTCTTCCAACTGTGCATTTCTAGATAGTATCTTGCGCCCTTCTTCTTTTTCCTGACACCTGATGTATTTCATCTGCCTCTCATCCTCCGTACTTGTGTTGTTGCAGTGGACGTCGCTTTTAACGGGGACGGTGGAGCGTTCCTCGGCCTTGTCCTGGACCCCGCCTGCGCCGTGTGGGTGGTAGGGGCAGCCCAGGAAAGTAAGTTCAGAACCTATTCATGATCATTGATTTAAGGTTGTTTACTTATTAATAACATTATGTTATAATTTTAAACTTTATATCCGTGCACAAAATAAAGCGCTTACCAAGAAGCTTTCGACCAGTCCTCTGATCATTATGAAGTTGAAATGACCAAAAGCCTAAGTCACACTTCCAGACCGGAAGTGTGACGTCAGCAAAGGGTCAAAGGTGCGTGGCAGACGGTAAGGGCCCCCGTCTCGGTTGAGGGAAGGTTGATGGGCTCTGATGTAGATGGCCTCTTTGCTAACTTAACGTTGACTCAAACTTTCCAAAAATACTGACTTCAAATCGTATCAGAAGTCAACTAATGGCCAAGTTCGTATGAAGTTGACAATAGCCATTGTTTTCCTTCTGAATACTTTCCTTGAAATTGTTCCAGTTGTCGTAATATTCGTTATAAACAGGAGTTTCGTTTGCATCGACCACAAAAAGCCTGTTTGGCAGTCAATTGTACGTATTACACAGAAGATACTTTTACCGTACTGCAATACATATTTGCTGTAGTACGTGCTGACTTATTAGGACGATATAAAGTTGCCTTTGACGAGTATTTGCTATTTTATTCCTGAAACAATAGACCAACGCAAACCTGTATTGACGAAAAAAAGGGAGTCAGACTCAGACAACGTAACGGTGGTGTTGATTCATTGTTTTTAAGCGTGTTGTCATTTTTTTCTAGCTGGCGGTTACCTTGCAGAGGGAATCAACATCTACGGTGAGTATTGCATTTTGTTCATGGCATATGTCACAGTAAATAGTTCACAGTAATACATTCTTTAGATTGAGTTAAAATGTATTGGCTATATAATATTTCTCTCTCTCTATATATAATTATATTATATATATATATATGTATTATATATAATTTATAATTGTTTGAACTGTTTTATTACACGTAACATTATCGCTAACGGGTAAAACAATATAATTCTCAACTGCGCAAGTATCATGTTTAATAAGAGTCTCCTGTTTTTACACACATGTAACGCGGCAGTACAATTCAGTGTCCTACTAATGACCCTGCTACCTGTACCGTATACTAGTAGTGCGATGATGAATAAACCATTATTATTATTATCATTATATAGTCACACGAGCCCTTTCAGTGTCCGTGAGATGTTTTTCTTCTCTATGAAAAAACTAAGCATTATTTTTTAACGCAAACTGAAAAACTCAGCCAATGAATTTTCCGTCATATTCAAGATGACTACCTTGGTTGCTCTGATCAAGTGACCTTACCGACGCATGACGTAACCAATCATTTTGTTTGTCCCTTAGATATGGCGGCGTATTTCTTCGATGAAGGGAATCACTGGATGATGGGATATCCCATGACAACTGACGAGGCCATCGCTACCGTGTCGTGCATTTACGGAGGTAGAGAACTCCTATATACAATGTGTGTAAGTTTATGTCTGTGTGTGTGTGTGTACTTTTGTGTATGTGTGTGTGTGTGTGTGTGTGTGTGTATGTCTGTGTGTTTGTGTGTGTGTGTGTGTGTGTGTATGTATATGTGTGTTTGTGTATCGTCATGGTATGTGTGTATGTGTAAAGTTGTGTGTGTGAGTGTGTGTGTGTGTGTGTGTTGTGTATGTGTATCGTCATGATATGTGTGTGTGTGTGTGTGTGTGTGTGTGTGTGTACGTATGTGTATCGTCATGATCTGTGTGTACTTGTATGTGTGTGACATTTGTCCACGATATCTTTCCTGAATGAAAGAATATCAACTATATGTGTTGTTGTGCTACACTAGCATTGTCGTCTGAACCGCTGTACAATTTTCTCTTTGCTTTCTTCATCGTAGCGGACCCACCAGCATGTTCTTACGACGGAACTGGATGCGACATTTCGAGTAAGTTCGTTATGTAACTTTACCCTAGTGTCAGACAATGAACTTCATAACCTTTAGCTTTTTTTACAGATGACTCTTCAGACTTGTTAGTTGACTATTAGTAAGAAAAATAAAAAAAAGGAAAGGAACTTGAATACATGAACATGTTGTTCAAATGCTCAGAAGTTGACCATATCATGTACTTGCTAAAGTCGATGTTTCCCGTTCCAAAGGTTACATCGACTCCTTGTCCGGTGGGGATGTGGCCGGGTACGGTATGGGTATGACTGAAGCCATCAGCTTGGTCGAACCTCACATCGCCGAAGGTGAGCATACCGGTCAACAAATGCTACGGTTCAATTTGCACCGGTGCCCGTAAGGGATGTAGTCCCGGCCCGGCTCTGAAGCCATATTGTCCCAGTGGACTGCCGGGTACAGCTCGATGTTTTCAAGGTTAATTCACGGCGTCAATTTGTTGCCAGGTCCCGGGTTGACTCATAAGTAACATAGAGTGAAATAAATCCAGTGGCCCAGCCGTACCCAAAAATAGCCGGCTAGCCACGTAGGCTTCACGCCTGAAAGTGCAGAAAAACAGCACGTAAACTACGCGAAGGGGCCCCTTTTTTCAAATGATACTGGAGCATAACAGACAACACCAGACTTTACTTTATTTGGGATAAACTCACTTCTTTGCATTCATGGCCGTGTCCATGTTACTCATTCTATTTGTGGTACAATTGTCCTATAGAGTACACAAGGTAGAGATCAACAAGCATTTTTTTATTGCTATAGCATGCTGAAAATATCTGGAAATCAGTAAACATAAACATTTTAGTTTATTTTCTGAGACAGACAAATAACGCATGCTTTTTGTTATATTTCAGATTTTTCCATCGACTCTGCCGGTAAGTTTTATAGATTTTATGATGATCATTTTATAATCATCTTTAGGACCACAAGTCATAACAGGATATCCATGACTCTACTTCTACACGTTGAAGCAAAATTTAGTTGTACAAACTGTTCTGTGTATATATAAACTGCCCTTCTTTGTTATCCTACATGTCCGTTATCTTATCTGCATGTCTAGTATCTTATTCTGACGAATGAAGAATTATGAACAGTACTACCATTGCTAAACTAAGAATCAGTTGACACAAACTGCGATTGGAGTCAGGAAGGCAGAACCATACTCCTCTGGAAAAAAGAAGCTGCCACTTTTTGAACCTCAAATAACGGTAGAAGATGGAGTGTACTTTGTCTGAGATTGTACAGTGTATCTTCATAATAGAAACATTATCTATCTACATAGATAGTAGAGTTCCTCACTTAAGTAGAATTTAGTAGAATTTCTGACTTGTGGCATTTGGAAATTATGTACAAGTGAACATGTATTATGCAAATGATGACCTTATTTGCATAAATCATCAGAAAAAGGGATGAACGTAGATTGTGAACGTCAGGTATTTGGGTGGAGGTGATGATAAATTGATATAATCTATGCAATGATGAACTTATTTGCATAATTGCTGACAAACACAATTGATACACTAGTTGTAAGGTTGAATGATAATTTAGCGAAGAATGGGGTCCTGGAACTCTAGTTGATTCTTCTGTATGCATCTACCCCAGCGGTGTATGCTGATGCCGCTGCGGACGCTAACGCCGAGTACCATGAGGGACAGCTGGTTGGGTACGAGGAGGCTGTGAATGGCGTGTCCGAAGCCCTCGGTGGTAAGACAATCTTTTTTTGTCTATTTTGCTTTTTGACAGACGAGGACAATGTGGTACTACACCAAAGATTTGAAACTTACCACATACACGGTACAGACAGAAGGTAAAGGTAGTCTTTTACCTCCCCGACCGAAGTCAGGTACCCTTTTTTACACCTGGGTGAAGTGAGGAAGGTCGTGCCTTTTCCAAGGGCACAACGTCGGGGGCTCGGCGGGGCTCGAACTCAGGACAATCTCCTCTCGACAGCATTGATGGGTTTATTGTTTCTTTGGACTCATAAAACGTTTGGATCGGATAAAACTACCTTTACACGCTGCCTTCTTTAGCCATCAGATGTTCAGCATTATATCATACAGACAGATTGTTAACAAAGTGTTTTTATGTTTTGTTGTTGTTATTTTACTGTTTGTAAATAACGTGTTGTTGTATGTTTGATTTCTCTTTTAGTTGAGTCCCCAATACCGGAGGAGAAGAAAGAGCTGGCACAGAAGAAGGGCACCAAGGTGAGAGCTTCGTACTATCATCATATATATCATCAACTTGTCATCATATCTAAGAAGGTGCACATTTCATATAAAGATTATAACCAAACATCCTCATGTCAATGCTGATGATGTCCTCCTTGCCCTTCAGATCGCCGAACTGCTGCAGCAGCTCCGTAACGTCCTGAGGCGCCGCAAGTAAACCCGATTGGGACACCAAATCTGAACCGGCACCTGACTTGGGACCGACTGGAGGAACATACAACGAACATTAACACCTAACTCCATCACGTTTTAGTATGAATACGGTTACTGTTACAACGTCTATACATTTTGGCAGACAGGGGAACGGCACAACATATATCACTCCAAAGCCTTCAGTTAGCCTACGACTCGGATAAATGGATTACGAATAGTGAGAACTTTTTTGTGTTTTGAAATGATTAGTACTGGTTTGTTTTAGATGTAGGTTTTTGTAACTTGGTAATTCTCTTTTCATTTCATATTGAAATACCAGGTCTAAAGACGTTTCAACAACTCTCTCACTTTATCAATACTACTATTTCCCTAAATGTTTTCTTTGTATCTTGAAAAGAATAAAAAGCATCTTATGCAAGCTCTTGCTTACGTTTTCTTTTTTGAGTGACAAAGACCTCAATTGTAATTAGCATTTTACAACATAATAGTATAGAGTGGTGCTCTGGGGCTGACATAGTACAAAATGCCCCCTCTTCCCCGTAGACCAATATGAAATTTAGGAAAGCACTTCTATTACAATCTACATGGCAGTCTTCTGACAAATGAAAAGCTCTCTATACCGTACAGCAAACGTGGCATGGTCTCATAGGTTCTACAGTAAAAATTGAAGCTGTGAACATCCCTCGGTTTTATCAGGTATCTGTAATTTTCAATGTATTAGTGATTTCATTGTTCTGCTTTCGGCGGTATCAATGCTAAGCCTAACCGAAGGCTAAGGATTACGTGGTCTCCGAAGTGAAGGGGAATATTCTTACGTGGTTTCCGAAGTGAAGGGGAATATTCTTACGTGGTCTCCGAAGTGTAGGGGAATATTCTTACGTGGTCTCCGAAGTGTAGGGGAATATTCTTACGTGGTCTCCGAAGTGTAGGGGAATATTCTTACGTGGTCTCCGAAGTGTAGGGGAATATTCTTACGTGGTCTCCGAAGTGTAGGGGAATATTCTTACGTGGTCTCCGAAGTGTAGGGGAATATTCTTACGTGGTCTCCGAAGTGTAGGGGAATATTCTTACGTGGTCTCCGAAGTGTAGGGGAATATTCGTGGGAAAGTCTGCGTACAATGCCATGTAACAATGCCATACAATGACCCCCACCCACCCATCCACAAGAGAATTTTCCTTCAGAACTCTTTCAAAAATCTAAAGCCACTTTTGAGTGAATCCAAACACAGCGCGTTGTAGCTAGGCTTACTGTCGCACTATGCTACCACTCCCAGCTACATTCAGCAACCCTTTCTCTAATATTCACTGAACCACGCCCTAGTGGTTTTGTTGCAAAAATTACAACACAAAGAGTTTAAGCTGAGCTTACTGTCAAGATTGTTGACGCTTCCAATGTAGCGAGACCAGTGAAGCTTTCAGGCGATCTTTTGAAAGAAGACTGTATGTGCCAGTACAAACAAACGGACCCAGAAGGAGATGACTCACCTGAAGCTTGTCATTTTTCACCGCCTGTTGGAGGAATGTCACCTGGTCATGGTACGTGAGTAGTGGCCATGTCGTGTGATGGTCTGATGGTTAACGAACCCTATCCGGACCGCAGGGTCCCGGGTTCAAACCCCGGTCGGTCAGTGTTTGAACCACTGTTGACACGCTTTGGCCAGTGCAGGCATCCTAATGATAAAAAAGGGGCCTCTATTTTTTTTCTTTATTCAAAAACACATAACAAGGACAATGTGGCACTGCACTCAAGTTTAACAACTTATTTTTGATTAGGCCTCAATTTGATTAGGTCTACTAAAAGACTGGCCATAGATCAAGAAACCATATAGCACGGATAGAAGTCGACTACCTGATATGTAACGTTAAATATCTAATCATATCTGTTCTGAAGTCACCGGCCCATAATAATAGAACTCACGTATTCGGATAGCCTGATCTGTGTGTTATATAATGGTTATTAACTTGAATAAAAAAAACTTAAAAGAACTCTTTTTAACTTGAGGGATGATTCTCCGATGGAACGTTGTATAAAGGACTTCGAACCAACGTTCTTATCATAAAGACGTCATTATAAAACTGTCCTCCAAAATCAGCGAACCCTTCAAATGTACATAAAGTGGTTTTGACTTTTGAAAAACAACTGACACACATATCATTCAAACTCGTTATCCTCAAAGGCCTATCGTGATCTCTTAATGACAGAAATTGGGTCATACCAGTGAAGATACCGTTTGGTACAGCCGCACGGCGATGTTCCAAAGCTCGACTACGTACATGTCAAAACATGATTTTGATTACGATAATGATCTCTCACAAAAATGCTCTCCCTAAAGAAATATCAAAAGGACGAAGCGATGGAGTGCATGAAGCCTTTAGACGTTTGTATGCCAGCCTGCCATAATCCATCATTGTAAAAACATGTCCTTCCGTGATAATGACAAAACACCATTTTAGATTCAACAATCTGGCAATAAATGAAATAAAACGTAATTGGAGTGGAATGTGTGTAGTGTCCATAAGTTTGCTGGAATAGATTGTAATTTTTCGAACGCGGAAACGGAGAGTTTTATTGGAGATTCCACGGAGACTGTATCGTTTCTATTGTGACTTAAAAACGAAGGAACAATAATTATTACACTCACAGGCAGATACTACAATATAGCCCCTGACCAATGGTTCTGTCCTTTCTGCCCAAAGCAAATTGAAGATGAGTTCCACTTTATAATGGTATGTTCTAGATACGCTGGATAACTTAATAAATTATTCACATTTCTCGAATCAAGTACAACAGATTTCAAGAGACTCAATGCTACAAACAGATTTGTATATAGCTTTAGATGTCAGAACTCCCATAATGCAAAAATAGGCAAATATATCAATGACTGTTCTGCTATTAGAAAGAATACCGAAACTAATGATTAGCCTGCTCCATTGTAATACTATATCAAAGAATTAAGTTAGCCCTTATTGTTATGCTAACTATGTTGTTAAGCTTATCCTGTACCTCTATTTTGTACTTTGTGTAATAGTGTAATAGTTGTTGCCATACATTGTATCAGTACAATTGTCGTGCAATAAAGTTCTTCATAATGTCTTCCAAATTGTCTTCAGCTTGACTTTGCCTTACCTTTGTTTTCTTTGGAATCCAAATTGTCTTCAGTCTGAATTGTCTTACAGCGTTTCCTATTGGACATCTGAAATTGTCTTCATTCATAGGTAGAGTATAAAAGACCTGTTTCTTCCAGATCACTTCTGTGTCACTGACGAAGGATAGTGGATTCTATCCGGAACGTTTGACCGTTTCCAAAACCATATCCAGTTGCTTGAGTAACTACTTTTTGGCGTATCTTATTACCTGGATGTCTAACCTACATCGACGTTCTTCATAATGGCCTCTTGTTAGTACGATCAAACAAAGTAGGTCGTGCTCCAGAAAAGCGGTTTTCTTAATTCGATGCACATGATGCATTACGTGAAAACATTTGAATGTCACCGCATGTTGGCTTAAGAAACGAAGGCGCGTTCTTCTAAATCATCCTAATTAATCCGTCATAAAGGTCAAACTATGTGAATGATTGCGGTTGCTTTTATATCCTTTTAGTTGCGGATGTAACAAGCCAGTGGATGATGGAGAGATTCGGCGTGGCATTAGCCTCAGCACGTGAAAAAAATCACACTTATCCAGAAGAGTAGGGGTGCCCCTTTGTCTTTAGCCGAAAATAAATTATCCATCAAATAGCTTAAGTAGAAATAGATTTAGACTAGTCGTTATTCCCCTTTTGATTTATCTATGAGTATCATTTTCCTTCTTTATTAAGTATTATTATGTATACCACCACTGCTTTACTTTGTATGCAATTAGCCCTCGGGCATGAATTTGCAATAAAGATTATCATTAACGTGAGAAGGCTTTTTTATGTGTTTATCTAATATGCAAGAGAAACCACGTCGAGGCAATGAAATAATTTGATAATGGTGCTAGGACATAGCTTTAAAATACTGATGGCTTGAAGATTATATACAGAAGGGACACAGTTGCACATGCCATCAAGAGGGTTCCAAAGTTTGGCAGTGCTGTAGAAGGATTATGAGACTGGTGCTTGTACAGCATAAAGATATGAAGCTATAGATGAAAGGCTCTAGATAGAAGGACAAGTTGTGTAAGATCATTGGAGTAATGCACAGGGAGACAGCGTTTGGGGGAGGGGGTCCGACGTGACTGAGCGCCAAAGGCCGTACAAATTCTCACTTGAATGCGCCTACCCAAAGATGAGACCAATATTCCATCAAGTGTGCACTATCACTATAGTATCAGCTATGAACAAAACAACATTATGCTTGATCTCAGTCTAAGGTCTGCCACTAAGCACTTAAACGTAACATATCCAAACCTGGACCCAGCCGGGCTGTTTGTGGAAACGTAAAAAACACAAATAATGCCCGGGACTCTAAGTCTTTTTTAGTTTGGTATCTTTTATAGACCCAGGTTAGGAAATGTTAAGTAGGTCTTATATATAGGTGTTGTACATGCCCACAGCGTTCTGTCGGACTACTCGTCTAGGTGTTTTCCACAACGTTCTAATATGTCGGACTAGTCGACTAGGTGTTGTCCACAGCGTTCTGTCGGACTAGGTGTTGTCCACAGCGTTCTGTCGGACTAGGTGTTGTCCACAGCGTTCTGTCGGACTAGGTGTTGTCCACAGCGTTCTGTCGGACTAGGTGTTGTCCACAGCGTTCTGTCGGACTAGGTGTTGTCCACAGCGTTCTGTCGGACTAGGTGTTGTCCACAGCGTTCTGTCGGACTAGGTGTTGTCCACAGCGTTCTGTCGGACTAGGTGTTGTCCACAGCGTTCTGTCGGACTAGGTGTTGTCCACAGCGTTCTGTCGGACTAGGTGTTGTCCACAGCGTTCTGTCGGACTAGGTGTTGTCCACAGCGTTCTGTCGGACTAGGTGTTGTCCACAGCGTTCTGTCGAACAGTCTTCTGGAGTACCGATCCGTCAGTCCCCTCTCAACATTCTCATGTAACGTCAAACAGCCAGTTCTGCTTCAGCCGGCTCACTGTGAAACCATAACATGTGCATTGAAGTTTTACCCATGATATCATGCATCCAGTGTCCACTGCACAGATCGGTAGGTCGATGCCTTGCCGTTCCAACGACCAGACTCGCCCATTTCCACAACCTTGTTGTTCTTAAAATGCCAAGCACACATTGCTTCTATAGCCTCCTCGAGCTCACCGAAATGGAACGTGTCTCTTGATCGGTGTAGCTCTTTACGTAAATGGACATGGAAATTTTGCTATTTGGCTTAACTGCGAAATATTCAGCTTGATGTAGTAATGTGACAAGTTCTTATATTGTCATACTCATACACTAGCCTGATATTCAGCCTTCTCGTAGCGATGAAAGGCTGTACTGGAAGTCAAGCCTCACTTGCTGCACCTCAGAGGATGACAAATGATGATGATGATATTCAGCCTTATTATAGCTCCTGGGTCTCTTCTGTCTTCTCTATAAGTATTTGTGAAGAGGACAGAAGAGGCTCTGGAGCTATAATACTGCTGGATATCAGGATGAGACTGAGAACAGTTTCCTTGGTGAGCCCTTTGCCGAAGGCCGGTTGGTCGATTCCGCAGTGTCAACGTTCTGTCGGGCAGTTTGTTCAATTTCAAGTGGTCATCATTCATGGTATCGTATTACATGTACAGCCGTACGGCCGCCCGGGACTTCCTTTCTTCTCATATAGTTTAGACATAACCATCTTCAGAGATCGGCCTAAGAATGCTACTGAGAGTAACTTCAGATTGCACAAGTCTTGTTCGTGGCTCTTAGACTATGCGGATCATACTTTTAACCGAGAGGCCGCTCCCCTTATGTCCTCGTGACATTGCCGACTTGACATATTTTCCCCTTGTGTCCACAACGGATTGTGTCCATTCGCGTTACAAGGTCACAGGTGTCCACAAGGAGAGGCTCTTTTGCAGCTTATGTAGCGTGCACGTCTCTATGGCAACCGAAGACGCAAACTTGGAAGTTTATTCTTAGCTGGTAAGTGACAATCTCGTGACTTGCCTTTTGCGTAAACTTCAGCCCTGCGCCGATTGGTTGCAGTGACTTAGAGAGAGACCGCTCCCACCTTGTCCAACTGTACTTTAAGAGTGAAATAGAAGCGGCCAGTACAGAACTTCTGCCCGTACCAAGAAGTCAAGATGCGTCTCCTCGTGGTTGCTGCTCTAGCTGCCGCCTTGGCCCTGGCCGAGTCCGCCGCCCTGGACAAGAAAGCCGTCGTCGGCGAGGAGCTCCTGGCCGAGTTGGAACAGATGGCCGCCGCTAAGGTGAAAGAAAAGGAGGTACTGTATTCTTTTATACACTGTTCATCATTGTTCTTCACACTGACCAGTTTGAATCTAGCGTAACATATACTTAACATGTCTAAAGTTGGCAGTGTATTGTTTTCTATTTTTGAAAGCTAGATGTTGGACATAACCGGATGTTTTCAGACGTTTTAAGTCCAACTAAACGTTCGAACGTACTTTTTTACGAGGCAGAGTACGGTATACACAGGTTCAAGGTGCCGGAGAATATTGTCCGCCCACCCGGACCTGATTTTTCACCAGACTCTCTAGCTCTCTAGGGGCAGAGTCACTAGCCACTAGGTCACACATGCTAAAGTAGTGACGTGATTTTGAAAGAAATTGTCCGAGTTCTACCCTGGAATGTACAAGACCATGGTACAGTGTTTTGCATGGTTGAAAGCGTTGGCTCCCTGTGTGGCACACGGCATAGTTCTGCTGCATACACACGACACGCTTCGATGGGCAGGTCCACGGTTAACTTGACTGGCTAACAAACGCATGCCAACGGGCTCAAGCTGAACGTGTCGGGTACATCTTGTTGATGCATACGTGAATAGGTAGGATCAAGGCTAGTGTGACGGGTTTGCCGTTCCCATGGGACACCTAAAGGTGGTATCTAAATACACTTGGGGCACCGGTGCGGCACTGCGGGCTTCGTTCACTGCGGCACTGCTGAGTTATTTTCGCCGATTTTTCTATAATTTAGATACTGCGTGATACGTAAAGGTATGACGTAGAAGACAGCTAGCAAAATACACAAAACGTAAGAATATTCATTCTTTATTTCTGAAATTCGTTATCTTTCGAACCCCGTTGTGCCTCACAGGTGTCCCAAGTGCAGTGAGGTATCACCTTAAGAACAGGTGCGAAAATAAGAACCGTCTATTTGCTGACATAAAAGCTGAAGGCACAGATAGTCCTAAAGTTTATTTTTGATACCGTAGAGTGCAGTTACATGTAAATCACCATGTCTAGGGTACGACATTGTACACCCTGAGCTTCTTTTAGGTGGACTCTCATTGCACTTTGGGGCACCGGTGCGGCACTGCGGGGTTCGTAGATGACTCAATGAATTTCAGAGATTTTGTGTATTTTGTTGTCTTCTAAGTCATACTTTAAGTTTCACGCAATATATAGATTATTTAAAAAAATCGTGAAAATAACACAAGGATGTCGCAGTGAACGAACCCTGCAGTGCCGCACCAGTGCCCTAATAGAAGTGCAGTGAGATACCAGTTTTACCGTTCTTGCGTCCAAGTGGAGTAAGGAGAGTCAGGAATGCCTAGAATCAAATCCTCTAGATCTCGCGTCTGCTAGCCTAGACACCAGGCCATTCGAAGCCAGTCTCACTGACATGTTTGTTCACTATTTCCAGGCCATGTCCAGCCATGGCGGCCCCAGCCAGGATAAGAGACAGGAAGACTCTGGTCTCCCAGGTACGACTTTGACAGTCTGCCAACCCTTATAACCTTTTTCCATAGATGCTGTAGAGGCGTCCTAGGCTCAAATCTCTCACTATTTTGTCAGCAAAGACTTAGGAAGCGTATCCAAGAGTTTAAAAACACTAGCGTATCAATTACAAAGTCTGCAGTCCTCTTACGTATCGATGCGTGTAGTCCACATTGTGTTAGAATTTCCTCTGATATGTCGCCAATTTTGAAAAGTATTTTCCCGTATCAACTTAAGGTTTAGGCGGATTTTACCCATGTATTTATGCGTTTGTTGACATGTTTCAGACATGGACGTGGTATTTGAGGATGGCCGTGACCGGGTGTTTACCGGCGTCCTCCTCAACCCTCAGGAGGGGGTAGGAGTGGTGGGATATGCCATGGAAAGTGAGTTTAGGTTTCTAATCATTAACAGCTTAATAGGCCACACTGACATAATTATGTGTGTGAAAGAACGTGCAAACAATTCACGGCAAATGTGGTGGAAGACGAAATACTTGTTTTGTCAAACTGCTCTTTCTACGATCACGAAGGAAAAGAGCTGTTTGAAGAGGCCACCAAATTCCACTCAAACTTCTTCACATTCACTGACAAAAAGAAAACAATTCTCCTTCTAACATAACAAAACCCACACATGATAGAAAATACCCAATAACCCAGGTAGAGTTATCTTTTACTAGCTTTAGACTAGAGTAGACACTTGTGATATTGTTTTTACACTGTTTGAATCTCTTATGTTACCTGCAATTAGCCCACGGGCAAGAATTTGCAATAAACTTTTACTATTACTATTATCTGCACGCGCGTTGATTTTCGCCTGTCACCCAATAACAGCCCTGGTCAATCAGGATTTCATGTTTGCTAGAGGATCTGCTCCCCAGGGTTAGGGAGCCAGAGTGCCTTTGTTCCCCTCTTTAAACAAGAATGGCAATAAAACATATGATTGAAATGGTTACGATTGTCTCTTACAGTCTTACCGGGGGTGAACATAAAACAAGTCAAGCCTGGGAAAAATGGACTGAATGTTGAGTCATGTGGTCCTGCATTTTTTACGGATTTTTCCCTTTTTTTTCGCCCTCGCGCATTAGCTTTGAGGTCTCCAGAGAATGTGAACCATAAAATTAAGTCAGTGTGGCCTTAGTTCAAATCAAAATGCTGTCTCTTTGTGGAAAATTTGCATTGTGATATCAAATTTATCAGTCGTCACGTGCAGAACGTGTTATTTTGTTCTCCTTAGACTAATATTACATCTATTAAAAAAGCTCCTGGTGATTCGATTCGAAACGCATTCTTGATTTAAAAAAGTTGAAGAGATTGATTTTCGTTTGTTGTTTTCCAGACAACGGAACTATTGCACCGGGATTCAACATCTACGGTAAGTACCGTTTTGTCATTTATGTTGATATTTATTTAGTAATCATTCATTTCTGTATTCTTTAACCAGGGTAACTCTCTCAGTGGCGAAGAACTGCTTTCCTATGAGGCCCAGACCTGGGTACACGTATACACAGAGTTTACAAACAATACAATGCATGTTTATACATAACAAAGACATGTCTATCATACAAATCAAAATAATGCTTATTCTCTTAGTCGTTATCTGTGCCAAGTCGTAAATAGTACAATCAGGGGTCAGAGGTCAACATTGATGCTTTTAGAAGTTTCTTAAAAGAGGGAACAGTCGGTTAAATTTGCTATTTGCACCAATCAAGTCATGTCTACTTTGGTAAAAAAAACAATATGGCAACACCGGCTTCTCTCAAATAAACGTTCTCTCTGGCTGTACAATGTACAGTTGGTGGTATTGATTGAACGCTCTGTTTGTTTTTCTTGCTATAGACATGGACGCCTTCTTCCTGGAGGGCAACGACGACTGGATGCTGGGTTATTACATGACGACAGAGTGGGCCATCGGCCTGGTGGCGGGCCTGCATCAAGGTACGGTACCGCTTTCTCAATTGGAAAAGGGGGCCTTGCCGGGCAGTTCACGGCCTGTTTTTTGGCACTTTCGGGCGTGAACCCTACGTGGCCCCCTAAGACACCTTGTGGCTCCCCATGTATTTTTGGGCCCGGCCGGGTACCGGGTTGAATTTAAGTCGGAATTAATGAGCCCGCGACCCGGTAACAAATAGACGCTGTTACCTACCCGTAGGGAGCACCGAGGGGTACCCCTCGGTATCCGGTAGTCCATCGGGACAAATTTGTGGTTTCGGGGCCCGGTCGGGACTACATCCCTGATGGGCACCGGTGCGATTGGGACCTAAGCCTAATCATACGTAGATGGATGTAGTGGTTTCTACCGTGCCGTATGAGAGACGCGACACATATTTCTATCTGACTTCTATAGCATGACTTATATACATTGCGGGCTACCACATCTTATAGTTTTATAGATTGTTGTTTTTGAATGTTGTCGTTTTCTAATCGACAAGGTCCTCAATAACACTACTCAATGTAAGTGGTAGGAAATGTGAACTATATGTACAATAGTTTGTTATGTTTTGAACTGAGTCTTGATATCGTTTACCCTTTTAGAGTGGCCGCCATTGTGTGTGTGGGATAAGTCAGGATGCGACATTTCAGGTAACGTTGATTAATTTTTGTTTTCAAACCAACCATTGCGGTATCTCAGTACATTTAAACAGAACATTACCAACAACAGTGGTAAATCCACACCAATGCAATTCGTTTACGCTTACGCATGTTATCATGTTGTTGCAGTGTTTACTTCATTGTTCGATGATTGATATTATTGCATTTCTAAACACGTAAAACTCAGGACTGACCGAAAAACAGGTCAGCATTGACATTAAAATTCTTTCAGCTTCAGGTGATCTAAAAATTCGGCCTGCGTTCGCTTGAATTGCGACGGGATCTCTAGATCTACTGAAAGAACATGTGACTTTGCCAGATCGCAATCTCTGCTAAAATCGACTTTTTTAAGTTAACATGCCGTCACATACGTCTTGCGATTGCTAACTAATTATATTTTTTGGACAGCCATGAATGTGTCCTGCAAAGCCAAGCTGTCTTACTACACAAAGTACATGTCGGTGGTTGAATCTGTTACAGCCTTCGTGAAAATCCTTTGGCTTCAATGCAAAATTGTACCACATATGTGACCGCGCCCATATGAATCTGCGGCCGTACGTACATTGATTGTGATCCGTTTCAAATGAAATGAAATCACTTCCACCACTTGATAGCGATGTTCAATACAGCGTCAGATGGATAAATGTAAAAGTTTCGACATTTGGAAGTATTTCTCAGACACCTGACATTGATTCTTGAATGTAAGTTCATTTGTGATGGTAGTCAACATTATGTTACAATTTAAGACCATATATCCGTACTCAAAATATAGCGCTTACCAACAAGCGTCAGTCCTCTGATAATTCTCAAGTTGAAATAACCCAAAGCCTAAGTCACACATCCGGAACATCAGAGCCCACCAACCTTCCCTCAACCGAGACGGGGGCCGATACCGACTGCCAAGCACCTTTGACCCTTTGCTGACCTCACAATTCCGTTCCGGGTGTGGCTTAGACTTTGGGTCATTTCAACTTGAGAAGGATCAGAGGACTGATCGACAGCTCTTTGGTAAGGATATAAGGTATTAAAATTGTAACATATTAACCTGACATTGATGTTCCTTCCGCAGGCTTCACCAAAACCCTTGCGGACAAGGATGACATTGCAGTCTCTGGATACGGACTGGCCATTCCAGATGCCATCCAACTGGTTGGTGCGCACCTGGACCACGAAAGTGAGTACACAAGCACATACAACATTCATATTTTAGCCAAATCAAAACTGACACTAACACGCTTTACCTAACATTACTTATAGAATGCATGTTGCATTCCATTGTATTCTTTAATGCTCTGGACAATGTTACTATAAGTTTATTGAAAAATACAATAATGTATAACAACCAGTGTATCTGTCACAACTAGCAATTTGAATAACGTCATTTAGTATTCATATTATCTACTTAATGTTCTAGTCAAAGTTGTTAAGAAATTTGTAATTTTGAACAAATTGGAATTGTTTTGTACTGTGACTATGAAACCTTTACAATACCAGTGTCTTTATGGACACAAATAACCGATACATCATTTTGTAAATTTTTCAGCTGGACAGATTGACGATGTAGCTGGTAAGTGTTTTGTGTACACTTTATCATTTGATACTCTAGTAATCATCTACTTTTAAGTATGTAAAAACTGATTCAATGGCCTGCTCTAAAGATGACACTGGCCGTTTCGTAAAGTTGGTTTATGCAATCCTCTTGTTCAGTGCGTTGGAGAAAGAGTTGTACAAGCTGTATGAGCAACGTACCTCCATGAAAGATCTCCGTCGAGCCCCTATGGAGTTCACGTTATATGCCGCAAAAACAAGACTCACTGTTGATGGGAAATTGTTGCCAACTAGCAGAGAAAAAAAAGGCAAAATTTTGTTTACAGTAGTTTAGTTTTAAAAAGTGATGTTGGTTTTTGTTAAATGTTATTTCTCCCCTCGAATCATTGATAGAAGAGGTGTCACAAAGAAAGTTCTATTAAAAGCAAAGAGAAATTTAAAAGACTGTCAATTATATTTTAAACAATTGCACAAGCACAAAAGATAAAAAGAGCCTGTGTATCTGTTGTAGTTGGATTTTAGTCCTGAAGCTGTACATGTACATGTCACAATGTATGTAATTATTGCTATTTTTCGATAAAATTTGCACACAAAAAACAAGAAGGTTCTTTTGAAGAAATAGAACATCTTCGGTATCACCGATAGAGGAACAAATATCGACATATAATGATGCACCGCCGTTTTCTTCCCCAGCCTTGGGAGCGGACATTGCAGCAGCGGGGTCCTACCATGCAGGCCGCATGGTGGGGTACGAGGATGCCGTGGCCGGGGTGTCTGCAGCTCTCGGCCGTAATACCAATCTCTTTCTACTAGAACTAGCGCTATCGCCGCGCTCTCTCTGCAACCTACTAATACCCCTGTCACATTATCCACGATCTTCTGGCGTATCGATGGAAGATCGGCCATATATTTAAGGTCGACAGAGGGTTGAGCGTATTTTTCACCTGAAAACCGTCCCTGTCACATATAAGCCATATTTTGTACCTTGTACAATTGGTGTGCAATAAAGTTATTATTATAAGCGAGGCTCGGGCGATTGCCGCAGAATCGTCGTCCGATCGTTTTTCGCCAAATGTGACAGGGGTATAATGAACAAAAGTCTACAACGAATTTTTAGAAAAAATAATCTTTTTAGAAATATCCTTTTTATGTTTTGTTCTCGTTTCAGGCACACATTTACATTTTGTAAAATATACCCAGACTGAGTATGAAATCGAAGGTTACACACATCTGATTTTGGTTGCAGTAAGAGCGCAGCGCGACTGTCGTCGAAGTCTCCGAACTCTTGTTTATGAAGAACCAAGTGAAAAATGCGATAGATAATATATCTTGCAAAAGAGTCACTTCTTGACCAAGGACAATATGTCGCCAACAACTCACATTGCCTTGATTTTGTATCTTTGATACTGTCAAAAAGGCTCCAAAACATTATAACACGTTGTCGGCAGTTCATATCCAGAAAACATTTGCAGGATACGTTTGATTGTATTACAGTCTTAAGGTAGTCCCATGAGGCTAGGATGACAACTGACAACACATTGACTCTCTTCTATTGCATGAATGAGAATGGTGGAGAATAATCAAATTGCGGCAGATGTTTTGATCGTCTGAACAATATTACAGTACGTTTCATCTATGCGACATTCTCAAATGATGGCCCATTTCTCTGGTTTTCTTTTGCAGTGGAGGAGAAGAAATCACTGCCAGCCTCGAAGAAGAACGTTGAGGTGAGACCTTCAGTGTCGTTGTGTAGCAAATAACGAAAACATAAAGCAAGTCACAAAGTGCTAAAAGTTTCCCTAAAAGCAGATATCCAAAGTTCGTAGTGACATGCCTTACTCAACTTCAGGAACAACAATCATATAAGTCGTCGTCCTTCAAATGCCCATCATATCCACGATTCAGTTTAACTTAAAAGATATTTATGCGCTTTGATAATTGTTTTATTGTTTCAGCCATTTTTGCCAAGCCCTTAACAAGATAAATGTCGCTGTATGCGTGTAGATTGCTCAATATGGAAAACATAAAAGTTAATTCATACATATTTTCTCATCCCTTCTACATATTAATTATGCGGTAAAGAAATAACTTGGACTACTTTGTCCCTCTTTACTCCACAGGTTGCCGAACTGCTGCAGAAGCTTCGCGAGTACGTCCGCGATCTGAACCAGAAGTAGGCCCGATGACCAACCCTGACCTGACTGTTCACCGGGACGGACTGAAGAACATGTGCACAATGACTCTATATAATCGGCTAAATCATTGCTATTGAATGGAGGCAGTTGTAACACAACGTCGCGCAGTTCAAAGTTGTAAGTTTTCATTAGTGATTGTAAATTGGAGGCAAGTTTGCTTCGGTTTGTGGTTTCGGTTTAAGCCAGGGTCACTGATTTAATGACTATCTGCAACTATCTGCGATAGAAAACCGCTGTGCTACTTTTATATAAATTGTTTGAATATTAGTACGATAATTTCACTGGGAAAGCCTCCTTTGTTTTACGATCCTTGAGTGCCAGTATTGTCAGTTTTCTTGCAGGCCAGTTAGATACTAAGATTCCTTTTCTTTCGTTCGCAAGAACGTCCTCAACTTCCTACTTTCACGCTGCTGTAAAATGAATAAAGGCATCGCATTGCAATGTTTGTTATTTTTGCGTATACAGTACATTTTTAACAATATATTTGCCTACGCAAAATATAACATCAACTGGGACTGTACTTGGTCCACTCATATTCCTCACCATCATCACTTACGTGCATGCAATAAGACCTATCCTACCAGCATACTGCACATGCCACCCCCGCACACATGCGGGTTTAATGATAGCATTGTTGAAGGCTATACAGAAGAAAAGAAATCGGCTCTTTTAATTGGCCACGTGTACACAGCCTACATTGGCGCATGCGCAGAAAGCTAGACCCACCCACATAGTCCTGGGAGAGATACCTGGAAAAAATAATCTCCAAGCAGATCCTACGGTGCCATAAGATAGTATCAAAGTTGGCCAAGGAGTAGCCTCCTTCACCGGCCTCTCTGGGAAGCTTGGCGATTTTTTTTTCGGGGGGTAGGTCAATTCGCGATTTTTAACCGGCATATAATTCCTTTCCCGGCATAAATTCCTTTCCCGGCATAATATTCCCGGTTAAAAATCGCGAATCGACCTACCCCCCGAAAAAAAAAATCGCCAAGCTTCCCAGAGAGACCGGTACCCGGTGAAGGAGGCTAGCCAAGGAGTGTAGCCGGCCAAGGGAGTCAAACGGGCTCCAGGCAGATCCTACGGTGCCATAAGATAGTATCAAAGCTGGCCAAGGAGTGTATCCGGCCAAATTAAGGGAGTCAAACGGGCTCCAAGCAGATCATACGGTGCCATAAGATAGTATCAAAGCTGGCCAAGGAGTGTAGCCGGCCAAGGGAGTCAAACGGGCTCGAAGCAGATCCCATGGTGCCATAAGATAGTATCAAAGCTGGCCAAGGCGTGTATCCGGCCAAGGGAGTCAAACGGGCACCGGAGGGCAGTTTGATACTACTAAGTATACATTACGCACCGTGGATCTGGTTGGAGATTAGGAAAAAAGTGGTATCGTAACGCACCCTGTCCACTATCATAGAATAGTAGCGTGATGTCTACCGATCATTTTAAGGTATGATATTCCAGCTTCCAGATGGGACATCATGCTTCTAGGGCTTTCTATGCAATTACAAGCAAACTAGACGATTATGCCTGAAATTGAGAATAAACCAGCATAACTTGAGTAATATTTATGCAAATAGCGTCAAACTTAGTACAAGTCACAATCAGAAGGATAGTTTTAATTTCATGGTTCTTTAATCTCGATAATTGTGTGATCCAATCTGTTATGCACACAAACATATCGGAGTGATTCTAAGCTGAAATATGTCATCAATCATATTTGTCATGTCGTCAAGAGCTGGGTTGGGAAACGTCATCTGATTGAAGACATGTCCATCATCTCTGCTTGTTCTACAATATTGTTAACTGTTTAACTCGTGATTATTTACTTGAATTTGTGCCCCCCCCCCCCTCCCGCTATTTCTTCTTCACGTACATACGCCAAAAGCTAAACTTAAGGTCTACCAATCTCTCGACAAACCGCTCTCTAAAGCCTTTTTCCATGCTCTATCTTACACTGGAACAACCTCGACCCATCAACTCGCTCCTTAAACCATTGCCAATTTAAAACCTTTATTTAGAAACAAGTTCGTCCTGCTAAATACGGATATCTGTATACTTATATAACGTTAGTAAGGTTCTTCAAAACGCAACCAGAATGTACGATTCGATGTCTATCAGACACTATCATCAGGGTTAGGATGGCTGGGTCTGCTACTTGTGGACGATGTAGGTGGCGCTGCAGCAGCAAGAATGCCGTCCCAAACGTGGCTCAGTTTGTACCCCCCCCCCCTCGTCTCCGTTCATGACTGGAGCTGATTTCTTTATCTGAAACGTTGGAAGTGACTACAATTCTGGTGAATGTGTTTTTGAAGAACATTTCTATATGAGTAATTTACGAACCTGATGAATCTATTTAGGGCTCCTAATGTATAGTCTTGAATTGTTCTTAGTAAAAATAAAGATTGGTTGGAAAAAACTTGATGAGGTCTACTGTGCCAGGTCAGTACCGAGAGAAAAATAACTCACAGAGAACATTGAGCGCTATTCGTCCTGGCACGCCTGCACCGCGGTCGTTTAACTTTCTTATGAGCAGCATGCACTAAATGGTGATCATTCAAAGTCAGTTACTTAGGAGAAAGCGTACGTGTACATGTGTTCGCCTAACAGGCTGTACTTGAACTGAAGTGTCGGAGCTTGGGCCATTATAAAGCCAGCGCACAGCATCGTTAGGGTAGATCTAGGTGCACGAGTCGACCAACCGCGTGTGTTGCTCCGAATTTCTCAATTTGAGGGTGGGGGGTGGGGAAGTCTTACTATGGGACCGGTGAGGTGAGGTGAGACCATACTGATTCTATGATATGGATGTCATCCTATCTGCATCCTAAATTTTCTGCGAGCGTACAAAAAAAAACATCGGGTGAAAAAATACCTACTTTCATTATAAGATCTAAGTTGTCAGGAGGGTTGAAAAAATGACTTAATACATAGAGTATGATATACCAAACCACAGATTCCTTTATTTTTGTTTGTTCTCATATTCTTCTATGATTTTGAAATAATTCTCTCATCAAATGTTTTTAATTCACGGCATATGCATGCTTATTTTTCAGCCTCCAGCGCTTTGCACCACTAACCGTATAGTCACAAGACTTTTTTTCTTTTTTGATGCCCACAGTTGTCATCCATGTAATCGAAGAATTGTAGTTGGCCTTACCAATATGTAAAAACGAGGAAAAGTGGACATTTGAGGTATTATGAAGAAATAATCATTATAGGTCCTGAACATGCATAGTTTCGAACTTGGTGATATCGGTGGTCGTATGGTTACCGTAGTTGACTCTAGAGGTCCTGGGTTCGAACCCTTAAGGCTTAACAGCGTTATGTTATATTCTTAAGAAATGCAGTAATAAAATTATCCTACTGAACACAACACCGAACATCGGGTATCACATTAAACTACGAGCCGGTTTTCGCTGGCTTGCGCCCAGTACAGAATGCCTGGTACATATTTGGTGGGTTGTCATTGAACTGCGAGCCGGTTTTCACTGGTTTGCTCCCAATTAAGAGTACCTGGTACTATTTGGTATAGTCACGGGAAACATCCACTTAACAAAGAGCTACATGATTTATGTAAAAATAGTGATTGCCTATTCAAAAACAAACAAGTGAAGTTGATTGTCAACATGTAGATACAAGCTTAATGGACACAACAAAAAAGTAGAGTTACTTTTATATCGACAAATATAAACTACAAAAAAGTGGATACAGAATAAATCTTAAAACTCTACTAACTGTACAATATAGGATGATATTAAGAAAACCATATTCTCTCAGTACGTAGTTACATGTGTTTTGTATGACCAAAAGGACCTCATTAGATCTCTTGTTTTCTTGAAAATACCCAGAAGGTATGCGGGATGATCTGAGCGCATGCCTAACTTCGTTTTTATGTGTGTAATGATCTCAATTGTGATGGAGACAGAAGCAGGCATGTGTGAAGAAAACACGTGGTACGTCGTCCTCGCTACGTATCGTACGCATGGCAAGTAGCCTTCTCCTTCGCAGACTCAAAGGAACCGTCACTCCACCGTCAGCTAGGATGGAGAACGTCAGCAATGTCTCGCTGAGTCACGGAGACGGCAGTGAAGAAGACTACGCCGACTTGGATGACATCTATGCGGCAACAGAATTTTCAGTACCTCGGGCATTTCAGGTGGGCACCGCTGTGGTGTACGCGGTGGTGCTGCTTGTTTGCGGGACGAACAACGCATGCCGCCTAGCTAGAGCATGTCGCAGCCCGCCAAGAAAGAGACACATCGTCGAAGCAAATCTAAGAATGGCGGATTTTCTCTTGGTCGTCTTTGGTGTGCCCCTGATATTCCAGTACCACGCCGTGACTCCGTTTGGGTGGTACTGGGGTAGCGCTGTCTGTACAGCCTACACCTACGGAAAGGCCGTGCTACAAGGAGTCGCATCGCACCTGTTTCTTGTTCTTGAGATTGACAGGTCAGTTGATTTCTAGTCCTCTCCTTTGGTGTATGTTCAAGAAAGGGTTTAATTTTACTAGATTGTATAGAAAAACAACAGCATGTGAAAATGTGTGATTGTGGTAATGTTGCCGTGACAATGGATTTTGAATGCTCCTTCTTTTACAAAAGGCTCAATGACTCAGCAAATGGTCAAAGTCGCAACGGTCTGTAATTAGCATGCGCTGCTTTCATATTTCTTGCATCCCAAAAAGCTGAAAATAAGGGAAATGACGACGGAAGAAAAATGTAAACCACCAGAAATAGAAAAAAAAATTACGAAAAGAGTAAGAAAAGAAACATAGCTGTCCAGATTTCTCCAAAGATATTAAGAAGCCTTTACCATGGAATTATCGTGGTCAGGAAGGTTGTACAAATGTATAAACACCCAGAGTACGGTATACCGACGGATTCTTCATTTTTGTTCTATCACATCTTCCTTGACTTTAGAAGTGATTGTGTTGCATTCTACGGCATCGGTATCCACTTTCCAAAATATGTTTTGCGATCTGTGGCATACGTGTACTCATGTTCCAGCTGCATTGTCCTTTTTTTGTGTATTGTATAAGTCTTTAGAGCGTGGTGTCACTCGTTCTCATTGAAATGTAAAAAATGGCAATTTTTTGAGAAATAAATCGCCTTATCTTTAATGAAACCTACCTGTTTGTTTGTTTGTTTATTTCTCTATTAACCATAGCCAAAAGATGGAAACTTATTATTTTCTACCCATTGGTTATGTATTACAGGGCAGGTAACAAACGTTATCGATAACGCCTGGGTAGCTGGTTTCACCTGCCGAACAATCATTTTTCGCTACTATTTGAATTCTTCGTGTCCTCCCAGGCGACAGCCATTTGCTAGGGGGTGAAATCCCACCCGTGGCTATAATAATCTTCTGACCCATCAACCAATATGAATGATGTGGTGCATCTTTAAAATTACAGGGATTGTGGAAAAACTGTCTATAATTTTCTCCATATTAAGTTGTTAAGTCAGGCGACAGCATCTTTTATACTTAAATGAGAACGAGCCGCATGCATACAACGTATATAATAAGATAGAAATTTAGGCCCAGCTGGCAGATATACCACCTAAGATTGAAGTGTTACATGTACAAAGATCGATTTTACTACAATTTCTTTTACCTCTAAAAGGTCAACAAAGTGAACCCTGGACAAAAAAGGCTAACAATCTTTTACGATTATATAAAGCCGGATGCTATTCTACTTCGTGTCACTTCTGGTATGAAAATAGTTTAGAGTAATGTCGACATGGTACCAAGGCTATGATGACACGGTCTAACATGTTTTGCGGTTCGTACGCGGTCGGGCTTTGAGTTTGTTTGTGGTGGCAAAACGTGAGTGTGACAGGGGCTCTTTGATCATAACCTCTCACTTTACAGAAGTCAGCCGCCAGACCCTAGGCCACGAACCAATCAATTTGAACATCCAGATACAAGGACAAGTGGGTGGAAAAAGAGAGTAATGAAATCTTTGAAGTGTTCTATTAGCTGTGGGGGCTCTACCTGCGCTTATAGGCAACAGTTAGCATAGCTCATTAAATCCAAATTTCTTGTAAATCCGCCAAAAGCAGTTGCCCAAGCAACTGGATATGATTTTGGAAACGGTCAGACGTGAAACGTCTGTCACTGACGAAAACTAGTGGATGTTAGTTAAACGTTTCCAAGATCATTATCCTGACCGTTTCCAAAATCATATCCAGTTGCTTGAGTAACTGCTTTTTGGTGTATTTTATTACCTGGATGTCTAACCTTCATCGACGTTCTTGTAAATCCCCCCTCCCTAACAAAAATCCTTGTTCTTACTCGGACATTGTCCTTTTTTCTATGTACGTATGAAAAAACTATTATCATGTTTCTTGGGAGCTGCTCTCCAAGTGTTTTTTAATACATCCTGGGTACAATTTCGTCACTTTCGTATTTAGGGCATTGTAAGATCTTAACGGACAGACAGGACACTGCCAGGTCAACAAACTGGACGCCCGTCGCTCTTAAAGGCTCATGATTCGAGCTACCACTGAAAGGTCAAACATTTTAGGCCGAATCTACAGCTTGTACATGCAGTGCTAAATATTCTGCCGATTAAGCTTGTCAGCAGATTACTGTCCTTCGAGTTCCGGTTTAAACAAGCTACCATCTTGTAGACCTCGGTGACTTTTGTCATACATAGAAAAAATATAAGCTGCACTTTCCGCTCTGTTTGTTTGCATTACATGTGTTTGTTTAACTGCTCGGTTCTATCAGTGGTATGGCACATATAGTAGGACTATCGCCTCGCATTACCCTAGTTGGAGCATGCCAGCGTGCCATTTTGTGATATTCAATGACCGGTAATAAATGTTGTTGACAGCAACTAATGTGCTTCTTGAAAAACAAGTCACCAATATAAAAGTAAGGCGCACCGACGTGCGAAACGTGAAAAATCAGATTGATGACCACTGTTCAGCCAACGTCAGAGAAACCTAATTACCTGTCTTTTCCCCTTGTTTAGGCCACAACAAGTAAATTCTATGGATGACATCCTCTGCAGACTGCAAAAAGGGTAAAAAAGATGGCTAAATTTTCAAAATAGACACCATAAACGTTGTAACAAGAATTGAAGTGACAAGACTTGATAGCACAGACACAAACAATTCAATCCTGTATTCAAGAGGTAATAAAACTATAGTCACTGTGTACTAAAAGTGACACTAGTGTGGTAGACTGGTATCACCAATTTGGCATCTTCACTCACGACTTCCATAGTTGTGCCACTTTTACAACTATCCAACTGGTTTAGCTTTTACAACTACAATAATGGCTACCATGCTAGTGTCCCTTCTACAAGTACAATCATTATGATTTAGGCTACAACACAATATATATTCTTATCTTAGTACTCTCTTATCATGTTGGCCATCTTTGAAGAAGAAGAAAATTCTTGTCTTTTTCAGGCAAAAATTAATGAGCGCGTGGATGTCACCCATAGAATTAACCTGCTTTGGCGTAAGTGTAATTCTATAACTACGTTGGCATTGCCTACATCGTACGTGGTGGTTATCTTAGGATGGAGATGAAACACACAAGTGTACCAACACGTGAGACTCCCCTGCTCTTCTTGTCTCTAAGAGACTGTGGCACAGAAATAATGATTAATTGTGCCTCCTCACCTGTGCGAACACGTGGAGCTAAAGGCGAACTCCTGCTAATTGCCGGTCGTGTCTGGCCCCCACTTCATCTTCATCTCTGAGAGAACACTCAAAGGGAATTGCCCTTCTTGACAGACCACGCATACGTAGACATACAATACATATAATGCAAGGTTAAACAAGAACTCACTGCCAATGTGTTTCCTGTTAACGCTGGATCGAGCAAATGTATTTTAGGTATACAATGAAAGCCTGCAAACCCCTATGTGCAAATGATTCCATGAGTTGGTAGTTCGTGGTGACAATTGTAAAGATTTCGTCGTGAACTGTTTTACTTTTTCAGTATGTAAATGTA
Source organism: Branchiostoma floridae x Branchiostoma belcheri (assembly GCA_019207045.1). Lineage (NCBI taxonomy): Eukaryota > Metazoa > Chordata > Leptocardii > Amphioxiformes > Branchiostomatidae > Branchiostoma > Branchiostoma floridae x Branchiostoma belcheri. The sequence continues at coordinate 18,095,912 of CM033028.1, read as the reverse complement.
ACACAGATGAGCTGTATTGTTCATGATGTTTTGTTGCTGATGATGTGCTTGCTTGCTTGATACCTGATGATAAACAAGTCCTAAGTTACCCGGATGTTATAAATAGAGGTCAATTACCTCGCAGGGTAAGCCAACTGTCTATGGGCTATACCACACCATTTTCAGGAAGGGGGTTTGATACTGTAATAACCCCAAAACCACCATGTTTGCTTGGTACGTCAACAACAACCCGCCTATAAATTGATAATATAATAAAGATCCATCAAAAACATGCAGAGTAATTCCTTTACGGCATCAATAGAACTATTCCTTTCAAGAAGAAAATATGATATATAATCACATCATCACGCGGAGTTTACGGAGGTTCACTGTCCGGGTATCTTGAAATCTAATGAAGCTTTTCGTTGTTTTTTTTCCATTCTCCAGGTGCCAGGCCATCTGCTGCAGTACCAGAGCATATCGCTTGTCTACACCGAGAGCTTGTCTGGTGTGCCTGGTGGCGTGGCTGTTCTCCATAGTGGCGTCCCTCCCCTTCGCCCTGTACTCCTACAGTGTGAAGGACCCCCTAACCGGCAGCGAGGTTTGCCTTACGGTCTGGCCGGCTGAAGCTTTGAGTAACTATCAGGTAGGGGGACCATTATCGAACTTGACCTTCCTTTTTGTGACCCCCACCCTCTTTGGTGTTTGAATTTCAACCCAAATTCAATGTCGAAAGGATACGTGTGACGTTATCATTACTTGGCGTGGATAACATTCAAGAATCTGAGCAAGGAATCGGAACATTTAACGTGCATAAGTGTGTTTGTGTATGTGAGGGGTGGGGGGGGGGGAGTAAACATATAATACGCTCCACTACACGTGGGATCCTTCATTACATATGGTTTTGATAGCCATATCATCAAACAGTAAATGTTCACTATAACGAAATAGCTACCGAACGTACTTATGGATGTAGCAGATTTTTACTTTTTTTTTTTCAAATTTGATTTATCAAAGTCACTGAGGAATTATTATGTTTAGATAGGCAACATGCCTCGGCAGTCAGACACATTAGTTGTTAGAAATGCTTCTGTCCTAAGATATCTGTGACATTCTGCCATTCTACATAATGTTTGTCTTACAGTTAAATTGATTCTTGCTGTATTTTAAACGTATACTTTCAAAGCGTACTTTCATATCAATGTTTTAAAGTATGCTCAGTTGTTATATCTTGTTTAATCACGATTGCATTGTACCATATACGTAATTCAGCTCATGGCTGCGAAGTATCACGCTTTAATAAACCATTTATTCATCCATGCTATTCTACAGCTCTACTCCACGGCCATGCTGCTGACCCAATGTGCGGCCCCTTGCGTCCTGTCCCTGACCTGCAGCTTGCTTGTCCTAAAGAAGATCTGGAGCCGCCGCTTTCCGACCTGCCAGCCCTCCGTCCGCGGCAAGGTGTCCAGGAAGTCCAAAACCAAGGCCACCATTCTTCTCTGCGTCGTCCTGTTCTTCTTCGTCTGCCTCACGCCTTCATACCTTCTCCCCACATTGGCGAGCTTCAACGCTATCGGCTATGACTGGTCTCACCAGAAGTTTCTAACGGCCGTGGGAGTCGCGGAAGCTCTGACGTTTCTGCGCTGTGTTTTCAGCATGGGGTTCTTCGTGGGCCAACCTAACCAACCATCGCTCAGGAATATCACGTCTACGTCTGGGAAAGAAGGGTGTGCGACTCGTCACTTGAAGACTAGAAACGTAATACCTTCTTCAGACGACGTCGAAACTGTCCAAGTACAACTAAAACGTGTGCGGGGTCTGGAACACTGATAGACAGAGAGCTCCGATATCTTGATCTTTGAATGAAGCAAGATTAGGCCGCTGATTAAAGAGTGCCACAAAGTGCTGCTTTTTGAACAAAAATTGCTATTTAATTTCCTACCCATACAGAGACCTATAGAAACTCGTTCCTCTACTACGCTAGCAAACAACAATGCAATTCACATAGACTCCGCATTGAAAAAGGCCGACCAAACCACATTCCTCTGGAAGAAAGAATCTGCCAATACTGTAACTTGAATAAGATAGAGGATGAGTGTCACTTTATTGTTGACTGTACCTTATACAACAACGAAAGAAACGTCCTTTTTGAAAATATACAACATATGTTCCCAAATTTCCGATACTTGAATACCACGGAAAAATCCATATTTCTCATGCAATTAGATAAACCATATATTATTGATTCCATTTGTCCTTATGTTTATAACTGTTTTAAGAAGCGAGAAGAAGTTGAACTTGTACATACTTGAATGTATTAGCATATGTAGAGATAATAAGATACCTTTTTTTGTCAAAATTGTACCTTATCACTTGCGCTACGACCTGTACTTAGCTTGTTTGAGCACAAATGTACAATAAAGGTCATTCATTCATTCATTCAATAAAACAATAAACCCCAAACGATAATTAGCTGCTACATATCGTTGTGGAAATGAATAAGAATAACTAGATTTTGATTATTCAATATGTAATACTTATAATAATATATTATTATTAAATTCAACTTTTGCTGTTATGTACCCTGTATTCAGTACGATTTTATGTAACCATTTCGTATGTCTTTTGTGAAGAGGATGCGATTCGAGTCCTCTCAGACCAGGGAGTTTTTTCTTCATATAAAACCATTAATGAGACTATGTAATGACAAGAGTTTGTCTGTAGTTTTTTTATTTATCTATTTTTCTATCTATCACTCACATGTGTCTATCTGGAAATGTCACTGACTGTGGCATCCACCATTACTTCCAGGCGGGTAATTCCAATTGCTTTCAATATCTACATACCAATGCTTTTCTTTGTAGTTTTGGACGAGGAGACATTGTTGTATTTCTATGTGTTTAGGACTTCGTTGTGGAATACTGCTACGTTGTGATTCCAGATGTAAAGTTACTGGCCCCCACGCTGATGCATTCTGTGACGTCATGTTTCAGGCAATATTATGAACAGGTATTTATGTTTAATTACGCACAGAGAAAATAAAGATTGAGGATATAACATAAATTTGAGTTCAGCGTGTCTATATGGCAGAATACATGATTAACTAAACATCACAAGACCGAGGCTAGAAGGACCATCCAAAATTGCTATCTATACAATAATTATGGTCCATGTAGCTCAACTGGTAGCAGTTGAGACAGTTGAGACTCCTGGTTCCGATTAGTTTTGATATAAATGCGAGACCCCGATTCAACCCTGATTATGAACGACAGAATGAAGGTATAGTAACCATATACAGTAGAAATATACCCTGGTACTGAAACATCATGGGCACTTGTTGTCCTATGCACCACTAGGCAAACTGGTCTGAATGAAGAATGAAGGACTAGCAACCATATAAAGTCACATACCCTGGTACTGAAACAGCATTGAAACTTGCTGTCCTATGTACCACTAGGCACTACTAGTCTGAACGAAGGAATGAAGGGCTAGCAACCATATAAAGTAGAAATACACCCTGGTACTGAAACAGCAATGAAACTTGCTGTCCTATGTACCACTAGGCACTACTGGTCTGAACGAAGGATGAAGCAACCATATAAAGTAGAAATATACCCTGGTACTGAAACAGCATTGAAACTTGCTGCCCTATGTACCACTAGGCACTACTGGTCTGAACGAAGGAATGAAGGGCTAGCAACCATATAAAGTAGAAATATACCCTGGTACTGAAACAGCATTGAAACTTGCTGTCCTATGTACCACTAGGCACTACTGGTCTGAACGAAGGATGAAGCAACCATATAAAGTAGAAATATACCCTGGTACTGAAACAGCATTGAAACTTGCTGCCCTATGTACCACTAGGCACTACTGGTCTGAATGAAGGAATGAAGGGCTAGCAATCATATACATATACAGTAGAAATATACCGTGCTACTGACACAGCACTGAAACTTGCTGTTCTATGTACCACTAGGCACCACTGGTCTGAACAAAGGAAGAAGGGTTAGCAACCATATAAAGTAGCAATATACCCTGCTACTGAAACAGCATGGGCACTTGCTGCCCTATGTACCACTAGGCACTACAGGTCTGAACGAAGGATGAAGGGCTAGCAACCATATAAAGTAGAAATATACCCTGGTACTGAAACAGCACTGAAACTTGCTGTCCTATGTACCACTAGGCACTACTGGTCTGAACGAAGGATGAAGGGCTAGCAACCATATAAAGTAGAAATATACCCTGGTACTGAAACAGCACTGAAACTTGCTGTCCTATGTACCACTAGGCACTACTAGTCTGAACGAAGGAATGAAGGGCTACCAACCATATACATATACAGTAGAAATATACCGTGCTACTGACACAGCATTGAAACTTGATGTCCTACGTACCACAAGGCACTACTGGTCTGAACAAAGGATGAAGGCTAGCAACCATATACATATACAGTAGAAATATAAAGTGACACAGCACTGAAACTTGCTGTCCTATGTACCACTAGGCACTTAGGTCTGAACAAAGGAAGAAGGGCTAGCAACCATATAAAGTAGAAATATACCCTGGTACTGAAACAGCACTGAAACTTGCTGTCCTATGTACCACTAGGCACTACTAGTCTGAACGAAGGATGAAGGGCTAGCAACCATATAAAGTAGAAATATACCCTGGTACTGAAACAGCACTGAAACTTGCTGTCCTATGTACCACTAGGCACTACTAGTCTGAACGAAGGAATGAAGGGCTAGCAACCATATAAAGTAGAAATATACACTGGTACTGAAACAGCACTGAAACTTGCTGTCCTATGTACCACTAGGCACTACTAGTCTGAACGAAGGAATGAAGGGCTAGCAACCATATAAAGTAGAAATATACACTGGTACTGAAACAGCACTGAAACTTGCTGTCCTATGTACCACTAGGCACTACTGGTCTGAACGAAGGATGAAGGGCTAGCAACCATATAAAGTCACATACCCTGGTACTGAAACAGCATTGAAACTTGCTGTCCTATGTACCACTAGGCACTACTAGTCTGAACGAAGGAATGAAGGGCTAGCAACCATATAAAGTAGAAATACACCCTGGTACTGAAACAGCACTGAAACTTGCTGTCCTATGTACCACTAGGCACTACTGGTCTGAACGAAGGAATGAAGGGCTAGCAACCATATAAAGTAGAAATATACACTGGTACTGAAACAGCACTGAAACTTGCTGTCCTATGTACCACTAGGCACTACTAGTCTGAACGAAGGAATGAAGGGCTAGCAACCATATAAAGTAGAAATATACACGGGTACTGAAACAGCACTGAAACTTGCTGTCCTATGTACCACTAGGCACTACTGGTCTGAATGAAGAATGAAGGACTAGCAACCATATAAAGTCACATACCCTGGTACTGAAACAGCATTGAAACTTGCTGTCCTATGTACCACTAGGCACTACTAGTCTGAACGAAGGAATGAAGGGCTAGCAACCATATAAAGTAGAAATACACCCTGGTACTGAAACAGCACTGAAACTTGCTGTCCTATGTACCACTAGGCACTACTGGTCTGAACGAAGGATGAAGGGCTAGCAACCATATAAAGTAGAAATATACCCTGGTACTGAAACAGCATTGAAACTTGCTGCCCTATGTACCACTAGGCACTACTGGTCTGAACGAAGGAATGAAGGGCTAGCAACCATATAAAGTAGAAATATACCCTGGTACTGAAACAGCATTGAAACTTGCTGTCCTATGTACCACTAGGCACTACTGGTCTGAACGAAGGATGAAGGGCTAGCAACCATATAAAGTAGAAATATACCCTGGTACTGAAACAGCACTGAAACTTGCTGCCCTATGTACCACTAGGCACTACTGGTCTGAATGAAGGAATGAAGGGCTAGCAATCATATACATATACAGTAGAAATATACCGTGCTACTGACACAGCACTGAAACTTGCTGTTCTATGTACCACTAGGCACTACTGGTCTGAACAAAGGAAGAAGGGTTAGCAACCATATAAAGTAGCAATATACCCTGCTACTGAAACAGCATGGGCACTTGCTGCCCTATGTACCACTAGGCACTACAGGTCTGAACGAAGGATGAAGGGCTAGCAACCATATAAAGTAGAAATATACCCTGGTACTGAAACAGCACTGAAACTTGCTGTCCTATGTACCACTAGGCACTACTGGTCTGAACGAAGGATGAAGGGCTAGCAACCATATAAAGTAGAAATATACCCTGGTACTGAAACAGCACTGAAACTTGCTGTCCTATGTACCACTAGGCACTACTAGTCTGAACGAAGGATGAAGGGCTAGCAACCATATACATATACAGTAGAAATATACCGTGCTACTGACACAGCATTGAAACTTGATGTCCTACGTACCACAAGGCACTACTGGTCTGAACAAAGGATGAAGGCTAGCAACCATATACATATACAGTAGAAATATAAAGTGACACAGCACTGAAACTTGCTGTCCTATGTACCACTAGGCACTTAGGTCTGAACAAAGGAAGAAGGGCTAGCAACCATATAAAGTAGAAATATACCCTGGTACTGAAACAGCACTGAAACTTGCTGTCCTATGTACCACTAGGCACTACTAGTCTGAACGAAGGATGAAGGGCTAGCAACCATATAAAGTAGAAATATACCCTGGTACTGAAACAGCACTGAAACTTGCTGTCCTATGTACCACTAGGCACTACTGGTCTGAACGAAGGAATGAAGGGCTAGCAACCATATAAAGTAGAAATATACACTGGTACTGAAACAGCACTGAAACTTGCTGTCCTATGTACCACTAGGCACTACTAGTCTGAACGAAGGAATGAAGGGCTAGCAACCATATAAAGTAGAAATATACACTGGTACTGAAACAGCACTGAAACTTGCTGTCCTATGTACCACTAGGCACTACTAGTCTGAACGAAGGAAGAAGGGCTAGCAACCATATAAAGTAGAAATATACACTGGTACTGAAACAGCACTGAAACTTGCTGTCCTATGTACCACTAGGCACTATTAGTCTGAACGAAGGAATGAAGGGCTAGCAACCATATACATATACAGTAGAAATATACCGTGCTACTGACACAGCACTGAAACTTGCTGTCCTATGTACCACTAGGCACTACTGGTCTGAACGAAGGATGAAGGGCTAGCAACCATATTATATAGTAGTAATATACTGAAACAGCCAGGAAACTTGCAGCCCTATGTACCACAAGGCACTACAGGTCTGAACGAAGGAATGACAGTTGCTTTAGTGCTCAACTAAAGGTTGGGTAAGGTTACTACAGGTAGAGTATTCGTACGGCATACTACATACACGATAATTTTCAGAATTATGTTTGACAATCTGCTTAGTATGTTCGGTGCTATCTTGCGTACACGGGAAGCCAGCTGTGAAGCTCCGGAAAAAGGAAACAGCGAGGTTCAAGTCATGGCTCTAATGAGATACTTCAAGTGCTTTTCAGTTGTTTGCTCAGATCGTTATGCCGCATAATTGGTACACCAGTGCGTTCGATAAACGTATGAAGGACCTCACAAGTGTTTATTACACATTTTGGTATTCGAGGTTACAGAATACAGAATTGGTATACGAGTTATCAGAAGGAAAAGGCATAAAAATTGAAGAGTACAAATTTGCCTCTAAGAATATCCAAGAATATGCAGAAGTTTCCAGAAGTAACACATTCCACATTTTTTGGTTGAATTGAAAAAGCGGCAGTCGTGTAGCAGTTCTTTCAACTCGAGCGCGTCGCCATCTTGGTAAGCAGACACGTGGCGGCCGAAATGTGACCGCTAGGGCTGGGTACCGGTACAGAAAATTCAGGTCCAGGTCCGGTTCAGGTCCAGAGGATCAGGCCCAGGTCCGCACCTGAACCTGGACCTGATTCAGCATGACTCATAACAATTAATGGTCCATTTCGCTACAAAGAAATCTGTTTTGTGGGGTATTAGACTTACACTGGCGTCTTAAGATCATAAAACGCTATCTGCACAAGTACCATTGACTGTAAAACTTGGTAGAAATTAATATAATTACATGTATATATATATAAACTCTACAGTACTTCAATCTTGTTATTTTCTTCCACCTGCAAGCGCCAAAACGTGTGGATGCCTGATCAAATAATCTGTTTATGTTCTGATCGGTCCAGCATCCGGTCTACCGAATTTTTTAGGTCCGTTTTTTCTGGACCGGTCCAATAAGAAAAACCGGCTTTGTACCTGTACACCACCCAGCCCTAGTGACCGATGTTGTTCCTGACCCTGATGATAATTGACGGCCCTGTAAATAATGAATGAGCGTCCTTGGGAACATGGCAACGTACGGTCAAGTCACTTAGGAACGGACATGAATGACTGTGTTTCCAAAAGAATTACAATTGTTTTAATTTTCAATTTCTGATAACGCAGCTGAGCCATTTCTCTCGCTATTTTCAACCACCCCCCTCCCCCAACACAGGCACGCACACACGCAGACACACACACACACACACACACACGCGCGCGCGCGCACACACACACACACACACACACATACATACATGACGGTTGTATCATGTCAGATGAGACATAGCAACGCTTTGTTTTCCTATCAAACAACAGTAGCCTTGGCGTCTATAATACTTAGCGTTACCTCGAACATCGTCTCATCAGGCAAAAGTATTTCCTCTACGATATCAATATATTTGTTATTGTAAAATCCTCATAAGTTTTCGTACAGATTCACAGTAGCAATACGGACAGATTCAGAGCAAAAACTTTAAAGATGAGGGGCAAAAAAAAATTAAATATTTTTTCAAGACGATGAGATAAAAATTCCAAAAGTAAAGAAGTAGTTGTACGGCTAGTATGGCGTATCGGTGTGTGATACTGCTGTCAGTACTATTGTATGTATTCAAGCGATAATAATAGTAAGCCTTTCGTGTGTGGTGTGTAGAGTACTCTCCAAGCAGAGGTTAGGCTTCGGCTGTTTTTTTAACGTTTTTAGTCGTTTTTATCGGGCTTTCTATTTTGTCATTTTTCTGGAAGTACGCCAGCCAGTTAGGTTTTGACACAACATGATATAAAAAAAATAGAAAGCCCGATAAAAACGACTAAAAAAACGTTAAAAAACAGCCGGAGCCTAACCTCTGCTTGGAGAGTAGTGTAGAGTACTCCTGTGATAAATTTTCCTCTCATGGATAAAGACATCAATGCATTGCTTCATTATGTATTTTATTTGACGATACTACAAGTACTTCTAGTAAATAAATAAATATCGTGGTTTTGAATTGGACCTGAACCTATTGAATCATATTGACTAGAATAATAACGGTCACAAAAAGGCATTCTGGTGACTATGTGCGTGATTACTGTACATGTGTCTCTTGAATAAACTTTGGAAGCATCAGTGATGAGGAAAGTCTAGAATATTCGTTTATCTTATGATTAGAGTTAACTGATTACAACATTCACAAGCTATAGGTAGTTGGGCAGCCCTGGTTGCGAACCTTCTGTAAACTCTAATTAAGACAAATCTACATTGTATCATAACAACGTATGGTTGCGTAAGGTACGTTCTGTTATGGCCGTGAAAAGTAAAAATTAAAATAACAAGGAGCGCCAAATTTACAAAAAGAAAGTATCCTTATGTTCCTAAAATTTTTGATTTCAATAAGACTTTATTGGAAATTCATATGCCAATGGGGCTAATTGCAAGTGAGCAAAAGTTAGATACTAACGTCCTAACATGACGTGATTGAACTACAAGTGAATAATCTAAATTCTAACATACTATAGCTAAGATTAAGTCACTGAATGTACATACAGTATAAGAAACGACCACTTCTTTGTCAAAAAGCTAATTAAGGTAGATTCACACGTCCGTATATTTTTCAAGTCCGTATGAGGTCCGTATGGAAGTCTTTAGCAGGCTCCACAGGTCGCTGAAAAAAAAAGAAAGAAATTGGGCAAATATAGAAAGATACCATGACAACTGAGTGAGCTGGGTCGCCAACCAACCATACCCTTCGCCCAGCTAACTCCTGGCATTTTGTGTCCATATTTTGCCAATTTCTACTATCATCCCAGTGACCTGTGGAGCCTGGTAGAGGTTACGAATTCCATGCAGACCTCATACGGACTTGAATATGAATATATACGCTAGAACCGTCCGGATCCTGACTTCAGAAGGAGCGAATTTTATCACAGAAATCTGCCCAAGAACGCAGCCGGTAGGATCACGAAGTAGTAGACGGGGATCATGATGAGTCCGATGATCCAGAGCGCGATCCCGATACCGAGCGTGATCTTCCACCACAGGTTAGCGGAGCTGGACGAGTCTCTAGCGCCCGCGTAGTCACCGTCGTTCAACTTCTGACTGACCTGGAGGGGAACGGGAAAAGTTCAATGTTTGAGTATCTTGCCCTGAGTGTACTCAGATAGACGAAAATCCTACCTGGGAGTAGAAGACGCTAGCTGAATCTTCTAAGACATTCTTAGCCGGCGCCTGGTTATACCCGCCTCACATTATATACGATCTTCGGACGTACTTCGCGATCGCAGGAAGGTGGGCTGATTTTTAGATCTTAAGATGGTCTTGCGTATTTTTCGCCCAAAACCTGTTCCCCTCACATATAAGCGAGCCTCGTGCGATCTACGGTGAATAAATCTATGATAATGAACCTCCCATGACCTCCTGCACGCGGACAAGGGAATACAAAACGTTCCTCAAAAAAGGCAAGAGATCAATAAATGTTGCTTATTTTGTTGTCGCAATCTTTTTAACCAATGAATGGAATGTGCGGGCATAATAGAAATGACACAAGAAAGGAAAGTGTGTCACAAAGCCAGCCTACATACTGCCACAGGGGCCACAATGTTAGAATTTAATACCCTCACATTCCCAGAAATTCAATATTTGTAAACAATCGGAAGTCGGGTGAACGTCGCCCGAATGTCGCCCGACTAACGGGCGTTCGCCATCCGATTTGCGTTCGATAATTAATAACTATGTCTGTGCTCGCCTATCGGTCTTCAATCGTTGGATTGACGCAAGACTATTGACCGATACCCTTGCGAGGTACGCACGATTTGCACGCACGATCTGCGACTCGGTAACGAGCTCTGCGATCTCGGAGATCTCCTGCGACTTGTCGCTTATGTTAAGAACATGTTTCGCTGCACCGCGACCGTCGTAAGACTAAAAATCGCAAGATGATCGTGAGAACACCGGACGTCTTACTCACGAAAATGTCATTTAGAGCTCGTAAACTAGTCTAATGTGAGGCGCCTAATGTGAGGCGGGTATTACCAGACCCCAGCCCGATCTCAAAAATATCTATCGTGTTGCTGCACATTTTTTAGGTTGAAGTATGGTATCCAGGCTAAAACATTCTAGAGCAAAAGCATTCTATACACTACAGGAGAATATGTGAAAAGGAGATTCTAAGACATTCTAGGACAAAAAAAATCTACACCGGACAGGAGAATGTGTGTACTGGAGATCCTATTCCATTCTAAGACATTCTATTCCATTCGATGGAGTGTACAAAAGATTCTAAGACATTGTAACACAGATGGAATCTTACCTGGCAGGAGAATGTACTGGAGATTCTAAGATATTGTAAGACAGAAAGAATCTTACCTGGCAGGAGACTTGTACAAGACATTCTAAAACATTGTAAGACAGAATGAATCTTACCTGGCAGGAGAAGATGAGCGCCACGATGCCGGTTGGCCAGAAGCAGCACAGGCAGGTGAAGAGCGCGCAGCCGAAGTGATCCTGCGGCCGGCCCTCCGCGATCACCACCTGCGTGGCTGGGACGGTCTGGGGTAGAAGTTAGAGGGGAAAAATAAGTATCTGTATCTAATATATAGTATATAGACGGTATAACCGCCGTTCGGCGTAACACATGTACACCAGGTTCGCAGGCACGCGGCGCGGCAGCAGCTGGTTATATTACACCGAACGACATGTCACACCTAACTTTTGTACATCTATCGGCAAGAAGATGCCCCGCGACAAACAGACGCATCATGAGTCATTCTTTCCCAAAAGAACTGTAAGGCTTAGGTCACATTTCCAAACCGGGGCCCGACCGTGCAGCTTTCTGGTCATCAAAATACACAAAATGTCAATATAAGATTCATGGGCATAATTTATGTACATTTCTAGGTATACATTTTAATTTTTCGTTTCTTTAAATATCCCGGTCGGGCCCCGGTTTGGAAATGTGACCTAAGCCTAAGTTAAAATTGCCCGTACATCTGTAACAGTTGCTTTATAGGGGTGGTGGCCAATTTATTTCTGTAGCCTTTGGACCACACATTTGTGAACTCCATTACAGCAGGAGGCTAGTGCTTGTCCTCAGTACTGAGTGCTAAGCAGAGAAAGCAGCACGTGCCATTTTAAAGTCTTTGGTACATGAGTAGACCGGCGATCGAACTCACGACCTTCCGAATGCAAGGCGAACACTATACCCACTTGGCCATTGCACCTGTAAGGGGAATTTTTTCGAAGCGTGACAGAAAGATGTTTGGGGGGGATGATACAATGTTCGAAATTCCTGATTACACTTTGGAAGGCTCACCTGCACTACTGTCTGCTGTACAGGAGCAGGGTGAACAACTGGAACGGAAAAAAAAAGTTGCAGGTGTTGATAAAACCCGTTAGGTGTCGCTTCTTAACGGTACCTGATGTACCTAACAGTATGCAAAGCCCCTCATGTGACGTGATGACATCTATCGTGACCTGATGCCCCGTGACTTTACGTGAAGCGTTCCAATGTTACGTGACGGCATTTGACGTTACGTAACATCTTACCGTTACCTGAGGACCAGTGACTTTACACGACGTTACATAACACTCTCTAACGTTACCAGACCTCCTTTAATCTTACCTGAATCAATCAATCAATCAATCTTTATTGTACAATTTGTAACGGATACAATGTATGGCAAGTTCTATGGCAGTACATACATACGAAATCAAGAATGATATCTACGTAATATCTAACTGAACAATAGTAAAGAGTTCTATGTAATTTAAGACTTGGTAATGTGCTATTCTATCTGAGTGGTTCATTTTACAGTAATGAGCAAGGCTTACATGATAATGTACAGGATACAAAATTAGCATTAATTGCTTGTGTAAGAAATGCGTTTTCGTTTCAGAAGGTCGTTAGAGATATATTGGCCTATGTGCAAGGAAATCTGTCTACGTGCTGTGATGTCTCCTGCGTGACGTGACGTCCCAAAAGTTGTACGTACTCACTGACGTCAGATAATAATCTCCAACCAGATCCAGTGCGTAGTATCAAACTTACAGTAGAGTAGGTGCCCGTTTGACTCCCTTATCCGGCTATACTCCCTGGCCAGCTTTGATACTATCTTATGGCACCGTAGGATCTGCTTGGAGATTAGTCAGATAACGCCGGTACGAGACAACCCTCTAACGTTACGTGACGCCCATTACCTCTACGTGATGAAACCCTCACATTAATTGACGCCCACTGACGCAGCTTACCGTTTGGTGGGTGCATCTCCATGGCGACCTATGTAAATACGGGCAGTGTCAGCTGATCGTTACCACCACAGGACCTGACGGCTGCCGAACAACAGAGAGGGTTCGGTATTGTTAGGAAAGGTCAAATATCTGGATCTGACAATGGAAATAAACTGTTAAGTGTTTAACCTTTAGCATACTAAAGTAGCCATTTGGCTACCAGTTCTCTATTGATTACAGGGCTAGGCAGTAGAGAGGAGGTTAAGTTTGGCCAGGTAAACTCAGACAGTATTTTCAACTTGATCGATGGCTGCCAAGTTTGATCAAATTAACTGCACGAACAGAGGACGTGCTGTGCTGACCTTATTGGTAGTGCATTCAGCAATGGAATTCCTTGCGTGTTGCTTGTATCACTGTGCATTATTTATGATGTATGTGTGTTTCTTTTGTCCAATAATTCCTACTCAATCACCGTCACGTTTACTATTAATAAAACAGCCACACGCCGCGAAGGCATATGATAGCCTTCTTCTAACCCGCAAGCAGATCCTACGGTAGCATAAGATAGTATCAAAAGCTGCCAGGGGAGTGAAGCCAGGTTATAAGGAGTGTGTATGCGACCGGAGGTGCCAGTTTGCCTCCCGTTGGACGGCTACGCTCCCTGGCCAGCTTTGATACTATCTTATGGTGCCGTAGATTCTGCTTGGAGATGAGACTTCTTCGTGGCCTTCCCTGAGCGCTGGCTGTTGTTGTTGCAAAATATGAACCAGATTCTTATGCCGCGAATGTCATATCTGCCAATCAGAGCACCAAGTCGGAAGGTCGCAAATGAGGCTAGGCACATGGAGGGTCTGAAACAGTGTTCACCACATGCCGGGAGTGCGAGAAACCAAGGAGGTTAAAAAAAAACTTTTTTTAACCTCCTTGGAGAAACATGTGCTGACTCAAATTGTTTAGGTGACAGTCAGAATAGGCTATGGTAGTGGGAACCAATCATGTTTTATTGATATTTGTTACAATTACGTGATATATGGAGGTATTTAACACAGCAGTTGACTTAAAAGCTCTCGTAGTCAGCTTGAAACTGAGAGTTACGAATTTGTCAGATTCGTCACCGTTGATCGATAGTAGTAGTAAAACATAATACAGTCAAAATTGCCAAAGATAAGAAGACCACTTTGGAGACTGATAGAGTCTAGTGGACAGGTGATCACTATAGACAGGAGTCCTGATAGTTGTAACAAGAAATAGATATCAAAACGAATACCAAAAGGGGGTCACATTGGTCGGCCCGGGTGGTCCTCGTGTACATGTTGGCACTTGTACAGGTTTGACCGTACCATTAAGATTTCTGGTATCCATTCAAATATAAAATCATTACTGCGGACCGCTCTTTGCCAAGCTTGAAATGGATGTAACGGTTATGAACTGAAAATATTATATCACAGGGGAATTCATCGGTGTAAAAAAAAGGAAAATTAGTATGATTGACTATTCTGTGTGGTTTCTTGTGCGGGAGAAAAGCAGAACACCTCAAGCACTCTCGGAACGTGGACTAGATGTGTATGTCATTCATGATCAACTTTTGTGAAAAGAACCTTGTTTCCCAGTGCCCTGGGGTATAAAGCTATTTACCAAACACCACAGTTGGTAAACCACCAATGCCGACAATCTCAGAACGCTACATAATGTTCAATTATGTACAAAACAGTTTTCTTGAAGGTTTCTAGATGGTAACGTTACGTTCAATGGAAGCGTATAACCTTGTTCTATTGTCCCAGTGCACTGTTGTGAATAAGAGAGTTCTATTGTCTTGTTCTGCTATTGTGAATAAGAAAGAGAGATGTTACCTTTTCAGCAGATGAGAATGCTTCACTCTCGGTAAGGTGGTAAATGTAAATGTTTGGAGATGAGGCCGCCTCGTGTCTGTATAGACATTGACAATGTTTTTGTATTTACACTTGGCGTAACCAAGGACACGCATAGCTACGCTTTGATCGATATTCGTAATATAGGGACAGTTTTAGAAGTTCAGAGTTTCTCCAAAATGACATTCATTTCCTTGAGTGGGATGTCTAAGAACCGGATGAAGGTTTGTAAAATTATTGACATCAATTACAGGAAATTCATACGATATATGTCAGTAAAAGTGCAGATGCTCTAAACAATTTTATCTATAGAAAGGTGCAAAAGAACAATAGTATTTTGAATAAAGAGATACACACAAGGTCACATTAGAACTGTCTATCATCTTTATAAATCGAATCAACGCATGAGGATGATTCTGAACTACATCGAGCCACAGCATCAGCCGGCCATGGTAGGTCATCTATGGTGAAAGGCTGAGCTAAGTTAAAGCTAAAGTTACCCCTGTATCATTGTGATGCGTCGAGTCGACGTCCGGCGCCCTTCTCCGTTTTGTAGCCCTGGGGTCACACACATAGGTCACTGGTATTTGAACTTGACTAACCATCTTTTGGAATTCACTAATACCGGACGCCAGAGCTGCAATTAACCTCAATCTCAAGTTTCAAAAGACTTCTGTCACGGTAACGATCTACGAACGTGTCTGGAATCAACGAGCTAATGATTATTATTTGTTTTCATTATCATTATTCTTTCATTTATGTATGTATGTATTTAGCATTCCTTTATGATCACTAGAAATTTTGTGTAATATGATTAGTTGACCCCTCCCCTCCTCCATGTAAGCTCGACCTCTATGAAAAGCGGCCTTGAAGGCCGATGGAGTATATCGAGTTGAAATAAAGGCACAAACAAACATCTACTCTCCTCGTTTGTTCTTAACACTGTTTTCATGAAAAGTTGTGTAGAGTGTAGACAAAGCTCGGGAGCTTAAAGTGCCTAAGCTAGCAACGTCATCTTACGACCTGTCTCGGTATTGCAGCTACGGCGATCATCTTGCAGTTGCGGGTCAAAAAACGTACAAACCAAGTTCGGCCATGAAGATACTTATGAAATAGCCCTAACCCTAGGTCAAACAGATGAAAAATGTTTTGTCACCTATGTGCCAATTTCTTTTTGATTCAACCTCTGCTTGGAGAGTATAACACACCAGCTGTTTATGCGTTACCAGCTGCGTAAGACTGTTATGTCTGATTTACCCTCTAATTCTCTTCAAACTGGCTTTACATCCGATCCTAATGGACGCCCTTATAACGAAGCTAAGTCCTTTCCACATATGCCGGCTTTGTCATTTGAGTGTTCTTTACGGTGGCATTCTGTACCATGAGGCACGAGTACAGCAATAACCACAATACAATGTAAAAGCGGGGGGGGGGGGGGGGGGGGGCTAGTTCAGAATTTTCAACGGTTGCTAGCTTCTCCTATACCGGGAAAGGGATTTGGGAAGGAAGTTTCACCAACGCTGATAATCGCGAACTTGCAGAAACAAAGACACATTTTTAAGAAACGCGATTGAAAGTTATATGCACATTTCTCTTAATGTTAAATATACAATTCTTTCCACGTAGTTTTGAAAAGGCTATTTCCCGAAAATAGGTCGCAATCAATTCAATTCAACTGCGCACATTGCAACCTGGAGAGGATAGATATGACTATCTATAACTTGTATGTCAGCAATTTCATGCACAGTCGGGAGTTAAACGTACGTACAGGAAGGCCATATCAAAAGTAATGCCCTGATCAGTCTCTGTACAGTCTTAGTCTAAGTTTAGACCACAGAACATGGTGAGGACATACGAGTCAGAGTGTTGGGATATTTACCTCCATGAAAAATGTAGGTATAGTTTTTGGTGTGTCTGTTTGTCTGTTTGTCAGTTTCTTTGTGTTTTCATATATTTGTGGTAACGCTGGAACCTCTGAATGTATTACGATTATGTTTCTCGGTGAAACTATGTGGGTTTTTAAGTTGCGTTGGTTCTAGTATTAGGGTTGGGTACCGGTACAAAACTGTTGTTTTCTTTTTCTTAATGGACAGGTCCGGAAAAACTGGATCTGAAAAAATTCGTTGGACCTGATGTTAGACCTTTCGGAAAATGAACAGATTATATAATCAGGCATTCACACGTTCTGGGGCTTACTGGTCGAAGAAAATAACAAGAGTGAAGTAGAGTATAGTTTATAGTCTTTTCTACCAACTTTTACAGTCAATCCTACGTATTACAGACGTAGTTAGCCATGTAGGATTTTAAAACTTTGAGACGCCAGTGGGAGTCAAATATTCCACAAAACATACTCTTTGTTGCGAAATGGACACAAGTTTTCACATGCCGAATCAGGTCCAGGTTCAGGTCCGGACCTGGACCTGATCCTCTGGACCCGAACTGGACCTGGACCTGACTTTTCTGCACCGGTACCCACCCCTAGTTTGTATACACGGCGTGTTACATACGGCGCTGCGTCTACGTATACGCTGGGCTTATCTTTTATTACCAGGCAAACGTATTCTGATTTACTTGCAGAGGCCACGAAAAGATATATTGCTGATTGACTGTAGCCTAACTGTAACAGTGAATACTTTCGTTACGTAGGTACTGATGATACAACACTTTAACATGTACTACACAAAACAAGATTAAGTTTCTATAGTCTTTCTATTTAGTCAATACATTACTAAATTCAAAGAAAATGGTCAAAACATAAGTTTATAATTACCTAAGATTTCACTTTGTCAGGGTCAGTTAAATTTTATGACGATCGTGACAATGTTACAGTCAAACCTGCCTATAGCGGCCATTCAAGGGACCACATAAAAAAATGTGACCACTATAGACAGGTGGCCAATATAGAGAACATGCTGATCAACTGACCACGAGCTATACGTTACACTGATCTTTCTCGCCAAGTAACATTGTCACCATCGTCAAAACATTCAACATTTGACCAGAGATGTTTTGTACTATAAAATAAATGAGATGAGTATCGCAATAACCATGAAGCAATGTAAATATTCCCGCTGTTCACGATTCAAAAAGATTTCGAGTGCGCAACGTTTGTCTAATGCAATAGTTCCCAACTTCTACAAGTTTACAACAAGCTCTTGAGAAGATACGGCGAGAAAATCCTTACTCATCAGATCACTTGAGTTTCGTCACGCGACAAATTCTACCTTTTGGCGAGCCATAAAACACAACATCTACATAAGTGCACAATCAATATATCAAGGAAGTTTCTACTTTGCAACTTACTTGAGAAGTGGAAGCTGATAATAAAGTGCTTAGAGGTTTCTCCTCCTGTTTGCTCGTGATAATGGTTTTCCAGAATCAAATTAATCCTGTTCACCAAAAGACCCCCGAAGAATATCCCCTGTATCCGGCGTGGATTTTCAAGCTACGGGATAAAGCAAATGAGCACTACTCCAGTTCCGTATTGATTGATTGATTGAGTGCAAATCTTGTAGTTATTCATGTGTGGCAACAAATTGGCAGATGTTTCGTGTAAGACATCACGAAATCGCCGGCAAGCGCAGCCAGGCTTGCGGGGGTCTGTCGGGGTCAATGCCCGATAGCGCCGTCCATGTGTACGCTACATCATCACGATGTACGAGTCGATAACGTCACGAAATTGTCGGCAAGCGCAGCCAGGGATACGGGGGCCTGTCGGGGCCCGTGCCCGATCGTGCCGTCTATGTGTACGCTACATCATCACGATGTACGCGTCGATAACGTCACGAAATTGTCGGCAAGCGCAGCCAGGGATACGGGGGCCTGTCGGGGCCCGTGCCCGATCGCGCCGTCCATTATTCTTCCTTTTTAGTCCTTGTTGATTTGATTACACGAATGACATCCTCTGGGACCCCCGAAAACCGATGCGTGAGGGCGAATAAAAAACAATTTGGCCAAAAACGTTGCCTTCATAATATGAAATTTACGTGAATTTAGGTTGAAGAAATGACTGAACACACAGAGTATGATATACAGAACAATAGATTCTTCATTTTTGTTCTTTCACTTTTTCTTCTTCTTCTTTGACTTTGGATGTGGCATTCTTGCAATTTTCAATGAGCATATATTTGCTCATTTTGCAGGTGCTTTGTACTTACAAATAGTGGTTAAAAATGACCGAAACTTAATGCTCGCGGATGTCAAGTCGAAAACAGATAGATAGATTGACAAGTTGTAAGCTGCATTTTTTCACTTATAATTAGTAGGGTGCTAACACATGTTGTAAGATGAAATTGTGAAGTCATCTGTGAGTATTTTAGCAGTTTGTCGGCACCATATTTTAGACATTTTGCTGCTCTGGGAATTAGGGACAGACAATAGCACTCTCACACAGTAGACAAGATTCCCCTCTTAATATATGCTATAATTCTGAGTCCATAACTGCCGAGTGCTTTCCCGCAAGGTGCCCATTTCCAGACTTGAAAGCTTGCCAAGTTAAAGTCCGAAGTTAACTTGAAATTGCATTCATACCAATGTGATTTGACGCCAGTCAGCGGTTATCAACTTTTAAAGTCTGGAAGTATATTCTAGAGTTTTGACTGACAATCTTTATCTTTTTCATTTGCAGTGCTACCGACCTCTATCCTGTGAGGATGTGGTATACGCCATGTTCTCCCAAATTGCTTACCAGGTGGCTGGAGTGCTGCGATACTGTTTGCATCCTCAATAGAGTATTTCTCTACCGTGCAAGATAAAGCTGAAGCCGTCAATCTAAATTGAAGCTAAGTCTGCTGCTTTCTTATCTGTGTACCCATCTAGTCCCTGGACCACCAGGGCGTTGGTTAGGCAAGGCAGACATGAAGATAGACAGCAGTACTAGTCGATATGTATAGCTAGTTACAATTCATTCTCCTACGCAGAGGAACCACAGTCGTGTCAATACTCCTTGTGTTACCTCTGCTACCTTGTGTACTCAGACCAGTTAGGGACCGCCCTACTTATAAATATTAATGAGCTTACCCTTATATGGGCAATTAGCCGTTGGGAATCGGGTGTAGGAGGATGGTGCTATGTAAGACGTAACATGATTGGCTGGTAGCTTCCCAGCGGCCTTTGCGAGACATCTTGCGACAACAACAAGCCCAAGAAAGGCCTATTCTCTGATTGGTTGACAGCTTGTTTGTGGCGACAACCGTTTTGGAAATATATTTAAGAACCGTCTGCAAGACACGTTTCTCTCTGGGTGGAGACAAGAATTAAGAAGTTTTAACAAACTCAGTACTTATTGTAAAATCAAAAAAGAATTCTGTTTCGAAAAATATCTTTCATCTGTTCAAAACAAATTGTTTAGAAATGACCTAACGAGACTAAGGATTAGTGCACACACCTTACAAATTGAAAAGGGCCGACACTACAACATACCAGCCAATGAGAGACTTTGTCCCACATGCCATGATCTGATGACATAGAAATTGAATTTCATTTTGTAATGGATTGTCCGACTTATGAAGAAGACCGTCAAAAGTTATTTCAAAATATTGTATGTAAGTCCAAAATTGTACTACCACATGCTAGGTCAGAGGTATTCCATTTGATATTATCATGTCCTGTTCATATATCTGCCTACGTTGGCCAATTTATTTACAACTCATTGCAAAAACGAGATAATGCTTTATGATACTCACTAGATTGTTTATACTGTTATATCATACAGTATTACATTAGTTGTTAGTTATTTGTATTAGTATATAGTTGTTCACATTGCCATACATTGTAACTGTTACAACTGTTGCGCAATAAAGTTATAAAGGTAATAACCACGGATAGGGCATGGGATAGCAGGGCCCCATAAGGTAATGCCGTTGGGGACCGGGCGTTAGGAGGATGGTTACAATTGGGACATGCGGCAGTTCGCTACGGTTCACGTCTTCAATCAAGCGTACTAGGTTAGACATATATTCTTCTCGATAAGTGTACTGGGCTCGTTAACGAACAGAAACTAAAAGATATTGGTAGCTTGATTAAAAATTGTGGATGTCTAATAGATGGTAGAAAAATTATCATTGCCAACTGCATGAGCCATTCTCATCAAAGCTGATCATCATGAATTTCAATTCACCTGAATAGGGAACAAACACATGTTGTAAGCTGAAATTGTTCATTTGATTGGGAGCAAAGATATTGTAAGCGACAATTGTACACTTAAGAGGGAGCGAGCACATGTTTTAAGATTGAATTGTTTCATAGCTGATCATAACTAATTTAACTAGTTGGGCTGGGACGACTTCTGGCCACCTTTGACCCACACCTGACATCACTCTTCCCTTGTAGCATATTGCGTTGGCGTGAAAGTCTTTGTCACAGTGGGCCTTCGTACAAATAAGAAGGAAAGCGAAGGACCTTGACATCTTCGTACCTGCAAGTGATAGCCAAATCTAGTTACGTTCTCAGCAAACTTCCTCTGTTTGCACGGAGATGATTGGTAGGCATTTATCCCATCTGGCTCTTCGAGATTTATAAGTAATCAGCAAAGCTAAATCCATATGTCACTACATATAATTTGATATCCTTACAGAGAATTAGCAGCTTCAACACCCCTGACAAATGTACGGATGTCATCATACAGCTGCACATCTCTGTGCAATTATTGGGTATTACCCCGTGGCTCTGGCTCGTTTCACCCAGGGTGTAGGATCTGTGCCTGGCATGATGAGATACTTACTCTTATTAGACACTTTCTATTCTTATCTTCCTGTTTCAGGCCCGACTCAAGAAATTCAAAAAGTGCTGAAATGTCTGTTGGAAATAGGTAAATGGCACAAGGTGATAGTGGCATGGTAATTTTAAGGCCGATAGGAAACTCAAATAAATATTGGGACACGGGCATATTGCCAATGAATATACACCGCCACTGCGTGTTGCGATTTCAGTAAAAAAAAATTAAAGTCCTGAAAACAACGTTTTTTTTTAAATATTCGTGTTTCCAAAAAAACATCTTCGCATCATAATATTATTATAATAATCTATAAGAATAGTATGTAAGCATCATTTAAACACTGCACGAAAAGCCAAACTTGCGGGGTGGACATCGTGTTTCACGTGCCTGCAGATTCGAATTTTAGAATGTGCGATTAAAAGAATTTTGGCCAAAAAGTTGCCTTCGTCATGAAAAAAAGTGAAGCACGAAGGTTGAACAAATGACTGGACAAACAGAGAATGATATAGCGAACGATAGATTCTTCGAAATCACAGAGCAATAAAAATTAGTTGCTTCTATCTAAAAACTTTAGATGTCATTGAGTAGATCCCATTCAATGTATCTCGTAGTTGTCGCTAATATGTAAGAGTACAACTGTGTTACAAATCAATTGTCGATGCATAGAAATGTGTAAATTCAAACAGATTAAAAGCCCCCAGGAGAGAACATCGAGTACTACTGCATCGAAATTCTTTCGACAGTTCTTGTAAGATGCTTGAAATATGTTGCAAGCGTAACAAAAGGATTGGAACTGTTAGTGTTCCATCTCAAAGCTAGCGAACTATCACTGTGTATTGATATTGCAAGGTCAAAGGATTATCCACAATTGTCTTTGTGATAAACGTAAGTACAAAGCGCTTTCTACCAATCATTGATCGGTCTAGGCATAAAAAGACTCTAGTCTCTAGCGTTTGATAACACGATCAGCTTGGCGAAGGTTACGAACTCATGGAACTGGTAAAGACCAACATTAAATTACCAGCATTAGTATTCTTCTATGATCTATTTAAAGGTATTTCTCGCCGACAAAATTAAATCGTTTGACGATTGGAGCAAAATGTCTTGTTGCCGTTTTTCTCGGATAGAATACAATACCAGAGCCTGGTACGTCAAGTTCAAGGGGGTGGGCGAGTTGACCGGTAAGGCGTCTGACGGTCTGAGTCTTGTGGTTTCAGACCAAGCACATCCAGCTCATGATGTATCCCCTTTCTCACCAGAAAAAGAAGTGTTGCGCATTAATTTGACGTTGTGTATGTGGTTCTTTTGAAGTACGAAGCGTCAACATCATCATTGGGAAAAGACTTTAACGGGATGTCTGAAGTCAAATGTTTTATTTGGATAGCCAGGTTTACCTTTGACCCACAGTACGTTCACCTCTGACCCGACCATTACTACGGAAGGACAAGTTGCCCGAGTCCTGGTTACGTGGGGGACAAACGTCATAAAAAAAGTAGGTAAGACAAGTAAACGAGTAACCCGGTATCTTGGTATCATACGTAATACATTGTGTTATTAAGTGGAAGTAGAACCTACATTTGATGTGTTTTATTTTAATATATGGGCATTTTTGTGCACTCTGGAAGTTACAAAAGGGGGTGGGCCGTGGGTGGGGGGCAAATCAAACATACGTTCGACCCCTCGCCAACTACTATGTAGATGTACATCATACATGTAACGTTGCATCAAGTAACATTTAGTTGAGACATATGAAAAGTAACTTCTTAACATCACAAAATGACATATTAGTTTTTGATAATCATTAACGTTACATGATCTAAGCTTTTTCTGACCTTTGTACTCGAAGTCGGAGGACATTGTTCTCAGGTTTAATTTCCAAAAACAGCGACTTTTACTATTAATTTTACAATTTCTTTCTTGACTTCTTATCAGGACATGACAACGGCAAGGTATAGGTCTCCCACTGGAGTTGGTCAGGGCCACCGCGATGGGTCTCACGCTGGGGTTTCACAGGTTGATTTGGAGAAGCCGTTAGCAAGACCCACTGGTGAGAGACCCTTCAAGTGTGGGGACTGTGGGTACAGGGGAGCCAGAAAGTATGACTTATCCAGACATATTAGAATTCAAACAGGAGAAAAACCATACAAGTGTGACCAATGTGAATATACTGCAGCGGAAAAGTCTAGTTTGAACTATCATTTGAAGAAACATACTGGTGAAAGACCCTTCATGTGTGGGGATTGTGGGTACAGGGCAACTAAACAGTCAGACTTAACCAAACATGTTAGAGTACACACAGGAGAAAGACCCTACAAGTGTGACCAGTGTGACTATTCCGCAAAAGAAAAGTCTAGTTTGAACCAACATTTGATATACAAACATACCAGTGAGAAACCCTTCATGTGTGGGGAGTGTGGGTACAGGGCATCTAAAAAGTCTGACTTGTTTCGACATATGAGAACTCATTCAGGAGAAAAACCCTACAAGTGTGACCAGTGTGACTATTCTGCAGCACGGAAAACCACTTTAGATGACCACAAAACACTGCACTCCGGTAAGAAACCCTATAAATGTGATATATGCGAGTACAGGGCAGCTCGAAAGACTCACTTGCGCCTACATATGAGAACGCATACAGGAGAAAAACCCTACAAGTGCAACCAGTGTGACTATTCTGCAGCACAAATGTCTGTTCTGCAATACCACCTCACCAAACACACTGGTGAGAAACCTTTTATTTGTGGCGAGTGTGGGTACAGGACAGCTAAAAAGTCTAACTTAGTAATACACATGAGAGTCCATACAGGTGAAAAACCCTACAAGTGTGACCAGTGTGATTATTCTGCAGCTCACAAACCCCACTTGGATGAACACCTAGCAAGGCACAGTGGTGAGAAACCCTTCTCGTGTGGGCAGTGTGGGTACAGAACCGCTAAAAAGTCTGACTTATCCCGTCATACCCACACAAAAGACAAACCCTTCAAATGTGATCAGTGTGACTATTCTGCAGCGGATAAGGCTAGTTTGAAACATCATTTGGCAAAACACACCGGTGAGAAACCATTCAAGGGTGGGCAGTGTGGGTATGGAACAACTCAAAGGATTGCCTTAACCATACATATGAGAGTCCACACAGGAGAAAAACCCTACAAATGTGACCAGTGTGACTATGCTACTGCAGGGAGGTCAAATTTGAACAAACACATGACAACACACACCGGTGAAAAACCCTACATGTGTGGGGAGTGTGGGTACAGAACAACCCGACGGACACACTTGATCCAACATATAAGAACTCATACAGGAGAAAAACCCTACAAGTGCGACCAGTGCAAATACTCTACAGCTTACCAATCTGATCTAGCCAAACACAAGAAAACTCACACAAAAGAAGCAATCATGCATGTGTGACCATGTTAAAACTGGCTTTGCATGTGTACAGTTAAATAACGGCTCCATTTTGCATGCTGTAGATATTTTTTTTCAATATTTTACAAGGATATTTTTTTAGATGTAAATGTTAATGTCTTTGTTTCATTCTGTCATAAAAAGATGAATGTATATAGTTTTTAATCATATTTGAAAAGGAATTTTGTTGACAAATCTTGTATTGCAATTGTTGTTTCAAAGAATATATTAATATTTAAAAAACAGCATTTCATTGTAGTAGAATACACTTGCATGAAACCTAGGCATGCCCTTGATCAAACAATGTACATGAGTTCTATGCAAATTCACTATCATTTTGTAATTAGATAGCAGCATTAAGTAGAATAAAGCCCATTTGGCATCTTTTAAAAAGTACTCCTTGTATCATTTTAGATGATTGGTGTTTCCATCAGATGTGTCCACCCCATGGTGTAGGGAGAAGGAGCAGGTTTATTTATTCATCTGATTAGTAACATTAGACCACACCAAATGTATTTGCTTCTCAGATTTTTTCAGGAAACAAAATTGGACTGACAGGTCGAAAAAAAAATTAAATAAATTTTTCAAAAGGTCTGGGGTGAAGATATACGGCTTAAATTAAAAAAAAAAACAGCCTGATGAGTTAAAAGGCATGTTTTATGCAATAAATCCCTCCCTTTGATTTGTTACTATGGCCATAGCAAGTAAACTGTATGGATGACATCTGCAGACTGAAAAAATAAAAATAGTGAGATAGGGCGAAAAAAAACAACCGCGTGTCGAGTTCTCATAGTTGTAAAGTTTTGCCCCTGAGACTAACATATAGAGCTCCTCTATACACGGGGCAATCGGCACTCTTTCCCCATTTTACAAGTTATGAGTTCTAAAAGAAAGTGGTACGAGGGGCGTTCAAGAAGTAATCCACCTGACCCATTTCCCAAAGGAGGAGATTAATGAAACTTGGTGCAGTTATTAGTCTTTCTCTTCATAGGAATCACCCAGAGTTATGCATTTCTACCATCGTTTGATGCAGCTCTATACACCGTTTTTGTAGGACGCCCCAGGTTGGTCCTGCAACAGATGCCTCATCAATGGCAGAAGAGGGACGACCAGGTCTGGGAGCTGTTTCCACAGACTTCCGGCCATGTTTGAATTCACAATGCCAGCGTTTTACAAGGTCATATGATGGGGAATCATCACCATAAGTTTCTTTTATTTCATCAAAAGTCTCATTTGGTATGCGTCCTTTCAAATACAAAAACCGGATCACTGCGCGACACTCAACTGGCTCCATTTCACACCTGGTCCATTTCACACCTGACTCAGTTCAAACACCTTTAAATCAAAAACCAAAATTAGTTCAGAGCTGTTTTTTTGCAACATAACCCATAGAGATATGAATCATTACATATGCAAAATTTCATCTAGATCAGACAACTGGAAGTGGGTAGGGTGGATTACTTCTTGAACGCCCCTCGTAAGACTCCTAAATTTTGACTGCACGACTCCAGTGTATGACAAGGGATGAATATCAAGTGTCCCAAAAATTATCACTTACGTAGTGCTCAAGACAATAAAATATTTTATATTATCCCCTGTAACACAATTACATTATGGAGCTTTATTAGTGCATTCGGGGAAGTCTTACAGAGATTTTGGCTTCGTTTGCTGGGGGAGATAGACGTACCTCTACAATTAAAGCCCGACCTCAGAAGGCACTCAAAGCATTATCTAGTTTTAGTGCCTATTTCGGAGACATGCTTGTTTCCGAGATAGACACTAAAACTAGGTAATGCTTTGAGTCATTCTATAAGCCTCTTACTTTGCTGTCTGATGCTATGAGACCAAATCTGCGTCATACTCATAGAAAACGCGGCAGTCAGTTCGGAACTACATGTACCTTGATCAAACCGTGCTTATGGCGGTCTGCCAAGCATCGCCGGTCCTCTCAGAAAACCGGGCGGGGGGAGGGGGGTGGTAATTACAGCCACGGACAGCCATACCCACTAGTTTGGAACTTGGTACCGCCACTCCTGAAAAACGTTATTCAGCAAAGCGTTAGCGCCCGTGGAAGGCCGAGAAGTCAGAAGTGAAAAAAATATCAATCCATGTTTAATTCTGGGGGCTGTTCCAAAGATATCAAACTTTGGAGACTCGGTAAAAAAGATCAGTAAAAAATGCGGCGGATGTATCTATCCAATATAGTTGCATTACAAAACAATATGAAAGCCTTAAGGCCACGTCAAAAGTACAAGTTCATGCAGCATTCGCCACATCGGTTGTCCTTTCATGACACTGAGACAGAACCATTGTAACAAACAGCGTGACTGTCGATAAATGACTTATGCATGGCTGTGAAAAATAGATATCTTCACTGACATTTCATGGGGACTCAAACAAGAGACAAAATAGGATATATGGTCGTCCACAACACTCAACAGATAACAAACAAAAAATCCATAACCGTCTCAAGGGCTGCGCCAAGGATGTATACTTTAATGTCTAACTTAATGGATACGTCTCCAAGACTGTTTAAGGACGAAAATTGGCATTTACTACTTATTGAGTTAACGAAAGTATTGAAAAAGTTATTCTGTTTGCACCAGAGAACCCTGACAACACTGTCCCCAGGTGAGACATAGGTCTCAATTTGTGGGACAAGTCAAGTACTCGAGGACAAGTCAGTACATTGGGACATGTATTCTAATTCTATATAGATATCTGTTAGGGTTGGAAGTTAGTAGTTTCCTTGCCTTTTATACACCATTAACATCAATACTCCAAATATCATCAGTGGTTCAACATCACGTGAGTGGCAATGATCTCTTTGGACGAAATACGGTGCTGAAAGAAAGTTTCGATGCCTCCGTCTTTGGTGTACCCTTTTTGAAGCTTACCAAAAACTTTTTAATTAAGGTTCGTCAATTTAGTCCATTGGTACTGGTGGCGGACACGAGAAAGATATGTCACTGGTTGATTATTTGCATTCCTAGCTACGAGTTTAAAGAGTCGCGAGTTTCCTAACTTCACCCAGATCCACATTGTATGTATCAAAACAGTACAAAACTTTAGTTTGGATACTTATCTTCAGTTCGGGAGGTACGTAAAAAGGTGAAAGTTATACAGAAAGATAGATGAGTTCTACCGTCCAGTACGGTACTGAAGGTACAGTGGATTACCAACCCACTATATGATACTTAGGGCTAAAAGCTTTGCAGAGGATGGCCATTTTTTATGTACTTAAAACATTTCCACTAAGAATACTCAGTAACTCACGTCGACGTAGTTTCCTTCAGTGGTGTCTTAAACTAGGTCACAATCTCATCTACTAAGTATTTTCAGGATAAAAAGACAATTGTCCTTTGTTTGCACATGACAGGTGCTGAGGGGTTATCAAAAGGCTTACCTAGTGCCGATAGCATCTTAAACATTCTCAGTTGTTGTTCCATAATGATCACACTGTCACCTATGATCTATAAGCCATATCACAGTTCCAAGTACGCATGGGCAGTTGTGATGCATTGTGGTCTAGGTCAAAGTTCAAGATCCTCACCGGTGATACGTCACTTTCATAACGAATGCAGTGACCTACAAAGACATTTCACATTCTGGAAAGACTATGACAGCAGGAAACGGCAACGCTCCATATGTATCTATCTACTCCTGAAGCGATCTAAAACCTTTGGCGTTATCTGCAATCTCCTGCTGTCTTGAAAGTATGGGATTGATTAAAAGTCTAGACACCCTCGTCTAGTTCAGAGGCATTGAGTCATGGCATGCTTATCTCCGCATCACCCGCGTTCATCAGTCACTAGCTGGTACAACACTTTGAAACAGCACTTCTATCACTACTAAAAACGTGAAAACACAGTTCAGACATCCTGAAAAATCGTGCCATTCCGCTTCGGATTTAAAGGATTCTGCAAATCAATGAATGGTAGTTCTGTCCCATACATTTCTTTCAAAGACATATGATACAATCACCGACAGACTATCTTGGTGATTTTTTCTGGCTATATCTGATGTTAGTTTGGTAATTCCTTTTGAAATATATCTGTAATGGATGAGATTGAAGTTGTCTGTTATCATTCCGAACATAGATCAGCGCTAAGTGAAGATTTGTATGAAAACGAGAGCAAGGCAGAAAGCTAGTAGAATATATCTCTATAGCTAATTGGGGTACTGGAAAGAAATATGCTTCATTCGCATTGAGTTTACAGTTCTTAAACGACTTTTTAGCTTTGGAAGGCTGCTGTTATCATTCGTAAATAGGTACATCAATGTAAATGTTTACAATACTTTCATATCATACTATACAATTGCAAGTATACTATGTTTTTACAAGTGCACTATGTATATGTATAAAGCATAGTTTACTTGTAAAGGCATACTGCACTATACTGATATGCTTTTACCTGTATAATGTAATTTTATATTATAGTATTTTATACTATAATGTTGTTAGCTATACAAATCCGACATCCGCACCCTTAGTAGTTCTTCAAGTAGCTGAAATGTTGCCAAAATGATAAATTTCCTTTGCCTGTGTAGAAAGTTTCCATATCAAAGAATCCACTATACGGGATATCATGTAGACCAGTGATTCGGAAAACGCTCAATATGCTATCAACCATGAAACTAGATTTTATTTCATAAGCATTGGACAATGGCGTACACTTTCTAATGCAATCAAATACAGGGATATAGTTGCGTACGAATGGTCTTTTGAAGAATACACTAATGCTACTCTGCAGAAACTTGTTACTTCATATTCACAACGTATACACACAGACAGAGAAAGCGTGCTGCAGCAAGCTATGTAAAGACATAAGGTCTCATTGATGAGTTTTTTTCTAGACTTCTATGTTATAATACGTGTTTTACATGGGTGCGTTCATAATGAACCTACTTGAAATATATCGATATTATTCATTCTTTGTTGAGCACAGTTACTCGTCATCATGTAAAAAAATTCCCAACAGCCTCTATGCATACAGTCTTTTTAGGACAATTACAAAATGCAGTTAGCCAAGCATCGCAACAGGCACTTTTTAGCAGCCACCAGTCAACCGCACCACTCAAAATCAAGGACTGTGTACCTTCGACCTAGCGCGCGGCTGCCAAACTTTACCTGCTAATTTCTTCAGATAGAAACAAACTTTCACCAATCTAACTTTCGGGATCAGTTCGGCTGGCTAAAAGGGAATTTCTCACCGCTGAAAACATGCGTCCATACAGCCGTTTAGTTTTTGGCTCGGATCTCTTTTAGGCACTCTCTTCTAAGTGACCATAAGGCATGTACATCTACTCAAAGGGTCTTTCAGAATAACAGACGCATGGCAGACAAAAAAGTTTGATAGTAAGCTTTCAAACTATGCTATAGCCGAAATGTTTTTTTAAAAAGCATAGTTTGATTACTTAGCGCTAAGTATGCATGGAATTAAAGATCCCCCACCTACATTTATTCCTCAAATATTCCTATCCTAGTTCTTATATTACACACCGCTCACTGCGTCTCATTGCTTCTTATTGCCTTACAAAAATAGTACTACGATTGACCCCTTTATGTTATCAGTGCCCTTGTGTACCAAGACATGCGAGCGAAGGACATAAACGTAAAAGGCGACAGCCTCTCTTTAAAGTCGTAGGTCGGTTGTGGACTCGTCAGTCCACTATGTCCTTTACGTATACCCCTTACATACTTGGTCGGAAGTCCTCCTAGGAGACGGATACTCCGAACAACAAAGCTGCATCTGCTGAAGCCGTCTCACACGTGTCATACAGTTCTGTCCCTGTGAGACTTAGTGCTCCAGTAGACGAGAGGGTGGAGAAGGAATTGCACACCCCTCCTTCACCATAAAAAGTCATGTGCAGGCCAGGCAAAAAAATGCCTGTCTGTCTGCTCATCTGTCGAATTGACACAATATTGGTAGGAGGGGCCCATTTCTACTTCTTCAGGTACTCATGGGCTGAATATGAGTAGGAGTAAGATAGTCGTCTGAAAGTGACTTTCACAAGGACAACGTCTGACCGGTAATAACGGGAATCGAACCAGCGACCTCTTGATCCCGCTCGCCTAGCCAATGTAAACACAACGGAAGAAAATTTAGCAACGAGTGATGTACTCTCCAAGCAGAGGTTGAGTCGCGTAAGAGGAGCGCCGGTGTAATTTTTCCGACTTCTGCAATATCTATGCGACTCAACCTCTGTTTGGAGAGTAGTCGATTGGCGCATGGCATAATGTTTCAGAGGGATTTCCCGAACTTATTCATATCCTTTTATAGAATACAACGTGGGAATAAGAGCTTACGCCTTGTTGTGCACGTAAAACAGTTGATGTAAGATTCATACACATGATCTGCTTTCGGAAACAATTTCCAAGATATCCATCGAGCAATAATGCCACGCTTGTTCGAAGATCATGACATGAAATAAATCTATAGCTAGTAGCAAGCAGCTAAAATCGATGACTGGAAATCAGGATTTCAGAAGAAATACGTATACACGCTTGTGATGTTGGAATTCTCTCTAAAGGTGTCTCACTGCACTTGGTCCACCGGTGCGGCACTGCGGGGTTCGTTCACTGCAGCACTGTTGTGTTATTTTTGTCGATTTTTTTTAGAATTTATCTTTTGCGTAATATGTACGTAAAAGTATGACTTAGAAGAAGACAAAAACTTACACAAAACGTAAGAAAATTCGTTCTTTATCCCTGAAATTTCTTAAGTACTTCTTCGAACCCCGCAGTGCCGCACCGGTGCCCCAGGTGCAGTGATATACCACCTTAAACCAAGCGGAGTTCTGGATGGGACTGACAACTATTTGGCAACTTGTCAGCTGTCTGCACCGTGAAGTCAATGAACTCTACAACTTGTGGTATGGCGGCTTTGCGTCGGGAAGAGATGCAGAGTTAATTATTACTTCTGACTTTGAGACTTTGAGAGGCTTTGAGACTGGATCCATGGAAACAGCTGGCAAATTGTCAGTACTGTCTATTTATCACACAATTTTATTTCAAAAAAGATTTTAGTCGAAAACCGTGTTAAATACTTTTACACGTGATAATGGTTGTCACAATGACATCACATTATTTCACCACTACGTATACATTTAGACAAAAATTGTTCTCCTCTTACTAGTGAAATAAACTGATAGAGGAGTGCTATCACAATTTTCCACTAATAGGCACAATCTTTTTTCTCTTACTAGTAGAATAATGCGATATCACACACTGTGGCAGGTATCAAAACAACTCTGGTTCTGTTAGATTAGAAAGACTTTTACCTTCGAAAGACTTACCATCGGCAACCTCATAAAGCAATTTATGAACGTAAGGTATGCATATTCTTTAAAGATATGTAATTTATATTTTCTTTGTTCTGGTCTGCATAGCCCTTTAGTTGATATTACAAACGTAAGATGATAGCCTGATTTTAAAACGTTTTTGCCATGCAGTCAATACCAGTCAAACCCTGGTTAAGAGAGAAAGTTCTGAAACAAGAAAGCTTCTGAAAAAAGCTGCCCGGTGCGTATTTTGGAAAAAGCCTGGATGTTAAACAAAATCACATGAAAAAAGAGTTTTTGAACATCGAATTACTGAATTAGTCTGTCTTCTATTAAAAAAACATTACATGAGATTTGTCTAACAAAGAAAAAAAAATGTTACAAGTGGGGTTCGAACCCACGATCCACGGCTGCAAAAGCAAATCGTGATATATCCACCCCGCGCGTTGACCGCTCGGCCACGCAAGCTGATTGCGTAATGGTGCTTACAGAAGGGCTATAAGAAGAGATGGGTTGAACGGTTGAAGGGTTGGACGATTGAAGGGTTGAACCAACCGCTTCTCAATTGGAACATTTGTTTCCTTAGGCTATATAACTCATGAATGATACATGCCCCTCTATTCTCTGTTTCAACTGTACTGTCTTTAGTATAGTTTCCTTCGTTTCCCACAGAAAAAATGACAATTTCGAGTGCGTAATAATCAAAGTACTGCAAAGAATGCAATATCAGAAACCCTGTTCACGTCAGTTCTTAGACTTCTCGACACTCAGACCTTTTACCACAAATCTGTTAGTCTAAGCTTTTCATTAGTCAGAGGCTTTTAGCTTTTTCAGTTGCGTTCTAGACGCAGTTTATTTTCGTTACCTGTATCGACAGTTTCTGCGAGTTTCTGCGTGGTAAATGGTTCACGCAGTAGACTGGATGACGTTGCAATTAGTATGAAAGGCCACAGGTTTAAGAACCTGCTGATGAGATATTCGCTGTTACATGCCAATCAATCACATGTTTCTCAAAGAATAGATGTCAATGCTCAGTCAGAGAAACAGTTTCAGTTATTTCAACTTCTGTATAAAGAAATCAGATTGGGAGTAAGGAGGTTTGAGTACTACTTGGGCACGGTGTGAGGGGATGTATTCGTCCTGTTGTATGGGGACGAAAAACAGGTGGGGTGGTGGGGCTTCAGGCATTAGCCTAAAGGTGGTATCTCACTGCACTTGGGGTACCGGTGCGGCACTGTGGGGTTCGTTCACTGCGGCACTGCGTTGTGTTACTTTGCCGATTTTTTTCAAAAGTTAGTTGTTGCGCAATACGTAAAAGTATGACTTAGAAGGCAACACGATACACAAAACGTCAGAAAACTCGCTCTTTATCTCTGAAATTCGTTGAGTAATCTTTGGAACCCCACAGTACACTGGTGCCACACGTGCAGTGAGGTACCGCCTTTAGGCACCAGACTTCATTTATTGAGGAGAGCAAAAGTGAAGTTGGCTGAAATCGTGAGCAGCACATACTTGCGAGCATACTAGATAATTGACAAACGCATCACGCATGTTTCAACTCAGGTAATGTCAAAAAAGACCCCCATGGTGACCTTACGTCTGGTCGTCGTCATGATAACTGAACTTAAATCATTTCCTGCAATGCTCACAATGCAAACACCCGGTATATAGCTGGCAACCATACTCTAACAACAAATTCAGTTATTAGTTTCCTAGAAGATGAGGACAGCGATAAACAGTCGAAGTCTGCTGTAATTTCTCAGTGGGGTTTTTGGAAATGTCTAGAAGTATGTTATCGTGGGCTAACATCTGCTTTTCATTGGATACGGAACATAGACTGGAAATAACTATGTTTGCCTAACACAAATCTTCACCTTCATCCAACACACAACCTTCACTTTCAAGCAATTACAGCACATACATGCAGGAAAAAGCACACTTAAAACAGGTTTAAGCTCTGCAGGAGCTATAGTAATGGCAGTTTTTGTACTTGTGCTATTGCAATTGTATAAACTTTCAGACTCCAATTATCCTGTACATCCAAGTGAGAACATACTGTTAATCTCTTACGGGTGCCATAAAATAGTATCAGATTTAGCCAAGGAGTATAGCTTGCCTGGCTGACTCCCTTTGGCTGGCTATACTCCTTGGCCAGTTTTGGATACTATCTTATGGCACCGTTGAATATGCCTGGAGATTACAAACTGCGGGGTTTTAGACAAGGGTCACTTCAAACAACGGAGCAAACCAAACAAGTAACCATGTCTGAAAAAAAGGACTTCAGCAAACTTCTTTTCTTAAACAGGAGAGTAGAGAAAATGTAGGTAGTACAATATTTACTAGAATTATGTTGACCTGCTGCTTAACTAACTTCACAGATTAGAGGACACGTTCCATGGTGGATCTTATTGTAATCCAGGTCAGTTTGCAAAGTTGTGACAAATAACACCTTTCTCACGCGGCGGCCATGATAGATCGAAGACGAGGTCAACGAGGCAAACACACAAGACTTATTTCTAAAATCCGGTCCCATTTAGTTTCCCCACAAACCACACAAATTTTCATGATATAAGATAGAATGATAAATATTACAAGTAGTGTTATGCCCCGAAAGACGTAGCAATTAAGAGTAGTGTAGACTGATCCCATAGTCCCTTCAGAGATAAAATAAAAACATAATAATGCAAATTTTTGACGGATTTGCAGCCATTCACTTATTGGTCGCTTTCCTAATTGGCAGGCTATCATTGGTTGAACTGCTAATTATGATGGACAGTCTTTTGTTTGCCACATTGAACTCGTTTTAGATCTATCATGGCCGCCGCGTGAGAAAGATGTATTGGGAAATCAGACGGAGAACATTCTGGACACATTGCTTCCGATTTCCAGATCGCCTGTAGAAGCTCGTAGTGACGTGTGTGCGGGACCTTATCATTACTGGTCGAAATTTGATTTGTACGCCATTGATGGATTTCCCTCGGTAGACTTCCGGAAGGCTAATTTCCTGGAAGTCCTCCTTGGCACCTGTTTGTTGAATACTAAAATGAAAATGTACCTCTTCGATTTGTTCCCTTAGTTGTGATAACGTACGTAAACTATCAATATATCACTACAAGCTACCAACAATTATGAGTTAAATTTAATTATAAGTTAGATCGGAGATCTAGTGGAAGTGCAACATGACAGAAAATGGGAGAAATATGTTACACACAAAGAACTGTATGTTAGACTTCCCAAACTATCAGATAAAATACTAGTACAAGTACTAGCTAGATGGGTGAGGTGTTCTGGGCGTGGCGACAGAAACAACAAGAACGCAGTGTCCAAATTTGTACTGTGGACTCCAGTACATAAGAAGAAAAAGAGGCTGGGAGAAGCGCCCTTCATCGTACCTGGATGTGCTGAAGAAAGATACGGGTATTAAAAGTGGTATCTCACTGCACTTGGGGCACCGGTGTGGCAGTGCGGGGTTAACGAAAGATTAATGGAAAGATTACTCAACGAATTTCAGAGATAAAGAACGATTTTTCTTACGTTTTGTATATTACATTGTCTTCTAAGTCTTCTAACTTTTACGTATTACGCAATATCTAAATCGTAAAAAAAATCGGCGAAGATAACACAACAGTGCCGCAGTCAACGAACCCCACAGTGCCGCACCGGCGCTCCAAGTGCAGTGAGATACCACCTTTAGAGGCTGACGGCACGGGGGAAGGCCATGCAGGACGGAGCCTTCATTCTGGGAGGCCATGGTTGTTTAGGTGGCAGAGGAGGAGTGACACTAGACATAATCCAAGTAAGTCAAGAGCTTTTGCAGTCATTGACAAAATTCAAATTCAGACTGAAAGTTACAACAGCAGTATTTTTCCATATACGAATCGGTACTCTTTTACCTGTCCGAAAGTGCAAGTAGCGCAGAGAGCGAAAATCATCGACGTGATTGGCATGTATAACAAAGTATTAGGGGTAATTTGTCCTTAGACCTGTATAAAATTCTTCCGGGAAAATCCCACAGGTTGAGGTAAGGAAGTAATCGTACATGCAATCTGTCGTTTCGATTTTCCCGGTAATTACATCTCGTGGACCCTGTTAAAAGTGGTGTGGAGCAAACTAGAGTAAAGAAACTTTGCCATCATGTCAGTACCGACCAATACATTATAGTGTGTAAGACTAAGGGCGCGGTCACATAGGTCGTGCGATCGACGTACGATTTTGATGCCATAGGATTTTCAAGCAGGCCGTGACAGGACCAATCACCAACAACGATCCAGAACAGCATTTTGTGTACCAAGACATAACTTTGCAGCAGACGTACATTTTTGTCCTCCAAAATGTCCGACCTTAGCGATCGTACGACGATCGCACGACCTTCGTGACCGTGCCCTAATGTCACATTTCCTAACCGGGAACCGTCCTGGCTGTTTGTGGAAACGAAAATAGCAATGTATTCATTAAGATACTCATGTGTATAAGCACCCATATAATTCCTACGACTTTTCTCTTCACGTCTTGTGTAATTTGGTGTATTCTATATCATACTTTTCGATCCCGAAACCTGCCCGGCTGGGCCCCGGTTTGGAAATGTGACGTAGGCCTTAGAGTTTTTCTTCGGGTTTTGTGGCAAGAAACGTTTTTAGACAGTATGTATAGAAAAAAGTTTCTCTCTAAACAGGTCAACCTCCGTCTTGTAGGGAAATCTCGAATCTCCAAAAGCTAGCTATGTATCAGCAAATGACATATATGGGCTGATTTCGACAAACAGAGCTCGGAGCATTTGAGTACCTCCTACGCTTGTCATTCGAACCTGATGCGCAAGCACAAAAAATCCACCCTACTACTACTTAGGGGCTTACGCAATTACAAGAATGCGGGGTCTTTTAGTTATCTCTGGGTTAAGCAGGATAACTCGTAAATAAAGCTCAACAAGATAAACCGGGTAGACGTCTTCATACAACCTTTCAACTAAAAGCCACTGGAAAGCAAATGACGCTAAGTAAGGCCCCGGTCACAAGAATCGTACGATTGACTGCGATGGCGATTTTATGCTTGGAATAAGCGCAGTACGTCGTAAGTCGGGGAAGAATCGGAAGCAATGGTTAAGTATATAAAGTTGTGGTCACAAGGATCGTAATGCATCGTACGATGAGGTCATAAGAGCGTACCTGCGTCAATCGCAGGTGAATCATAGTAAATCGGGGAGCTTCCTATGACGAAAATAGAGCTGAAATGGATTTTGAACATGTTCAAAATTTCTCCATCGTCGTACGATTTTTATTGCCCCAATGCAGA
This sequence comes from Branchiostoma floridae x Branchiostoma belcheri, assembly GCA_019207045.1. Taxonomy (NCBI): domain Eukaryota; kingdom Metazoa; phylum Chordata; class Leptocardii; order Amphioxiformes; family Branchiostomatidae; genus Branchiostoma; species Branchiostoma floridae x Branchiostoma belcheri. Next base: position 18,057,842 of record CM033028.1, on the reverse strand, counting down.
CTTCATTACGGCCATTTTTTTCTACTGATGAAGTTTAAGATTCATAAATTTTCAGCATGTGGTGATGGTTTCAGTTTCCCCTGATATTGTCGATGTTGACGAAAAAGGAAACCATATCAGTTGCAACTGTTCACTATAGCAACCCGAGAACAGCGTGCCCGTAGAAGAGCCTGCATTCAAGGCGATATTTAAAACGTGGCAGATTCAGTATCATGCACAGGTGATGCATGCATTTGTTTGATGGCTACATACTCGTGGGTTCATAATTAGATCAGATCTCATCTCTCGCCTGTCTCGGGTCAGTTTACCATAACCGTAACCATGGGGAAAACTCGAACAGAAAGGCGATTCACTGCGATCATCGTGCGATGTGCGAAATATGCCATCGCAAAACGTCGTACGATTCTTGTGACCGGGGCTTAAATTACAAGTCAAGAAATATTAACTCTTCCCCCAGAGGAAGATGAACTTCGCATGGAAGTCATGAAGGGTATAATAAGATATGGGAGCGCGTCCTTTTAAATATATGACAGGTCTGGAAAGCTACACGTTGTATGGCCTTCGACTTTTAACCACATGTTGCACAGCAATCAATAACTCAAGTAGCAAGTAGAGGTCAAACTGTAATTTCTATGTAATTTTCGGTGAATACAAGGCCATCCTTCAGTGTCGAGTTTTTATTGTTACAGAAATTATCCCCAACGGTTGCAAAGTAGTCGAACACATGTTTCATCCAGGCCTGTCAACAACAAAAGACATGTCATATAGTAAAGTTCTTTAGGCACAACCAAGGAGTACTTACTTCCAACGTTTCGATGTCTGTCAGACACCATCATTAGGATAGAATGACTAGATTTACTTTTCGCTGCTACAAAGATGAGCCACGTTTGGAACGGCATTTTCGCTGCAGCAGCGCCACCTACATCGGCTATAAATAGCAGCGAGAAGTAGATCTAGTCATTCTACCCTGATGATGGTGTCTGACGGACATTGAAACTTGGAAGTGAGTACTCCCTTGTTGTGCCTAAAGAACCTTACTTTATGAGCAATTGCCAACCTCACGGAGTTATTTACGAACAAAAGACATGGCAATGGACAATACATCATACATCGTTTTCACTCGAAACATCATGAACAATTCATGATTAACATCAACTCTATAGTATTATTGTCGGTAGCTTTATTGACAGACACAAGAAGAATTATGGTATTACACAAAATTTGATCAAGTCTTGTCGCCCAAATGTGCACGAATATTTTGTCCAGGATTGCCCAGCTCAGTGATTGACATTGCTTTGCAGCGGGGCCCTTCACTTAGAAAAGTTGATTACTAAATAAAGTTTTCTACTGTACTGTCAAAACAATTGTATTGTTTCATTCACATCTCGTACGCATAGAAATAAGAAGCCTTCCCTCCTAATCTGTAGCTTTCTATATATTATTATTACTCGACGTACTATTGAAAAGTCGCCTCCAGCAGAATTTTGTATGCATTGGTAGAGGATCTGGTGGATGTCTCATGTAAAAGTGGTATCTCACTGCACTTGGGGCACCGGTGCGGGACTGCGGGGTTCGAAAGATTACACAACTAATTTCAGAGATAAAGAACAAAATTTCTTACGTTTTGTGTATTTTGTTGTCTTCTAAGTCACACTTTTACGTATTACGCAATATCTAAATCATAAAAATATTGGCGAAAAAAAACCACAACAGTGCCGCCGTGAACGAACCCCACAGTGCCGCACCGGTGCCCCGTGTGCAGTGAGATGCCATCTCAGGAAATTGTCATCAAACGCAGCCAGCCGGCACGCGAAACTGTGTCGGCTCTATCACAGAGGCCATGTCTGTCATACCAATATATATCCAGATATGTGTGTTTAGTTGTACTGTAAGTAGTTGTTATACGTGTAGACCTTACGTAAGTCGCTGTCGTGTCAATAAAGATTTGTTGTCTGTCATATCACCGTGCTGGGGTCGCATAAGACATCATAAAATTGTCAGTTGGCCAGGCCAGGCGCACGGAACCGTGCCACATCACCGAGCTCTTCGACGCCTCGCTGTCTTGTATCCAACATTTCTCCATCTCAAACGCCAACAGGCTGACTGGCATATAACGAGTAAAGCCAGACGTCAGGCGTCAGGCGTCAGTGTTGAGGCGTGAGACTGTGATCTCTGAATTTGTCTGTGGCTTTTCTGTCGCCTTCAGAGGAAAAGTGTGTGATAAGATAATCAGTTGGTTAACGTTCGATGAACTGGCAGTTCAAAACCCTGCGAAGAAATCTTTAAAGTTGTCACAGGAATACTTGAGGCGTGAGACTGTTAGCTCAGTCTGGTTTTGTCTGTGGCTTTCCTGTCGCTTTCTGAGGAAAAGTAGGTGACAAGAAAATCAGCCGGTTGACGTTCAATGAACTGGCAGCTCAAAACCCTGCGAGGATATCTTTAAAGTTGTCGCAGGAATGCTGGAAACTTTTCGTGGCATCAAAGGGGGTAGAAGTCTTCAGAAATGTATAGACGCATTGAAACATTTTATTTTATTTCATTCTAATTCATTTTGTTTTATTTTGTTTTATTTCGTTTTATTTCATTTTATTTCTTTTATTTCTATTCTTTTCTCAAATTTTATTTCATTTTATTCAAATTGCAGACAATGCGATACATATGGCGAACCCAGGCAGCGAAGCTGATATTGAGTGCCAACACATATATACGTACACGCATTTTGACACGTTACAATGCTTTGGTTGTTAACAGCGTAACACCTTCAGCCACATTGTAAATACAGAAACAGTGACAATACCGAATAGAACTTTAGGATGATTTCAGACATATGAATTATGAGTTTGCTGAGTAGTGAATTAAATGTAGCAAATTATTTTTGGAGCAATGGTATTCAATGGTGCTTTTTGGGGCCTGAAGTATTTGATTCCGATTCTTTTGTTGTGAGAGACATTTTATGGGTACCTCATTTGGTGGCCCTGTGAGGGTGGAGTTATGAACGGGAAAGGGAGTTATACACGGGAGCGAGTTTGGCCTTCTCCGAGGCAAAAGACTTCCTAAAACACACCCACGCACCCAATCCGCCCCGCTATGCCCAGGGAGCCGGGGCGTGGATTTAATTACAGGACACTATGGACGAGCGTATTCCCGAGTTATCCCCCTCTAAAGGGACGATGCAACTAAAAATTCCTGACATGCCTTCGGAAAAATTCCACACATGCCTATGAAATTTGGGGAATTCTTGTCAAATGGACGCACACTATACTTATTAGGCTCGCCCCGTGAGGCGTCGCCAAAAATATGTTTCATGCATCTCTTATACAATTAGATATCAACGACATGGGTTAGTCGCAACATGAAAAGTCGATAATTACAGCATGTGCATATATGTATAATCCGAATTAAATCATGTGTAGGCAAACTTTCTACAGCAAAGTTACTTTCATCCAATGTAGTATTGCTGCAACGATTTACTTCGGCGCTTGTAATGTATATTGACATTATTTGATATGCCACATTTTTACTGTGATGATTTGACATTTTCAATTTGGACATAGGCGCCTAGTATTGAATAGGATGCGAATCTGAATATTCCCCTTGGACTTCGTATAATTTACACGGTGTAGCGGGGGTACAAGGATTTGCCGCTCCAAATCCTACACTACTACTAAGTATACTTGCAAAGGGACTTTTCCAAAGCCGTTGGAAATTGTATTAGATATGCTCGCCTGCATACTTAGATTTGATTTGCTAACTAAGACATGTGAACTTATTGCAATACGTTTTGAATCTCATGCCTCTAAGCTCAATAAATACCTTCCCAAAGTTTTCTAGAAGACTACTTTTTTGGTAGGACGCTGATTCGTGATTTTCTGATGCCGGGAGAGGGGGCTTCAGCGCTGGCACTCATTCGCTTCAACTTCAGCACATGTTGAAATTTATTGTATCAGCCCCCCCTCCCCAATGTAAAAGAATGCATGAATGAAGACCTTTATAGTACATATGGGTTAAGTACAGGTCGCAACAAAAGAATGATTGACAGATACCTGAAAGATATACAATATCAACTAACACAAGAATCATATTCTACATAGCGAATTCAACTTCTTCTCGCTTCTTTGTGGTTAACAATAAAAGCGTATGTTTTACAATCAAGATTTTTCCCCTGGAGCTGGCTGCGATGAGAGAGTAAAGATTTTTTCCCTGGCTGCGATGAGAGAGTAGCCGGCTCAACCAATAACAATAACAAGGTTTTATGACTTCTATCAGTCTATAAAGCTTTTAAAAAACCATCGCTGCTTGAAGTCTATGGGGAAGGATAAGGCTGGTGATGGACTGATAAAAAGTCAACTTTCACCCACCAACTTCCCCACAGCGTGCATATACGAGGGGCGTTCAATAAGTAATAACTCTGACTCATTTCCCACAGCAGGAGATTAATGAAACTTGGCACAGTTATTAGTCTTTCTCTTCATAGGAACCACCCAGAGTTATGCATTTCTCCCATCGTTTGATGCAGCTCTGGACACCGTTTTTGTAGGACACCCCAAGTTGGTCCTCCAACAGATGCCTCATCAATGGCAGAAGAGGAACGACCAGGTCTGGGAGCTGTTTCCACAGACTTCCGGCCATGTTTGAATTCAGGATGCCAGGGTCATATGATGGGGCATCATCACCATAAGTTCCTTTCATTTCATCAAAAGTCTCCTTTGGTGTGCGTCCTTTCAAATACAAAAACCGGATCACTGCGCGACACTCAACTGGCTCCATTTCACAACTGGTCCATTTCACACCTAACTCAGTTCAAACACCAGTAAATCAGAAACCACAATTAGTCCAGGGCTCTTTTTTGCAACATAGATATATATTAGAAGTTTATTTGCAAGTTCTTGCCCGAGGGCTAATTGCAAGTACATGGTATACACATAGTGACAATGGACAGTCATAAACAATATTCTAATCTAATACTAGTGTTGGCTATTTCTGAACAGGTTAGGTTTGACTTCTTTTTGGAAGCAGAGGGAGACGAAAAGCCCCACATTCATATAGAGATATGAATCATTACACATGCAAAATTTCATCTAGATCAGACAACTGGAAGTGGGTCAGAGTTATTACTTATTGAATGCCCCTCGTACGTAGCGAACAAGTAGAGAAATTGTTCAAAACATGTATATGGATGCTAGAATGCAGCCCAGACAACCATATCAATGCAAGGCAGGTATCAAGTCACGCATTCAGGTTTTCCTAACACGTTTAAGGCCAATGTTTTTAAACAAGAAATTTTCACTCATTCCAACAAAGTCGAAATGACAGACAACTCTTGGATATCCGTGACTCGTGGTTTCGTGTTTTGTTTATTTAAAGAAAGGTCTATTGATTATTTTAAACGATACAGCTGTTTTGATTTTGACAAAATCTCTTACGGCCCAAAAATGCAAAATTCGCAATTTTAGGTAAATTTACTTTTTTGATATTTTTAGTGTTTGATATCCTGTTTTGTACAGCCTCAGCATGAATAAATTACCGGAAAGTAGCCTGAGTATCATCCTATTTCTACCGGGGCTCCTTACACTCGCTTCCCTAATATATAATTCTACCGAGGCTCCTTACATTTTTAGGGCAGCGATTGTAAGGAGCCCCGGTAGAAATAGGATGGTACCCAGGCTAACCAGAACGAACATCTTTCTAAGATAAAGAGCTCAGACGGCTGCCAAGTTTACACAGAGTTTTCTCTCTATCTCTATGAACACCCGGAAACTACAGATAAATCTACGTCTGTTATTCCATGTTCAGTGGTGGAATGAGGTGGTTAATGGCGCCCGCGTCGCTCGAATGACCATCAAGAGAGTCTGACGAAGATGTCTGACAAGAAAATGGGGTTCCGTGCGCCGCTATTAAGACTCACCAAGATAATAAATAGCTAACGAATCCTCGGAGACATTGCCATTGATCTCGAGCCAATTTCGGATGCTAAACCTGCATCAAATGTATCTATTTTCAGATTACAACGTCCTCCTTTATAGTTAATATCGGGATTCGTGCGCAATCGACCGAGATATTTAGGGAAAGAAAGCGGCTTACTTGTAAATCATGGTACATACTTGTCCACTCTCTTTACTTTCATTGAACTTGAGAAATGACCAGTGTACTGCAAGAGGCTTCAAGTTTACCTTTTAGATAAGGATCAATAAGTCCGTGGACGTGGGTTACGTGCTGCCAAGCACATCATGCTTTAGCTAATGACTGTTTTCTCTTCTGTAGACTGAACTCAAAGTAGCTCTTCTTCCCATGTGGACTTACTTAAGAATTCCGTAAAAAGTAAAAAGTTTTTGAAACGCCGATACAGGCACTTAGACGCACACTTCTGATATTTTCAAGTTACTCGTTGTTGGCAGCTAATGATAACACATACGCCACTGAGTCCGAACAGCAAAAAGACTATTCTTAATGCAATATTGGCGTAATTCCAAAGAGGAAAGAGGTTTTCCGGACTAGCCAATTGAAATAAATCATGTACCTAATAGACAAACTCCCTATAGTAAATGGTGAACAGACATTAGGCATAGATATTGTTCACGCTTAAATACATGATTCATAATACCGAATTGATTATGTTATGGAGATAGAAATGCACTGTGCGTGTATGAGCGTGATATGATATTCTGTCCACGCTTTGAATATATACGAGAATAAAGTTTTGAAGATAAGATTGGAGATGAAAGAGCAGTCATCCTAAGCTGACAAGATAAGATTAGAGTCAACCCATACATAAAGAAGCTGGCGATACTGATACAGATTCATCCATGACACCTATAGAAACTGACAGCCCTTCACCTTAAGATCTTCCGTAAGACGTTCTTTAAGGAATACTTAAGGCTTTGTTGTAAGACTGCTTGCCATGTACATTGATATCTTTGACTTTGCCATTGTATATCGTAAAGCATTCTTTGTCGTTTGCTCGTCTACTGGATACCGATATAAAGTTAGATTAAAATGTGGATATTAAAACAAAGAAGGGCAAATAATAAAAAGTTCTATCTTTATCAACGCAGCCGTGTGTCCGTTTGTATGTGTGCCTTAGCAAATGTGCGCACACCCTACTCTCTTTGACTTTCTTTTTAGGCTTTTCTATCGGGATTTCTATTTTGATAAGTGTGGTGGGATATTTAACTTTCTCGAGGTGTGACTCTCCTCGAACTAGTCTCCAAGCAGACCCATCGGTGCCTTAGAGATAATATATCAAAGCTGGCAAAGAGTATAGCCGGCCAAAGGGAGATAGCTGGCTAAGGGAGTCAAACGGGCACCGGTGCCGCTATACTAAGTCCCTGGCCAGCTTTGATACTATTTCTAAGGCACCGTTGGGTCTGCTTGGAGACTACCTCGAACGGGACCTCCATTTAATGTGCTATTCGAGGGACGGCGCTAACTGAAACTAGGCACTCATTTCCACAAGAGTAGAATGAGGAACGTCGTGTAAGGAGTCTTTCCCAAGGGCACAAGACCGGTGGAATATCAGCGGATTCGAACCTAAGGCCCCTGGGTTCTGGAGCGAAATCCATGCCATATATATTTTGCGCACCACACGATCCACGACGCATACATGTGTGACGTGCGTACAAACTGAATTAGGCTAGTTGATTTGTAGGTTAATCAAATCCACAGAATGTGCAGCCATGTCCGGAAACTGTCCTTGAAAATCAGCATCACGGCAGACTAGAATACAGTAGAAGAACGTAACTTTTCAATTCGCGTGCGATGGGAGAAGACTGGCATTTCAATTATTCCATGCAGGGACCTTTTTCAGCCGCCAAATCCAATTTTGTGCCATATACCATAAAAGGGGTCGTCGTAACATGATACATAATGCAAGTCTCCACCTTCACGTATTTTACACTATGACTTACACTTTCATTGAAATTATAAAACCACCAAAACACAAGTTAATGTTAAGATTTGTGCATTTTGAAATCTGAATGCATGATAAAATACAAGTCTAAATGCATCAGTTTCGCGGAGGTAAAAACTTTCGGAAGGAAATAGGAATATTCTCTCCCTCACTTACAATGTACCCATATTTGCCTGACTGTACACAGACTCATTTACATAAGAGCAGCACATCACATCACGCTAGCAGCCAACACCGTCCACCAACCGGGCAAACAAATTAGTGTACCCTTCTGGGATTGGTGGATACGTCAGCGGTTGCCATGGCAACGGAGATCACCACTGATCCTTCTTGGTGAGCATGCATCGTCCGACTGCAACAGAAACATCGTAAGTCACATGGTAAAAACTATTTCCTCCTCAGCTAACGCATTTTCCACGGGCTTTGCAAGCCGTATCGCCTAGCCGAAAGACGACGCGCTCATATAGATGGCGCTTGATAGGAAAAGGGTCACCGAAGCCAAGACCTTTTTTATCTTCTCGTCCCGTCAAATCAGTCAGTCGCAGCCGCTATCTTTGCGGATCAGAGCGCTTCTAAATTGAGAGACTTGAAGCGAGGTGGCTGTTGGAGGGACGGACTGACTTTTCTTCTGTAACACAGTCGTCAGACAGACGCCATCTCCAAAGTCTCACTCCTGTTGCAGACCTAGTCTGCTGTTGGCTGCACATTCGGCAGCAGCGCTTGGAAGATCGGCAGTACTCTTTTCGGTGAGTACTTTTCCTGTGGGACATTTGTACAAATTGTCCATCTGTATCTGAGAATCTAGTCAACCTTAGAGTTACGTGTTGTCTACTAGAAAATAGTGTCTAGTAGAAATAGAATTTTCCGGCAGTTCGATGACTTTTGTTCGTATTCTCTGTTGTGCATTCTACCCGTATGAATTGACTCTTATTTACCCCCTGACGTGCAACAATCTACAGGACGATACAATGGAAAATAGAAAAATCCCAGATGTTAGACACATCAGGACTAGTCGTTCTAGAGAAACATTTCAACGTTGCAATCATGTCAAATTATAATATTGCCGAACTCGATGTAGGGCAGTTTTACGTAAAACACTCTCTTCTGGAGTTAAGCTGGAACGCCCGTGTATCGGGAACTATCTACGTGTTACCTATATATAGCCTCAGGCGTCAAACCTCTCAAAGTAGAAGAGCCCATCATGCTGGTCGAAAAGAGTTGGAATGACTTGCTGAAAAAGGCTGAAAAAAGCAAGTCGTTAGAAGTCTACGTTGAATTTTTAGGCATAGAAAAAGCGTCACACTTTGCCTTAGTCTGAGGTAGACCGCTTTAGTTGTATCTTCGATAGTCTCATTTCATTCATCAGCAAGCAAGTCATTAGCCGTTGTAGTGGCGCTTCCATGTGCTCTGCGCTTATCTATCTATCTAAAGTATCTATCTATATCAGTACTGGTCAAAACCCACTACGGGGTATCCCGGCCAGGGAGGTGACGGTAGTGTGGCCGGTGGTGGTGCATAAGAAAAAAAAAAAAAAACTTGCTTAGCACAAACACACACGCAAACGTTCCCAATTTCTGAAATGTCATGTGTGTCACCTCAGCATTGTTTCTCCATCGGTCGTGCCAGCGACATTGCTGTTTTTTTTAGAAAGGACCATTATTTTGTACAAAATTCATCTTGCCGATTGCCGTGTTATTTAATTCCAGAATTGTCATAGTTCTACTTACTTGAATACCTTCCTCATGCGTTTGGTTTTCGGTTGAAGTAAAGACTGTGACGCTACGAAAGGGGCTTATTTCATCGACCATGAAATAATAATGTATAAATCTTCTTTCACGATAAGGAGTCCATTAGTGAGATTTTCTTAGGCAATAAAAGTGACCCACCGGTCTACGTGGCACAACCAGGTCACGACTTCGGGAATTAGAACTTCTGTACACCATTTCCTCACATATTCTTAGTACTCTAAGCCATCCTATTACTTTTTTATAAACCCATATGCATCTATTGCTTAAAGGTCAGTCTTGTACAGTACAATTTTCCAAAAGACACACAGTGTAAAATATGAATGCTTAGTCCATAAGTTATAGCTAGAAATGGGCATGTTCAAGTCCGTACGAGTTGCCTATTGGCATTTCATTGAATTAGGTAAAGTTTGTGGGGGAGAAGTTTTGACTCTAATATTGTAAATGTAAATCTCAGCATATTTTGATAAAACTTTGATAGGGTTGATTTGAAGTTACAGCCCCTATCATGTATTCCAGCAGATTTCATTTAAAAAAAACATGAAACTCAGATCAAATAGATTTTATTAATATTCCAGTAAACTTTAAATTAAAACAACATAAACACAGATCAAATAGATTTTATTAATATTCCAGTAAACTTTAAATTAAAACAACATAAACACAGATCAAATAGATTTCATTAATATTCCAGTAGACTTTAAACACAGATCAAATATATCAACATAAAGCATAGATCAAATATATCAATTTTATTGATGTTTCAATAACATGTTGCTTGTTGAGAACAAAACCGCCCAAGAAAGGATGCTTCTCTGTGATAAATAACGTAAGACCTGGTCAGTGTTTTAGATTCTCGACTCAAGTCTGCAGATCTGATTTCCTTCACGTACTGAAAGTTGTGGATAATGTAGTGTATTGATTGTGTAAGTCCGCTCTGACTTAATTTGATGGATGACATCCGCACGTGCATTGATTTTAGCCTGTTCTCAAAAAACAACTCTGGCTACATGTTATATATATATAGCATCCATGGTCAAGCAGAAGGCATGCTTGCCAGAGGGTATGCTCTGCGGTATAAAGGGGCACATGGGGCCGCAGTGCCCTTGTACCATCTCAAGTTTAAACAAAAATGGCAACATACTAGTAGTAGAAATGGAGACGATTTTCTATTACAGTCTTACTAAAGGTGATCATAAGACAAAGCAAGTCTTGGAAAGAATGGTCTGGATGTTCAGTCCCATTGTTTAATACGTTTAGCAGTATTTTTTTGCTGGAGTTTTCTTTTTTCGCCCGCGCGCATTAGTTTTGGGGTGTCCAGGGGATGTCAACCATATAAAGTCGATGTGGCCTATAACTAGCTGTGTCCATTGGTCAGGCGCAAGGTTATTGTGTTGGACACTGTAATAGGTGCTATAGATAACCAGACTAAGATGAAAGGTACCGGCCCTTTTTACTTTACGCGCATCAAAAATATGCAATATATGTTTATCCAGTGATTAAACGTTTGGTGTTATAGTACGATTGCACAGCTTTACAATCAGACGTTCAATCATGCTAACAAAACAGCCGCAAGCCATAATACACTCGGACTTGGTAATTGGTAACCCGTATATTACTTATGACTGTAATATATAAAAGTTAAACATATCAGATTCACGACTACCATCAGTATGATCTTCCATTGAGACCCTATTCCTGTGAGAGATTCTTCTAGCTTGCACCTCCGTTACATACTGGCTATTGAACGATTATTAATTTCAACCCGGTACATATATTGCCGCAAAGGCCGCCACGTTCCGAATACAAAAAGGCATTGAAGTGATAAAAACTATATTACAATGATTTTCATATTGTGATATGATATACAAAGAAAGTGAATCAATTCATCGTCATGGCAACCTACAGGATATCAATTCTATTTTGTGATTAATAGTAGTAGTAGTAGTTGCTGCAGACTGTGCAGGAGTTGGGCCGGTCTGGTCGCACATGTACATCACCGAGTCCATGTGAACTGATCGTCCGTCAGGATGAAAAGAACAGAAGAGTGTGGTAAAAAATAGTGCCACAGCAGGATTCGAACCCCGGACCTCTAGGTCCTGAGCCAAACGCGCTGGCGATTACGCCACGCGTTATTAATAGTTATCTCATTTCATTATATTCCTTAGCCTGTCATGATGAATATCAGACTTAATCATTAGTCCGTTATATCATAACCCGTCAATCCCTGCCATGCATCTCGTGCTGAGTAGAGAATCCCCGCTAAATCCCCAACCTGCCAGAGTCAATGTTAGTTACTGCCGACGGATAGCCGGGGTCAGGACCAGCTGTCCATTAACGGTGCTGCTGTTGGCACTATGGTACCCATGTTGATCTTAAATGAGAGTTTAATAGGCCCCCATCCCACTAAAACGATGACCCTGCTGCGAACTAAATTGTATTTGTGTAACCTTCAACTTCCAAATCAGAATGTCATACAATATTTAAACAAGACACACAAAACATGATTCGAGTTTTGTACCTATGAAATTCGTTGAACGATATGTCAGATTTACTTCGCTGTACAAGTTGTGTTTTGCACACACAAAAGTGATTAATTTAGAGTAACATTTATTGAAGCAGGAACATACATACCATTCATAACAGCTATTACTATTGTACATAAAATGGTAAAAAAATGCATATCAAAATAAACGTTTCTTTTTCTAAGAAACGTACACACCATTCTTAATTTATATATATATATATATATATATATATATATATGTATATATTACATATATATATATATATTTCAATTACATTGAAAAAAAGAAAGAAATACGTTGTTTTTCCTCCTCCCAAACCGAACATTGATAAAGTGTTGCCTTGTGATACTCCTTCGTCGTGGGTTGTTCTTTTCGTGCACATCAGGTCACTCGTACACACGTATACGAGTGCGTGTGTGCATATATTGCTACACTTGAGGACCGCTGCGTCTAGTTGAAACTTTCTTCCTGATATTGGACTTGCAACACGCGTGGCATCCCTAAGTGACCCCTCAGTGGGATTCAGGCAACGGATATTCAATGACCAATGCCTCCCTTGTGGCCAATTTCCCTCCCTCTCCGAGACACCATCAGAATGAATCAGATTATCATCATTAGATTGTAGCCTTTCCAGGTACCCCAAGGAGCTAATATTTCTTTTCGTAATGCTCCTATGGGAGTTACTTTCTCTTTGCTTTTTTACTACGGCTAATGGCGGAATCATCTTGATGAAACATACAGTCAACGGGAGAGTCCACTTGGCGGTTGTTTCCCGACGTACAGCTCCTGAGATTCAATTTACACTTACACTTGATTTGATTATATGGATGACATCCTCTGGGAATTCAAAAACTGATGCGAGCGTGCGAATAAAAAAAGTTTGGCCAAAACATTATGTGCATTAATTGTGAAACTAAAGTGGTCAGGAAGGTTTAAGAAACGGTTAAACACACAGAGTATGGCATATCGAGCAATATATTTTTTTTTCTTTTTATGACATTAGTATCCGTTTTCTCGAGTTATGCTATATTTTTTGTCAATTTATGGCATTCGTATGCTCGTTTTACAACTGATTTGTACTGCTTATTTACTATATGGTTGGAAACCTTTTATTTTTATTTCTGGAAACTGATGAAAATTGATGCGCGCGAGGATGTCATCCATACAATTGAATCAACATGGCCTAAGGCCATATTCTTAACCACTAACCTAGTCCATTGCCTACTTACATGTCAATCAAAAGTTCATTGTTACTGAAATTCCCTTTTACCCTTTTTTCATGGAGCGCATTTGAAACAGACTTTCCCGTAATATGGACACCCAGGTGCCAACAAGGACGTTTTATGGTGCTAAGCAGTGATAAAGCAGTAAAATAGACGTGATTCATCAAAGTCATGTCAGAGTACGCATTGGAAACCTATTACGTTTATAAGCCTAATAGTTTTTCGAGGCGTACTGTTGAGATGTTTTTGCCAATGACTGAACGTGAATGAATTGCACAATGTTTTAAAATTTCGTTTTCATCTTCAAAAATTATTCTGGTCACAAAATCAGCTGGATATAGGCATGTCTCTGCAAATGGGGAAAATTCGTTTCATCCTGACGAAATATTTGTCCTCTTTACTTCTATTTTACGATACTGAATTTACGTCCACGGTACGCCGAGAAAACGATTCGATGCTTGCAACTTTGAGACAAATTTCTTTACGTAGCATTACATCTCACTCACTCACTTGAACTTAACGATGCTCTTCTTACTTAGACATAAGGAACGTCGTGTCGTCCGACACTTTAGACAGATTATGCACCTTAACTACTATGTTTAACTGATAAGATGGTCGTTAAAACTTTGACAATTCCTTTACATGAGCAACGTAGGAAATATGGTTACCATTTTCAACGGGTATTCAAAATCAAGGCACGCACAGACAGAGGGCTTCTGCATCACAAAATCCTTCTTTAGACTCGCATTTATTCTACAGACGTGACGGGTTTAACTTCAGCAGTTATTAGACTGGAAATGAAATCGATCTTGACTTTGACATTATTGATAAGCAAGGTTTTCCGTGTGATGGTGACTTTCACATAGATAATGTGTTATATGTCACAAAGGTCAATACTATTCACACTTGTCTAGACGTCTAGACGTCTTGCGGTCACACTTACTCCCTTAAAGCTCGTTCTTAGTGACTTCAGACACCTTCTGTAATGTTGTCAGAGCGCCTACACAAGTGATTTTCGTTTATTTCAAGGACTCTTGATTTTCACAATATATCACTCGCACATACAAGCGTGCTGTGAACTGTGTAATGGCTCATTGTGAGATGTGAGGTAAACCTATACTTATTGATTACTGATTTGATTCTTTTGTGAGATGTGAGATGTGAGGTAAACCTATACTTATTGATTACTGATTTGATACTTATTGATTACTTGATTACGTATTTAGCCAATAAAATCATGTTATGACGTCTTAATCACGTCATATTACGCCATAAAGACACCAAAATTACCGAAAAGATAATACTTTACGAATCATTCCCTGCAAATCTGGTGATTGTAAAAGCCAAAGGAATCTCAAAATAGCTCTGTCTAGATGGAGTCATAAGCCATGCGAATGTTCTGTATACCCGAGGCACCATCATGAATATGATTCTGTCTATCTACAGCCGCTATAGCTATTGTCGGAATCACCATAAGCCTTTTGATACTAACATGACAATGATGGGGTGCAAGGATGACCAACTTGACATTGATGACTTTTTAAAACATGTTAACGATGAGCTGTGAGAGTCACAGATCATGTACATTGTCTGATCAGTCACATTTCTTCATTTTCAATGCATTATATCATTTAAAATGGCTTGAAGTCGGTGTAAAAACTTCAGTTGTACAACACGACTACCCAGTTGCCAATCCCTGTGCTATACTGCATTTACCCCATGCCAGTTCTAAAAGTTAATTCCTGGCGGAAACAGCACAACCAACACTTAAAGTTACTAATGAGACCAAGAGACGACTCCAAACAATATTAGTTTTACATGGAAGGAGTCTGGAGACATTGAGGGTATTAATGATGACATTTCCTATTTGATTACTTCCTTTTTAGTTGCTCTCTTTCAGAAATTATATTTGTAACAATATCGTGATAGGCTTTATTATTCTCAGCTGTTGTTACACTATGGAATGCCCCAGTCGGAGACAATATGATTTGGAGTGCAAAAACCAATAGCTCTTATCAGACCAATCGCGTGTACGTCTAACTGGATGAAATTAATCTCATCAAACCATAGTATAACAAGGTCCCATGGGATGGATGACCTTTTATTTGGGAAGGTAGTTCGATGTTTTTATTGGCAGGGTTTCTGTCTCCATATCAATTTTTTTTTCTTTTCAATTTTTCAAACATTTTCCGTTACGTGCCATCACACACGTACGCCACAAAATGGCATTTATGATTTACATGTACATAACCTGTTGACGTCATCTAAGTAACGCATGGCGTCAAGAATCTATTCAATTAACAAGTAGGAGAGGACTGAAGGTATAGAAATGATATTCTATATTTTCCACAAACGATATGGTTGAATCCTTTTTTTTCAAAGATGCAGGATAGATAACTTTATCATGATAACGTTCTAATATCAAGTTGTTGAGCTGTGAGAAGCTATCAGAAAACTTGGAAAAGAGCGAGGGTTGCAACGGAGGCAATGCCATTGCAAAACACATTGTACTTTATCATGTGTGTTAACACTTTACTGTTGATTGCGATATGTATGTCAATGATAGAAATACTCTATTTAGTTATATAGAAAGTAGATTCCCTCATTTTAGACACATGAGTAGCACTGACAAGTTTATATTTCTCATGCGTTTTGACAAACCGACAATAGCTAAACCCATACAGTCCTACATTTTCACCATTACCAAGAAGCGAGAAGAAGCCGAACTTTTGTGTTAGACGAGGTTTGTAATACTTTTATATGTATATATGTTGACTTGTCGTGACCTGTACTTAGCTCGGTTGAGCAAAACAAACAAAAAGTATAATAAAGATCTTCATTCATTGATAACGTTAACAACTACTGGTATAACAATTAATCACTCCATGACGTAGCAACCAAAACGCTCCAACTTTCTGGTGAATCGAGAAAGTCATCACCGAATTTAGACATGTCTACTATTGTAGCTTATGGCACAACCCGCCGTACCTGCAATTTGTCCGTACGTTTCTTTTTTTGGAGGCCATGTCCGCCACTTATTTTTGAAAACGTGGGGAACGACGGACAAGAGCAGGGAGGGAGTACGTCAACGCACGGCACACAAAGTTTTGCCTGCACGTAATAAAGTTCTACGGCGTGTCTGCGTGCTCCAAATTCCGTCGGATTTCCTACGAGTTCGTACGGAGGCGATACTTACCACTTACGGATCCTGAAAGATTGCCAACGTTTTGGCACGTAGACAGCACGTGTTTGCACGTACGGCGGGTTGTGCCCTTAGCTTATACTAGTTGTGCTCACAGGTCAAACAAACGTATTGCCCGGTGTAGCAGACCGAAATATAGCCTTTGGCAATTTGTAATCGGGTATTTACTCCCAAGGGGTTCACACCAGCCTGCTACAGCGGATGCAATTTTAAAACTCGTTAAAAGCCTTATCTTTCTTTCTTTCGATAAAGTCATTCAGTTATATGTGCAGCATCTGGTGAGTTTTGATAAGAAAATTCAATACACCGTTTGGTGGTCTCACATTAACTTTCCAATGTGAAATACAAATCCGTTCAAAAAGGAAGCACTTTGGTTGCATTATATGGCTCTTATAGCTCTCGGGGCAGGTCAATTCACCTAAAAATACAGCCAGTAGGTTCCCATGTGAACCTATATACAAGAAGTGATCAATAAGTTCTCAGAAATAATAAGCGCAACTAGTGGTGCGTACCTAAAGCCTGGACTTGGAATTGGACCTGAAATGTTTAGGTCCAAGTCCAAAAAAAACCTGAATGTCCGGAGCCAAGTCCGGACTTACAAAAAGCAATCTGTCACTTATATTCCCTTTTTTGTTCTAAACCATTTAAAACCTTCCATAGACAGTGAAATTTGCACTGAGACAAAAAACGTTTCGTGTTTACACTTGCTGTACATAATTTGCATGTGTTTTTCACATTGCATTTCAATTCATAACATGCAATTTTATATGCACCATCCCCCTCAAAAAAAAATCTAGTGCACATAATATGCAATGATGGGTTCTGGTCCGGACTTAAAAACCGAACCTGAACCTGAACTGCTGGACTTGAATCCGGACATGAACCTGAATATGAGTTTAGGTACGCACCACTAAGCGCAACTCATATTTCAAAGCATATATGTCAAATATAAACTTTATGACTTCTATGAATGTGTGCCAAAATTCAAATCATTGTGATCATAACTTAACAGGCGATACCCAGTGATGGCAGGTAAGAGAGATAGAAAAAACATGAACAGTTAATCTGTTTGTCAACTAAAAAATTATCTAGTATACATACAATTAAACCTAGCCATGCTCTAATATGACCTAGTCCCTGTTGTTCTTCTAGCAATTGCCTCCCCTCACTTGAGTAAAAACGGTTTTCTGATAATATTTGTAATAATCATCAATCAAGGGAACGAGCTTATTTCACTCGACCCTGGGTACGAGTGACCGTTGAAGAGTGAAATTTGATACCACGTCTTGATAAACGGTTAGTTATCGTATCTAGACCATGAAATGTCGACTTTTAAAAGATATGATAAAAATCGTTGCGTGATTTTATGCGGTGCAGTTTAATATCGATAGATATTTTGAATTCGACCAGCCGTCTTGGTTGTAAACGTTGGGTTAGCCACTTCTTATGATTTTAGTATCTAACGTTAAGGCAAAGTTTACAAATAAGACGGAAGATATGTTTTTATCAAATCACATCACGTAGAATCACGCATTCATTTTGTTATACGGCCAAACTTTTTGACCAGCTGTTGACGTCTTGCTTTACATGAATGTGCCTGTCGCTAAGCAGTATGGGTAATGGGTGAAGTCTGCCATCTCTCTGATTAACATTTTGTTGTCGTTTCAGATCCAATTCTTCAAGTCCAAACAGTCAGTTGAGTATTGGCGTCTTCTAGTTCAACAGCGCCACCTTTCAATCTGCGACAATAATGCAGGCCATTAGTGAGGCGAACAAGACAACAACGTGCCCTTGACAACATAAGATATTTCTCATCTCTCACTAGCTTTTCGTTAAAAACTACGACAAAATATTGTTGCAAGATATTTGAAAGCGGAAATATACAAAAGCAATGGGTAGCTCTAACTATACTGAAAATGACAACGAGATCTTCGATTCATTCTTTGAAAACCCATCAACCAATCAGACAAACAGTACAACTCCAACTAGTCCAACCTGTGAAGAAACCGATTTGCAAGACTTGATGCCGTACTACGTCGTCTTTAGCTTCTTGACTCTCGCGGGAATTGTCGGGAACGCACTGATCATCGCCGTTCTTCGGGAACACGAAAAAGCCCGAACGACGGCGGAAATTTACATCATGAACATGGCGACTACGGATATGCTGGTGCTGTCCATGGTTCCGCTTGTGGTCACCCGTAACATCATGGACTATAAGTGGATTTTTGGCGACTTCATGTGCCGTGTGTACTATCTCATCGCTGGTTTGAACATGTTTAACACAGTTTTCATCCTCACGGCTATGAGCGTAGACCGATACTTCTGCGTGTCGCGACCATTGCGCTCTCTCGACTGGAAAACCACCAGAACTGCAAAAATCGTCTGCGCGTTGCTATGGGTCGTTGCCACGGTGATAGACCTACCCTGGGTGATATGGGCCGACATCATTCCTGATTGCGCCGGAACTCCCATGTGCCTCTATGATTTCCCAGAATACAACAAAGATGAACATTTCTGGGAGCGCCTGACGGAGATAGGGGTCCTTCTGTTATCGTTTGTGATCCCGATTATCCTGATCACGGGAACCCATATTGGAATCTGGTGGCATATTCGGAACCCGGCCGCCGGCTTGGACCGAACGCAACGGTCACAGGAGAAGGTCACCAGGATGGTCTTCGCCGTCGTTGTCGTCTTCGTCATCTGTTGGCTGCCGAAGAACCTCGCGTACCTCGCCGAGCGATTTGATTGGTTCCGAACCCCGATCGGATTCGAATTCAGCATCGGGTTTGAAATGCTCATGATCGCCAACAGCGCCATCAACCCCTATCTGTACACCATATTTGGGCAACACTTCCAGCGGCGGCTCATGGGAATGTTTTTTCCGGCAAAGTAAGTATCTTTAAAACAAATGGGTAAAGGTATAGTACTGGAAATAAAGGGTTTGGCTATTAGACTTGACTTTTGTTCTTTTAATTATTTCCTGTTAGAACATTGTGACTTATCAACTTTATTCCCACGCGTGTGTATGTTTGTCTGTTCGTTTGTCTGTTTGTTTGTTTGTTATTACAGCATTATTCAAGCCACATGCTTAGCAACCGCATGCTACTAGTAGGTGATATCACCATTTGCGGGTCGATTTATTGCATATTTAGACATTTTGTTACCATATGCATTTCAGAAAACATTGGCATTTAGAGAAACGTTCTATGCTTCTTTTTTTCAGACACCGACGAAGCATGGTGTCTCGTACTAATAGCCATCACCATACGATCATTATGAGAAGCAGGGTCAGTACGCCCGCTGGCGATCGGCGTCGGCATGACAGCGCCCCTAACCACCGGTGTCTGGATGTAGAGGTGCACGTGGAGAAGAAGGAAGACCGGAGCCTCTCAACGCCGGAGGAAGAGGCGAACACAAGCGGACATATTCGTGTAGAGGACACTCCTCTCTGATACCATACTGTAGTAGGATTATTATTGGCCAAATAATATAATATAATGATAATATAAAAATAATATAATGCCAAAATTATATTTTAACCCTGATTGGTTCACCTCCTGGTCATTAGGCCTATATCTTTCTGTTGGATTTGAACTATTACCTTTCTTGCAGTTGGATAACTTACAGTATTTCAAGCTAAACCCATTTCTATCTGATATTGCAAATGCATGGTACAAATATCAGCACAAGACCCCCACAACTCCAGCTGAAGTCAGGCAACAATTACTGTGTATGAATTCTAATATTATTATTGGAGGTAAACCTTTCTTTTTAAGTTCATTTTCGAATAGAGGTACTTTGTTTATAAACGATATTTTGAATTCAGATTGTTCCTTAATGTCATATAATCAATTCTTTATGAAATATAGTGATGTATGTAGCCCCCTCCAGTACTTGCAGCTTTACACTGCAATTCCTTCAAAATGGAAGGCTAGTTTGCTTGAGTCACCTCATCTTTTTACTTGTATTCCAGATCAATATGATAGTACATGGCTTAAGAATATTAAGATTAACAAAAGTATGTATAAGTTCTTTTTAATGTCTTACAAGTTGATAGATGTGTCACATAATGTTCAGTTGTCATGGCTGTACCTCTTTGACACCCCAATCCCCTGGAGACAAGTCTATACTTCCATTATCCACTGCACAATAGACCCAACCACAAGATTTTTCCAATATAGAATTGTACATAAATTTTTACCAACAAATAGGTTATTGTACATTTGGAAATGTATAGACAGTCCACTATGTTCCTTTTGCCACGCAGAAGAAGAAACGTACCAACATGTCTTTTGGGATTGTCCTCATTTAGTTTCCTTTTGGCAAAACATTCAAAATTGGTTTCAACAGAAGACAGGGTCAAAACTTCACCTCAATGCTTTTAATGTTATTTTTGGTAATTTGCATTTAGACGCCCCCAAAATAGGCAATCTTGTTATTTTACTAGCCAAAATGTGTATCTATAAAAGTAGAAAGGCCAATCATGTGAACTTTCATTCTTTTCTAAATTATATTAATTTCTTCCACAAAGTTGAATATTCTATTGCAACAAGGAGGGGAAAACTGCTGAAACACCGGGGCAAATGGGGAACGTTATGCTCTTGAAGTTACTATATTATTTCTTACTTATGTGATGTATTACTTTTATTATTTCATACTTGTGGATGGATGGTTCACTGTTTTTGTAACTTATTTATTTTGATTTATGAATAAAATGTAAAAAAAAAAGGATTATTATTGGGCTTTAAGGTATTTAGGTTGGCTAAATTGGCATTTTTACCTGCTATTGTTTTCTCATTAATGAATTAAGAAAGAATGGAGCCCTAACGAATATTGATAGATGGGCATGAAATTACTCTGAAGCTGACTTTTTGGGGCCATATTGATGACGTAATCAGGTTTAATTGTCCCTAATACTGTTTTTTGTTTGTTAACAAAATACAGCACTTTGGTACATACCACCGCAATGAAACTATGTTTTTCAAGTGCATAATGATGAAAGCTACAAACTCACGGTTGCGCAAATTGATATCTACTAACGATCTGTAGTTATTTATTATATTTCAGCCATACCATATATGGTATGGTGAAATATATTGTATTCGTAATGTTTTTTTTCTCCTGTCAAATCTTCAAATCCCTTCATCTCGGTCGTTCCTGGACCGAATGACCTGAAATTTTGCACAATGGTAGAGTGGGTCAATACCGAGGAGTGTTTTTCTCCTTTTTTTTCATATCTGCCTCTAAAATGATTTTATTGAAGTTTAAAGGTCATGTTTTGACCAAAACGGTATATTTTGGCCCCCTGTACCCTTGAATTACAATGGAATTACCTTAAATTTGGTGTAGATAGGCATTAGATAGTTGGTAAAATGATCCAAGTAAAATTTTTGGCATAAACCAATTTCAAATTATTAATTTCTGCACTTTTCTGAGGGGAAATTGGTTTTCTTTCGGCCTTCTCCCGTGAACTCCCGTGACCCCAGAGCCCACACCTGCCAGGTGCCAGCGGTCTGGGGAGAGAGTTAATTGCTTTATGGACGCCAGCCAATCAGCGACGAGGAAGCCGAATGCTAGTTAATATTCATAAGTGGGGCCTTGCTATTCCGTATATATACACAAACAGATGCATATTACAGCCTTACAGTGGCCATATGTTACCCTGTGCCGGGTTTAAATTGTAGTTTGCGAGGATTTGGAGTTAAGACAGGGTCATTTGAGCGGTAACGGACGGTACGCGTGCATTGAACGTTAGAATGCAAGTCTGTGTCGATGAATTTACCAACATTCCGCATGGCACTATCAATCATTTTCGGCAGATTTGACTTTGGGGGTTAGTTGAGACAATCGAGAAAATGGTACTTGGCAGAAAACGCGGGAAAATTGGACAGTTTGCGTTTAGTTTTGATACGTAAGTTTGACAGTGGCGAGAATGCATGTATTTTTTCCCGAACAAATGTAGGTACTTCTAGTGTTGTTGTTGCTCTTTTTTGACGCAAACTTTGTACATTCAAACTGTAAGTAACTTTAAACTGCCAGAGTTTGAGCCCAATAAAACACTCTCAGTACCAGAGTATCACCACTAACCTCCGCAAAGAAAACCCCGAACAAGGTAGAAACTCCTATCCTCCAGGTCTCGCACGCTACGAGCAGGGAATTATAACACTCAGACAAGATTACGTCCGATGGCTGATTGCATACAACGTAAAACAATTTAACAGTGGTATGCAGGGGCATATACTTAACAAAGAGTTCGAAGGAAAATGAAATACTAGTATAGAGATAAAGCCAAATCAAGTTAACTTGTTGGTCCTGGGATTTTTCAGAAAAGAAATGAAGCAACAGGGTGGTAAAATTCTTGTAAAAATTGGAGACGTCTCCGCTCATACAAAACAAGAAGAAGATTGAAGTTTTTAGCTTTAAAAAAAACACTCCTACTGTACAGTACCTGCACCTGCTTGACAATTATTAAAACGTATGCCCTACTTTTAAAAAAGTTCACTGCAATAATAAATAAACCCACATCACGAGGAGATTATGACGGTACTTAGACCTAGTTTTCGTGGAAATTAGTTTAAGTGGAAATTGTTGAATGGCGTAATGTAATTTTATGATGAAAATTTTCTGAATGGAAGATGCGTTTTTTTTCACTCTCGGAAAAATAAGAGTTGCCACAATTCTAAAAACCAATCAGTTATGCATAGGCGCTCCTGTGGAAGATTATATTCTTCCATATGGGCCCGGGGCATATTGGGCAAGCTCTGTTTTGACCTGGAATCAATTCACAATATTAGTTCTCTTTTGGGGATAACTTACAGTTAAAATATTGCAGTTTTGCGCAGGGGTGACTTGGAATAGTCCAATGTTGCGTGGGAATGGGTATGGCTGAAATATGCTGTATTTGCACCCAAGCAAATGTCGGCCTTTCTAGTAAATGATTCTTTTTAATTAGGTGAACAAATATTTTTTAATTACTATAACACTCTTTTGCCTAAGCACTAGATGTTAATAAGGGTTTCGCTCAAACCAATTTGTCCAACTAGGTGACATAAAGTGGAAACAGAGCATGTATAACCGACATATTTGACACAGCAGTCATCCCTCAGTGAGAAATAGTTCCCTTTTAGAATTTCTATTCGTCTGGTCACCCAGGCCGTGGCAGAAACATATCAGAGAGCATTACTTGTGTTTATACCCCCTTTCCACTAGATCGGCGCTCTCACCCCGCTCTCTCTGCGACCTAAATTTGACATATCGCTCAACGAATTGTATAGAAAAGAAACAAATCCTCTCACACTACGTGTGTTTTGTTGTCTTCTCAGTCACACTTGTACGTTTTGTATCATGATATACCCAGTGTGAAAGCGAAGGTTACACATGTCCTATCTAGGTCGCAATGAGAGCGCAGCGCGATCGCCGTCTAGTGGAAAGTGGGCCTTATCATCAACATCTGGGCACGAAATTTGGAAATGGTGACAAAGTCGTCATATGTTCTTGTTTCTGAAAATCTACCCAATGTATGTATAGCTGATCAAATAAGAAGGAAAATTGTAAACTTAGCTATAGTGCAAACTGTGCATAGCTGTATGTACATGACTTAGTGTTTGTACAAGAAGCAAATTAAAAAAAAATACCTACAGAAGAAAATTTCACGCCGTTGATTAAATGTCGTTTGTCCATGAGCACAAGTTTGTTTTTGGCCCTGATACAATAGACAATTCATCTCTGAAACTAGAGTTCCACGAACACATGCCTTCGTCAAATAATCAAGCCTTTATTCAAGACTTTAAGGTTTCATTCATGTATTTCTAAAGAGTACCTATAATTCCAAAAGAAAAACGACTGCATGAACTTGAATATCATAGTAAAACATAAAAGTTTTTTGCGGTTACCGAAGGGTTCGCTTAGCGGTTAGCGGTTATCCCCCAGGTCAGCCTTCATTCGTATGTAGAAAAGTTACAAAGTAATTTTGGGTACTCAAATCACTTTTTACCTTTTGCCCACGGGTTTTACTATGATATTCAAGTGTTGAAAGTAACGCACATTATCTTTGAAATTTCGGAAGTCCGATCGTAAGGGGTCGCTTTTTTGCGGTTACCGAAGGGTTCGCTTAGCGGTTAGCGGTTATCCCCCAGGTCAGCCTTCATTCGTATGTAGAAAAGTTACAAAGTAATTTTGAGTACTCAAATCACTTTTTACCTTTTGCCCACGGGTTTTACTATGATATTCAAGTGTTGAAAGTAACGCACATTTTGTTTGAAATTTCGGAAGTCCGATCGTAAGGGGTCGCTTTTTTGCGGTTACCGAAGGGTTCGCTTAGCGGTTAGCGGTTATCCCCCAGGTCAGCATTCATTCGTATGTAGAAAAGTTACAAAGTAATTTTGGGTACTCAAATCACTTTTTACCTTTTGCCCACGGGTTTTACTATGATATTCAAGTGTTGAAAGTAACGCACATTTTGTTTGAAATTTCGGAAGTCCGATCGTAAGGGGTCGCTTTTTTGCGGTTACCGAAGGGTTCGCTTAGCGGTTAGCGGTTATCCCCCAGGTCAGCCTTCATTCGTATGTAGAAAAGTTACAAAGTAATTTTGAGTACTCAAATCACTTTTTACCTTTTGCCCACGGGTTTTACTATGATATTCAAGTGTTGAAAGTAACGCACATTTCGTTTGAAATTTCGGAAGTCCGATCGTAAGGGGTCGCTTTTTTGCGGTTACCGAAGGGTTCGCTTAGCGGTTAGCGGTTATCCCCCAGGTCAGCCTTCATTCGTATGTAGAAAAGTTACAAAGTAATTTTGGGTACTCAAATCACTTTTTACCTTTTGCCCACGGGTTTTACTATGATATTCAAGTGTTGAAAGTAACGCACATTTTGTTTGAAATTTCGGAAGTCCGATCGTAAGGGGTCGCTTTTTTGCGGTTACCGAAGGGTTCGCTTAGTGGTTAGCGGTTATCCCCCAGGTCAGCCTTCATTCGTATGTAGAAAAGTTACAAAGTAATTTTGGGTACTCAAATCACTTTTTACCTTTTGCCCACGGGTTTTACTATGATATTCAAGTGTTGAAAGTAACGCACATTTTGTTTGAAATTTCGGAAGTCCGATCGTAAGGGGTCGCTTTTTTGCGGTTACCGAAGGGTTCGCTTAGCGGTTAGCGGTTATCCCCCAGGTCAGCCTTCATTCGTATGTAGAAAAGTTACAAAGTAATTTTGGGTACTCAAATCACTTTTTACCTTTTGCCCACGGGTTTTACTATGATATTCAAGTGTTGAAAGTAACGCACATTTTGTTTGAAATTTCGGAAGTCCGATCGTAAGGGTCGCTTTTTTGCGGTTACCGAAGGGTTCGCTTAGCGGTTAGCGGTTATCCCCCAGGTCAGCCTTCATTCGTATGTAGAAAAGTTACAAAGTAATTTTGAGTACTCAAATCACTTTTTACCTTTTGCCCACGGGTTTTACTATGATATTCAAGTGTTGAAAGTAACGCACATTATCTTTGAAATTTCGGAAGTCCGATCGTAAGGGGTCGCTTTTTTGCGGTTACCGAAGGGTTCGCTTAGCGGTTAGCGGTTATCCCCCAGGTCAGCCTTCATTCGTATGTAGAAAAGTTACAAAGTAATTTTGGGTACTCAGATCACTTTTTACCTTTTGCCCACGGGCTTTACTATGATATTCAAGTGTTGAAAGTAACACACATTTTGTTTGAAATTTCGGAAGTCCGATCGTAAGGGGTCGCTTTTTTGCGGTTACCGAAGGGTTCGCTTAGCGGTTAGCGGTTATCCCCCAGGTCAGCCTTCATTCGTATGTAGAAAAGTTACAAAGTAATTTTGAGTACTCAAATCACTTTTTACCTTTTGCCCACGGGTTTTACTATGATATTCAAGTGTTGAAAGTAACGCACATTTTGTTTGAAATTTCGGAAGTCCGATCGTAAGGGGTCGCTTTTTGCGGTTACCGAAGGGTTCGCTTAGCGGTTAGCGGTTATCCCCCAGGTCAGCCTTCATTCGTATGTAGAAAAGTTACAAAGTAATTTTGGGTACTCAAATCACTTTTTACCTTTTGCCCACGGGTTTTACTATGATATTCAAGTGTTGAAAGTAACGCACATTTTGTTTGAAATTTCGGAAGTCCGATCGTAAGGGGTCGCTTTTTTGCGGTTACCGAAGGGTTCGCTTAGCGGTTAGCGGTTATCCCCCAGGTCAGCCTTCATTCGTATGTAGAAAAGTTACAAAGTAATTTTGGGTACTCAAATCACTTTATACCTTTTGCCCACGGGTTTTACTATGATATTCAAGTGTTGAAAGTAACGCACATTTTGTTTGAAATTTCGGAAGTCCGATCGTAAGGGGTCGCTTTTTTGCGGTTACCGAAGGGTTCGCTTAGCGGTTAGCGGTTATCCCCCAGGTCAGCCTTCATTCGTATGTAGAAAAGTTACAAAGTAATTTTGGGTACTCAAATCACTTTTTACCTTTTGCCCACGGGTTTTACTATGATATTCAAGTGTTGAAAGTAACGCACATTTTGTTTGAAATTTCGGAAGTCCGATCGTAAGGGGTCGCTTTTTTGCGGTTACCGAAGGGTTCGCTTAGCGGTTAGCGGTTATCCCCCAGGTCAGCCTTCATTCGTATGTAGAAAAGTTACAAAGTAATTTTGGGTACTCAAATCACTTTTTACCTTTTGCCCACGGGTTTTACTATGATATTCAAGTGTTGAAAGTAACGCACATTTTGTTTGAAATTTCGGAAGTCCGATCGTAAGGGGTCGCTTTTTTGCGGTTACCGAAGGGTTCGCTTAGCGGTTAGCGGTTATCCCCCAGGTCAGCCTTCATTCGTATGTAGAAAAGTTACAAAGTAATTTTGGGTACTCAAATCACTTTTTACCTTTTGCCCACGGGTTTTACTATGATATTCAAGTGTTGAAAGTAACGCACATTTTGTTTGAAATTTCGGAAGTCCGATCGTAAGGGGTCGCTTTTTTGCGGTTACCGAAGGGTTCGCTTAGCGGTTAGCGGTTATCCCCCAGGTCAGCCTTCATTCGTATGTAGAAAAGTTACAAAGTAATTTTGGGTACTCAAATCACTTTTTACCTTTTGCCCACGGGTTTTACTATGATATTCAAGTGTTGAAAGTAACGCACATTTTGTTTGAAATTTCGGAAGTCCGATCGTAAGGGGTCGCTTTTTTGCGGTTACCGAAGGGTTCGCTTAGCGGTTAGCGGTTATCCCCCAGGTCAGCCTTCATTCGTATGTAGAAAAGTTACAAAGTAATTTTGGGTACTCAAATCACGTTTTACCTTTTGCCCACGGGTTTTACTATGATATTCAAGTGTTGAAAGTAACGCACATTTTGTTTGAAATTTCGGAAGTCCGATCGTAAGGGGTCGCTTTTTTGCGGTTACCGAAGGGTTCGCTTAGCGGTTAGCGGTTATCCCCCAGGTCAGCCTTCATTCGTATGTAGAAAAGTTACAAAGTAATTTTGGGTACTCAAATCACTTTTTACCTTTTGCCCACGGGTTTTACTATGATATTCAAGTGTTGAAAGTAACGCAGATTTTGTTTGAAATTTCGGAAGTCCGATCGTAAGGGGTCGCTTTTTTGCGGTTACCGAAGGGTTCGCTTAGCGGTTAGCGGTTATCCCCCAGGTCAGCCTTCATTCGTATGTAGAAAAGTTACAAAGTAATTTTGGGTACTCAAATCACGTTTTACCTTTTGCCCACGGGTTTTACTATGATATTCAAGTGTTGAAAGTAACGCACATTATGTTTGAAATTTCGGAAGTCCGATCGTAAGGGGTCGCTTTTTTGCGGTTACCGAAGGGTTCGCTTAGCGGTTAGCGGTTATCCCCCAGGTGAGCCTTCATTCGTATGTAGAAAAGTTACAAAGTAATTTTGGGAACTCAAATCACTTTTTACCTTTTGCCCACGGGTTTTACTATGATATTCAAGTGTTGAAAGTAACGCACATTTTGTTTGAAATTTCGGAAGTCCGATCGTAAGGGGTCGCTTTTTTGCGGTTACCGAAGGGTTCGCTTAGCGGTTAGCGGTTATCCCCCAGGTCAGCCTTCATTCGTATGTAGAAAAGTTACAAAGTAATTTTGGGTACTCAAATCACTTTTTACCTTTTGCCCACGGGTTTTACTATGATATTCAAGTGTTGAAAGTAACGCACATTTTGTTTGAAATTTCGGAAGTCCGATCGTAAGGGGTCGCTTTTTTGCGGTTACCGAAGGGTTCGCTTAGCGGTTAGCGGTTATCCCCCAGGTCAGCCTTCATTCGTATGTAGAAAAGTTACAAAGTAATTTTGGGTACTCAAATCACTTTTTACCTTTTGCCCACGGGTTTTACTATGATATTCAAGTGTTGAAAGTAACGCACATTTTGTTTGAAATTTCGGAAGTCCGATCGTAAGGGGTCGCTTTTTTGCGGTTACCGAAGGGTTCGCTTAGCGGTTAGCGGTTATCCCCCAGGTCAGCCTTCATTCGTATGTAGAAAAGTTACAAAGTAATTTTGGGTACTCAAATCACTTTTTACCTTTTGCCCACGGGTTTTACTATGATATTCAAGTGTTGAAAGTAACGCACATTTTGTTTGAAATTTCGGAAGTCCGATCGTAAGGGGTCGCTTTTTTGCGGTTACCGAAGGGTTCGCTTAGCGGTTAGCGGTTATCCCCCAGGTCAGCCTTCATTCGTATGTAGAAAAGTTACAAAGTAATTTTGGGTACTCAAATCACTTTATACCTTTTGCCCACGGGTTTTACTATGATATTCAAGTGTTGAAAGTAACGCACATTTTGTTTGAAATTTCGGAAGTCCGATCGTAAGGGGTCGCTTTTTTGCGGTTACCGAAGGGTTCGCTTAGCGGTTAGCGGTTATCCCCCAGGTCAGCCTTCATTCGTATGTAGAAAAGTTACAAAGTAATTTTGGGTACTCAAATCACTTTTTACCTTTTGCCCACGGGTTTTACTATGATATTCAAGTGTTGAAAGTAACGCACATTTTGTTTGAAATTTCGGAAGTCCGATCGTAAGGGGTCGCTTTTTTGCGGTTACCGAAGGGTTCGCTTAGCGGTTAGCGGTTATCCCCCAGGTCAGCCTTCATTCGTATGTAGAAAAGTTACAAAGTAATTTTGGGTACTCAAATCACTTTTTACCTTTTGCCCACGGGTTTTACTATGATATTCAAGTGTTGAAAGTAACGCACATTTTGTTTGAAATTTCGGAAGTCCGATCGTAAGGGGTCGCTTTTTTGCGGTTACCGAAGGGTTCGCTTAGCGGTTAGCGGTTATCCCCCAGGTCAGCCTTCATTCGTATGTAGAAAAGTTACAAAGTAATTTTGGGTACTCAAATCACTTTTACCTTTTGCCCACGGGTTTTACTATGATATTCAAGTGTTGAAAGTAACGCACATTTGTTTGAAATTTCGGAAGTCCGATCGTAAGGGGTCGCTTTTTTGCGGTTACCGAAGGG
Organism: Branchiostoma floridae x Branchiostoma belcheri; assembly: GCA_019207045.1. Taxonomy (NCBI): domain Eukaryota; kingdom Metazoa; phylum Chordata; class Leptocardii; order Amphioxiformes; family Branchiostomatidae; genus Branchiostoma; species Branchiostoma floridae x Branchiostoma belcheri. Next base: position 18,027,781 of record CM033028.1, on the reverse strand, counting down.
TTCGCTTAGCGGTTAGCGGTTATCCCCCAGGTGAGCCTTCATTCGTATGTAGAAAAGTTACAAAGTAATTTTGGGTACTCAAATCACTTTTTACCTTTTGCCCACGGGTTTTACTATGATATTCAAGTGTTGAAAGTAACGCACATTTTGTTTGAAATTTCGGAAGTCCGATCGTAAGGGGTCGCTTTTTTGCGGTTACCGAAGGGTTCGCTTAGCGGTTAGCGGTTTCCCCCAGGTCAGCCTTCATTCGTATGTAGAAAAGTTACAAAGTAATTTTGGGTACTCAAATCACTTTTTACCTTTTGCCCACGGGTTTTACTATGATATTCAAGTGTTGAAAGTAACGCACATTTTGTTTGAAATTTCGGAAGTCCGATCGTAAGGGGTCGCTTTTTTGCGGTTACCGAAGGGTTCGCTTAGCGGTTAGCGGTTATCCCCCAGGTCAGCCTTCATTCGTATGTAGAAAAGTTACAAAGTAATTTTGGGTACTCAAATCACTTTTTACCTTTTGCCCACGGGTTTTACTATGATATTCAAGTGTTGAAAGTAACGCACATTTTGTTTGAAATTTCGGAAGTCCGATCGTAAGGGGTCGCTTTTTTGCGGTTACCGAAGGGTTCGCTTAGCGGTTAGCGGTTATCCCCCAGGTCAGCCTTCATTCGTATGTAGAAAAGTTACAAAGTAATTTTGGGTACTCAAATCACTTTTTACCTTTTGCCCACGGGTTTTACTATGATATTCAAGTGTTGAAAGTAACGCACATTTTGTTTGAAATTTCGGAAGTCCGATCGTAAGGGGTCGCTTTTTTGCGGTTACCGAAGGGTTCGCTTAGCGGTTAGCGGTTATCCCCCAGGTCAGCCTTCATTCGTATGTAGAAAAGTTACAAAGTAATTTTGGGTACTCAAATCACTTTTTACCTTTTGCCCACGGGTTTTACTATGATATTCAAGTGTTGAAAGTAACGCACATTTTGTTTGAAATTTCGGAAGTCCGATCGTAAGGGGTCGCTTTTTTGCGGTTACCGAAGGGTTCGCTTAGCGGTTAGCGGTTATCCCCCAGGTCAGCCTTCATTCGTATGTAGAAAAGTTACAAAGTAATTTTGGGTACTCAAATCACTTTTTACCTTTTGCCCACGGGTTTTACTATGATATTCAAGTGTTGAAAGTAACGCACATTTTGTTTGAAATTTCGGAAGTCCGATCGTAAGGGGTCGCTTTTTTGCGGTTACCGAAGGGTTCGCTTAGCGGTTAGCGGTTATCCCCCAGGTCAGCCTTCATTCGTATGTAGAAAAGTTACAAAGTAATTTTGGGTACTCAAATCACTTTTTACCTTTTGCCCACGGGTTTTACTATGATATTCAAGTGTTGAAAGTAACGCACATTTTGTTTGAAATTTCGGAAGTCCGATCGTAAGGGGTCGCTTTTTTGCGGTTACCGAAGGGTTCGCTTAGCGGTTAGCGGTTATCCCCCAGGTCAGCCTTCATTCGTATGTAGAAAAGTTACAAAGTAATTTTGGGTACTCAAATCACTTTTTACCTTTTGCCCACGGGTTTTACTATGATATTCAAGTGTTGAAAGTAACGCACATTTTGTTTGAAATTTCGGAAGTCCGATCGTAAGGGGTCGCTTTTTTGCGGTTACCGAAGGGTTCGCTTAGCGGTTAGCGGTTATCCCCCAGGTCAGCCTTCATTCGTATGTAGAAAAGTTACAAAGTAATTTTGGGTACTCAAATCACTTTTTACCTTTTGCCCACGGGTTTTACTATGATATTCAAGTGTTGAAAGTAACGCACATTTTGTTTGAAATTTCGGAAGTCCGATCGTAAGGGGTCGCTTTTTTGCGGTTACCGAAGGGTTCGCTTAGCGGTTATCCCCCAGGTCAGCCTTCATTCGTATGTAGAAAAGTTACAAAGTAATTTTGGGTACTCAAATCACTTTTTACCTTTTGCCCACGGGTTTTACTATGATATTCAAGTGTTGAAAGTAACGCACATTTTGTTTGAAATTTCGGAAGTCCGATCGTAAGGGGTCGCTTTTTTGCGGTTACCGAAGGGTTCGCTTAGCGGTTATCCCCCAGGTCAGCCTTCATTCGTATGTAGAAAAGTTACAAAGTAATTTTGGGTACTCAAATCACTTTTACCTTTTGCCCACGGGTTTTACTATGATATTCAAGTGTTGAAAGTAACGCACATTTTGTTTGAAATTTCGGAAGTCCGATCGTAAGGGGTCGCTTTTTTGCGGTTACCGAAGGGTTCGCTTAGCGGTTAGCGGTTATCCCCCAGGTCAGCCTTCATTCGTATGTAGAAAAGTTACAAAGTAATTTTGGGTACTCAAATCACTTTTTACCTTTTGCCCACGGGTTTTACTATGATATTCAAGTGTTGAAAGTAACGCACATTTTGTTTGAAATTTCGGAAGTCCGATCGTAAGGGGTCGCTTTTTTGCGGTTACCGAAGGGTTCGCTTAGCGGTTAGCGGTTATCCCCCAGGTCAGCCTTCATTCGTATGTAGAAAAGTTACAAAGTAATTTTGGGTACTCAAATCACTTTTTACCTTTTGCCCACGGGTTTTACTATGATATTCAAGTGTTGAAAGTAACGCACATTTTGTTTGAAATTTCGGAAGTCCGATCGTAAGGGGTCGCTTTTTTGCGGTTACCGAAGGGTTCGCTTAGCGGTTAGCGGTTATCCCCCAGGTCAGCCTTCATTCGTATGTAGAAAAGTTACAAAGTAATTTTGGGTACTCAAATCACTTTTTACCTTTTGCCCACGGGTTTTACTATGATATTCAAGTGTTGAAAGTAACGCACATTTTGTTTGAAATTTCGGAAGTCCGATCGTAAGGGGTCGCTTTTTTGCGGTTACCGAAGGGTTCGCTTAGCGGTTAGCGGTTATCCCCCAGGTCAGCCTTCATTCGTATGTAGAAAAGTTACAAAGTAATTTTGGGTACTCAAATCACTTTTTACCTTTTGCCCACGGGTTTTACTATGATATTCAAGTGTTGAAAGTAACGCACATTTTGTTTGAAATTTCGGAAGTCCGATCGTAAGGGGTCGCTTTTTTGCGGTTACCGAAGGGTTCGCTTAGCGGTTAGCGGTTATCCCCCAGGTGAGCCTTCATTCGTATGTAGAAAAGTTACAAAGTAATTTTGGGTACTCAAATCACTTTTTACCTTTTGCCCACGGGTTTTACTATGATATTCAAGTGTTGAAAGTAACGCACATTTTGTTTGAAATTTCGGAAGTCCGATCGTAAGGGGTCGCTTTTTTGCGGTTACCGAAGGGTTCGCTTAGCGGTTAGCGGTTATCCCCCAGGTCAGCCTTCATTCGTATGTAGAAAAGTTACAAAGTAATTTTGGGTACTCAAATCACTTTTTACCTTTTGCCCACGGGTTTTACTATGATATTCAAGTGTTGAAAGTAACGCACATTTTGTTTGAAATTTCGGAAGTCCGATCGTAAGGGGTCGCTTTTTTGCGGTTACCGAAGGGTTCGCTTAGCGGTTAGCGGTTATCCCCCAGGTCAGCCTTCATTCGTATGTAGAAAAGTTACAAAGTAATTTTGGGTACTCAAATCACTTTTTACCTTTTGCCCACGGGTTTTACTATGATATTCAAGTGTTGAAAGTAACGCACATTTTGTTTGAAATTTCGGAAGTCCGATCGTAAGGGGTCGCTTTTTTGCGGTTACCGAAGGGTTCGCTTAGCGGTTAGCGGTTATCCCCAGGTCAGCCTTCATTCGTATGTAGAAAAGTTACAAAGTAATTTTGGGTACTCAAATCACTTTTTACCTTTTGCCCACGGGTTTTACTATGATATTCAAGTGTTGAAAGTAACGCACATTTTGTTTGAAATTTCGGAAGTCCGATCGTAAGGGGTCGCTTTTTTGCGGTTACCGAAGGGTTCGCTTAGCGGTTAGCGGTTATCCCCCAGGTCAGCCTTCATTCGTATGTAGAAAAGTTACAAAGTAATTTTGGGTACTCAAATCACTTTTACCTTTTGCCCACGGGTTTTACTATGATATTCAAGTGTTGAAAGTAACGCACATTTGTTTGAAATTTCGGAAGTCCGATCGTAAGGGGTCGCTTTTTTGCGGTTACCGAAGGGTTCGCTTAGCGGTTAGCGGTTATCCCCCAGGTCAGCCTTCATTCGTATGTAGAAAAGTTACAAAGTAATTTTGGGTACTCAAATCACTTTTTACCTTTTGCCCACGGGTTTTACTATGATATTCAAGTGTTGAAAGTAACGCACATTTTGTTTGAAATTTCGGAAGTCCGATCGTAAGGGGTCGCTTTTTTGCGGTTACCGAAGGGTTCGCTTAGCGGTTAGCGGTTATCCCCCAGGTCAGCCTTCATTCGTATGTAGAAAAGTTACAAAGTAATTTTGGGTACTCAAATCACTTTTTACCTTTTGCCCACGGGTTTTACTATGATATTCAAGTGTTGAAAGTAACGCACATTTTGTTTGAAATTTCGGAAGTCCGATCGTAAGGGGTCGCTTTTTTGCGGTTACCGAAGGGTTCGCTTAGCGGTTAGCGGTTATCCCCAGGTCAGCCTTCATTCGTATGTAGAAAAGTTACAAAGTAATTTTGGGTACTCAAATCACTTTTTACCTTTTGCCCACGGGTTTTACTATGATATTCAAGTGTTGAAAGTAACGCACATTTTGTTTGAAATTTCGGAAGTCCGATCGTAAGGGGTCGCTTTTTTGCGGTTACCGAAGGGTTCGCTTAGCGGTTAGCGGTTATCCCCCAGGTTAGCCTTCATTCGTATGTAGAAAAGTTACAAAGTAATTTTGGGTACTCAAATCACTTTTTACCTTTTGCCCACGGGTTTTACTATGATATTCAAGTGTTGAAAGTAACGCACATTTTGTTTGAAATTTCGGAAGTCCGATCGTAAGGGGTCGCTTTTTTGCGGTTACCGAAGGGTTCGCTTAGCGGTTAGCGGTTATCCCCAGGTCAGCCTTCATTCGTATGTAGAAAAGTTACAAAGTAATTTTGGGTACTCAAATCACTTTTTACCTTTTGCCCACGGGTTTTACTATGATATTCAAGTGTTGAAAGTAACGCACATTTTGTTTGAAATTTCGGAAGTCCGATCGTAAGGGGTCGCTTTTTTGCGGTTACCGAAGGGTTCGCTTAGCGGTTAGCGGTTATCCCCCAGGTGAGCCTTCATTCGTATGTAGAAAAGTTACAAAGTAATTTTGGGTACTCAAATCACTTTTTACCTTTTGCCCACGGGTTTTACTATGATATTCAAGTGTTGAAAGTAACGCACATTTTGTTTGAAATTTCGGAAGTCCGATCGTAAGGGGTCGCTTTTTTGCGGTTACCGAAGGGTTCGCTTAGCGGTTAGCGGTTATCCCCCAGGTCAGCCTTCATTCGTATGTAGAAAAGTTACAAAGTAATTTTGGGTACTCAAATCACTTTTTACCTTTTGCCCACGGGTTTTACTATGATATTCAAGTGTTGAAAGTAACGCACATTTTGTTTGAAATTTCGGAAGTCCGATCGTAAGGGGTCGCTTTTTTGCGGTTACCGAAGGGTTCGCTTAGCGGTTAGCGGTTATCCCCCAGGTCAGCCTTCATTCGTATGTAGAAAAGTTACAAAGTAATTTTGGGTACTCAAATCACTTTTTACCTTTTGCCCACGGGTTTTACTATGATATTCAAGTGTTGAAAGTAACGCACATTTTGTTTGAAATTTCGGAAGTCCGATCGTAAGGGGTCGCTTTTTTGCGGTTACCGAAGGGTTCGCTTAGCGGTTAGCGGTTATCCCCCAGGTCAGCCTTCATTCGTATGTAGAAAAGTTACAAAGTAATTTTGGGTACTCAAATCACTTTTTACCTTTTGCCCACGGGTTTTACTATGATATTCAAGTGTTGAAAGTAACGCACATTTTGTTTGAAATTTCGGAAGTCCGATCGTAAGGGGTCGCTTTTTGCGGTTACCGAAGGGTTCGCTTAGCGGTTAGCGGTTATCCCCCAGGTCAGCCTTCATTCGTATGTAGAAAAGTTACAAAGTAATTTTGGGTACTCAAATCACTTTTTACCTTTTGCCCACGGGTTTTACTATGATATTCAAGTGTTGAAAGTAACGCACATTTTGTTTGAAATTTCGGAAGTCCGATCGTAAGGGGTCGCTTTTTTGCGGTTACCGAAGGGTTCGCTTAGCGGTTAGCGGTTATCCCCCAGGTCAGCCTTCATTCGTATGTAGAAAAGTTACAAAGTAATTTTGGGTACTCAAATCACTTTTTACCTTTTGCCCACGGGTTTTACTATGATATTCAAGTGTTGAAAGTAACGCACATTTTGTTTGAAATTTCGGAAGTCCGATCGTAAGGGGTCGCTTTTTTGCGGTTACCGAAGGGTTCGCTTAGCGGTTAGCGGTTATCCCCCAGGTCAGCCTTCATTCGTATGTAGAAAAGTTACAAAGTAATTTTGGGTACTCAAATCACTTTTTACCTTTTGCCCACGGGTTTTACTATGATATTCAAGTGTTGAAAGTAACGCACATTTTGTTTGAAATTTCGGAAGTCCGATCGTAAGGGGTCGCTTTTTTGCGGTTACCGAAGGGTTCGCTTAGCGGTTAGCGGTTATCCCCCAGGTCAGCCTTCATTCGTATGTAGAAAAGTTACAAAGTAATTTTGGGTACTCAAATCACTTTTTACCTTTTGCCCACGGGTTTTACTATGATATTCAAGTGTTGAAAGTAACGCACATTTTGTTTGAAATTTCGGAAGTCCGATCGTAAGGGGTCGCTTTTTTGCGGTTACCGAAGGGTTCGCTTAGCGGTTAGCGGTTATCCCCCAGGTCAGCCTTCATTCGTATGTAGAAAAGTTACAAAGTAATTTTGGGTACTCAAATCACTTTTTACCTTTTGCCCACGGGTTTTACTATGATATTCAAGTGTTGAAAGTAACGCACATTTTGTTTGAAATTTCGGAAGTCCGATCGTAAGGGGTCGCTTTTTGCGGTTACCGAAGGGTTCGCTTAGCGGTTAGCGGTTATCCCCCAGGTCAGCCTTCATTCGTATGTAGAAAAGTTACAAAGTAATTTTGGGTACTCAAATCACTTTTTACCTTTTGCCCACGGGTTTTACTATGATATTCAAGTGTTGAAAGTAACGCACATTTTGTTTGAAATTTCGGAAGTCCGATCGTAAGGGGTCGCTTTTTTGCGGTTACCGAAGGATTCGCTTAGCGGTTAGCGGTTATCCCCCAGGTCAGCCTTCATTCGTATGTAGAAAAGTTACAAAGTAATTTTGGGTACTCAAATCACTTTTTACCTTTTGCCCACGGGTTTTACTATGATATTCAAGTGTTGAAAGTAACGCACATTTTGTTTGAAATTTCGGAAGTCCGATCGTAAGGGGTCGCTTTTTTGCGGTTACCGAAGGGTTCGCTTAGCGGTTAGCGGTTATCCCCCAGGTCAGCCTTCATTCGTATGTAGAAAAGTTACAAAGTAATTTTGGGTACTCAAATCACTTTTTACCTTTTGCCCACGGGTTTTACTATGATATTCAAGTGTTGAAAGTAACGCACATTTTGTTTGAAATTTCGGAAGTCCGATCGTAAGGGGTCGCTTTTTTGCGGTTACCGAAGGGTTCGCTTAGCGGTTAGCGGTTATCCCCAGGTCAGCCTTCATTCGTATGTAGAAAAGTTACAAAGTAATTTTGGGTACTCAAATCACTTTTTACCTTTTGCCCACGGGTTTTACTATGATATTCAAGTGTTGAAAGTAACGCACATTTTGTTTGAAATTTCGGAAGTCCGATCGTAAGGGGTCGCTTTTTTGCGGTTACCGAAGGGTTCGCTTAGCGGTTAGCGGTTATCCCCCAGGTCAGCCTTCATTCGTATGTAGAAAAGTTACAAAGTAATTTTGGGTACTCAAATCACTTTTTACCTTTTGCCCACGGGTTTTACTATGATATTCAAGTGTTGAAAGTAACGCACATTTTGTTTGAAATTTCGGAAGTCCGATCGTAAGGGGTCGCTTTTTTGCGGTTACCGAAGGGTTCGCTTAGCGGTTAGCGGTTATCCCCCAGGTCAGCCTTCATTCGTATGTAGAAAAGTTACAAAGTAATTTTGGGTACTCAAATCACTTTTTACCTTTTGCCCACGGGTTTTACTATGATATTCAAGTGTTGAAAGTAACGCACATTTTGTTTGAAATTTCGGAAGTCCGATCGTAAGGGGTCGCTTTTTTGCGGTTACCGAAGGGTTCGCTTAGCGGTTAGCGGTTATCCCCCAGGTCAGCCTTCATTCGTATGTAGAAAAGTTACAAAGTAATTTTGGGTACTCAAATCACTTTTTACCTTTTGCCCACGGGTTTTACTATGATATTCAAGTGTTGAAAGTAACGCACATTTTGTTTGAAATTTCGGAAGTCCGATCGTAAGGGGTCGCTTTTTTGCGGTTACCGAAGGGTTCGCTTAGCGGTTAGCGGTTATCCCCCAGGTGAGCCTTCATTCGTATGTAGAAAAGTTACAAAGTAATTTTGGGTACTCAAATCACTTTTTACCTTTTGCCCACGGTTTTACTATGATATTCAAGTGTTGAAAGTAACGCACATTTTGTTTGAAATTTCGGAAGTCCGATCGTAAGGGGTCGCTTTTTTGCGGTTACCGAAGGGTTCGCTTAGCGGTTAGCGGTTATCCCCCAGGTCAGCCTTCATTCGTATGTAGAAAAGTTACAAAGTAATTTTGGGTACTCAAATCACTTTTTACCTTTTGCCCACGGGTTTTACTATGATATTCAAGTGTTGAAAGTAACGCACATTTTGTTTGAAATTTCGGAAGTCCGATCGTAAGGGGTCGCTTTTTTGCGGTTACCGAAGGGTTCGCTTAGCGGTTAGCGGTTATCCCCAGGTCAGCCTTCATTCGTATGTAGAAAAGTTACAAAGTAATTTTGGGTACTCAAATCACTTTTTACCTTTTGCCCACGGGTTTTACTATGATATTCAAGTGTTGAAAGTAACGCACATTTTGTTTGAAATTTCGGAAGTCCGATCGTAAGGGGTCGCTTTTTTGCGGTTACCGAAGGGTTCGCTTAGCGGTTAGCGGTTATCCCCCAGGTCAGCCTTCATTCGTATGTAGAAAAGTTACAAAGTAATTTTGGGTACTCAAATCACTTTTTACCTTTTGCCCACGGGTTTTACTATGATATTCAAGTGTTGAAAGTAACGCACATTTTGTTTGAAATTTCGGAAGTCCGATCGTAAGGGGTCGCTTTTTTGCGGTTACCGAAGGGTTCGCTTAGCGGTTAGCGGTTATCCCCCAGGTCAGCCTTCATTCGTATGTAGAAAAGTTACAAAGTAATTTTGGGTACTCAAATCACTTTTTACCTTTTGCCCACGGGTTTTACTATGATATTCAAGTGTTGAAAGTAACGCACATTTTGTTTGAAATTTCGGAAGTCCGATCGTAAGGGGTCGCTTTTTTGCGGTTACCGAAGGGTTCGCTTAGCGGTTAGCGGTTATCCCCCAGGTCAGCCTTCATTCGTATGTAGAAAAGTTACAAAGTAATTTTGGGTACTCAAATCACTTTTTACCTTTTGCCCACGGGTTTTACTATGATATTCAAGTGTTGAAAGTAACGCACATTTTGTTTGAAATTTCGGAAGTCCGATCGTAAGGGGTCGCTTTTTTGCGGTTACCGAAGGGTTCGCTTAGCGGTTAGCGGTTATCCCCCAGGTCAGCCTTCATTCGTATGTAGAAAAGTTACAAAGTAATTTTGGGTACTCAAATCACTTTTTACCTTTTGCCACGGGTTTTACTATGATATTCAAGTGTTGAAAGTAACGCACATTTTGTTTGAAATTTCGGAAGTCCGATCGTAAGGGGTCGCTTTTTGCGGTTACCGAAGGGTTCGCTTAGCGGTTAGCGGTTATCCCCCAGGTCAGCCTTCATTCGTATGTAGAAAAGTTACAAAGTAATTTTGGGTACTCAAATCACTTTTTACCTTTTGCCCACGGGTTTTACTATGATATTCAAGTGTTGAAAGTAACGCACATTTTGTTTGAAATTTCGGAAGTCCGATCGTAAGGGGTCGCTTTTTTGCGGTTACCGAAGGGTTCGCTTAGCGGTTAGCGGTTATCCCCAGGTGAGCCTTCATTCGTATGTAGAAAAGTTACAAAGTAATTTTGGGTACTCAAATCACTTTTTACCTTTTGCCCACGGGTTTTACTATGATATTCAAGTGTTGAAAGTAACGCACATTTTGTTTGAAATTTCGGAAGTCCGATCGTAAGGGGTCGCTTTTTTGCGGTTACCGAAGGGTTCGCTTAGCGGTTAGCGGTTATCCCCCAGGTCAGCCTTCATTCGTATGTAGAAAAGTTACAAAGTAATTTTGGGTACTCAAATCACTTTTTACCTTTTGCCCACGGGTTTTACTATGATATTCAAGTGTTGAAAGTAACGCACATTTTGTTTGAAATTTCGGAAGTCCGATCGTAAGGGGTCGCTTTTTTGCGGTTACCGAAGGGTTCGCTTAGCGGTTAGCGGTTATCCCCCAGGTCAGCCTTCATTCGTATGTAGAAAAGTTACAAAGTAATTTTGGGTACTCAAATCACTTTTTACCTTTTGCCCACGGGTTTTACTATGATATTCAAGTGTTGAAAGTAACGCACATTTTGTTTGAAATTTCGGAAGTCCGATCGTAAGGGGTCGCTTTTTTGCGGTTACCGAAGGGTTCGCTTAGCGGTTAGCGGTTATCCCCCAGGTCAGCCTTCATTCGTATGTAGAAAGTTACAAAGTAATTTTGGGTACTCAAATCACTTTTTACCTTTTGCCCACGGGTTTTACTATGATATTCAAGTGTTGAAAGTAACGCACATTTTGTTTGAAATTTCGGAAGTCCGATCGTAAGGGGTCGCTTTTTGCGGTTACCGAAGGGTTCGCTTAGCGGTTAGCGGTTATCCCCCAGGTCAGCCTTCATTCGTATGTAGAAAAGTTACAAAGTAATTTTGGGTACTCAAATCACTTTTACCTTTTGCCCACGGGTTTTACTATGATATTCAAGTGTTGAAAGTAACGCACATTTTGTTTGAAATTTCGGAAGTCCGATCGTAAGGGGTCGCTTTTTGCGGTTACCGAAGGGTTCGCTTAGCGGTTAGCGGTTATCCCCCAGGTCAGCCTTCATTCGTATGTAGAAAAGTTACAAAGTAATTTGGGTACTCAAATCACTTTTTACCTTTTGCCCACGGGTTTTACTATGATATTCAAGTGTTGAAAGTAACGCACATTTTGTTTGAAATTTCGGAAGTCCGATCGTAAGGGGTCGCTTTTTTGCGGTTACCGAAGGGTTCGCTTAGCGGTTAGCGGTTATCCCCAGGTCAGCCTTCATTCGTATGTAGAAAAGTACAAAGTAATTTTGGGTACTCAAATCACTTTTTACCTTTTGCCCACGGGTTTTACTATGATATTCAAGTGTTGAAAGTAACGCACATTTGTTTGAAATTTCGGAAGTCCGATCGTAAGGGGTCGCTTTTTTGCGGTTACCGAAGGGTTCGCTTAGCGGTTAGCGGTTATCCCCAGGTCAGCCTTCATTCGTATGTAGAAAAGTTACAAAGTAATTTTGGGTACTCAAATCACTTTTTACCTTTTGCCCACGGGTTTTACTATGATATTCAAGTGTTGAAAGTAACGCACATTTTGTTTGAAATTTCGGAAGTCCGATCGTAAGGGGTCGCTTTTTTGCGGTTACCGAAGGGTTCGCTTAGCGGTTAGCGGTTATCCCCAGGTCAGCCTTCATTCGTATGTAGAAAAGTTACAAAGTAATTTGGGTACTCAAATCACTTTTACCTTTTGCCCACGGGTTTTACTATGATATTCAAGTGTTGAAAGTAACGCACATTTGTTTGAAATTCGGAAGTCCGATCGTAAGGGGTCGCTTTTTTGCGGTTACCGAAGGGTTCGCTTAGCGGTTAGCGGTTATCCCCCAGGTCAGCTTCATTCGTATGTAGAAAAGTTACAAAGTAATTTTGGGTACTCAAATCACTTTTTACCTTTGCCCACGGGTTTTACTATGATATTCAAGTGTTGAAAGTAACGCACATTTTGTTTGAAATTTCGGAAGTCCGATCGTAAGGGGTCGCTTTTTTGCGGTTACCGAAGGGTTCGCTTAGCGGTTAGCGGTTATCCCCCAGGTCAGCCTTCATTCGTATGTAGAAAAGTTACAAAGTAATTTTGGGTACTCAAATCACTTTTACTTTTGCCCACGGGTTTACTATGATATTCAAGTGTTGAAAGTAACGCCACATTTGTTTGAAATTTCGGAAGTCCGATCGTAAGGGGTCGCTTTTTTTGCGGTTACGAAGGGTTCGCTTAGCGGTTAGCGGTTACCCCAGGTGGCCTTCATTCGTATGTAGAAAAGTTACAAAGTAATTTTGGGTACTCAAATCACTTTTTACCTTTTGCCCACGGGTTTTACTATGATATTCAAGTGTTGAAAGTAACGCACATTTTGTTTGAAATTTCGGAAGTCCGATCGTAAGGGGTCGCTTTTTTGCGGTTACGAAGGGTTCGCTTAGCGGTTAGCGGTTATCCCCCAGGTCAGCCTTCATTCGTATGTAGAAAAGTTACAAAGTAATTTGGGTACTCATCACTTTTTACCTTTTGCCCACGGTTTACTATGATATTCAAGTGTTGAAGTAACGCACATTTTGTTTGAATTTCGGAAGTCCGATCGTAAGGGGTCGCTTTTTGCGGTTACCGAAGGGTTCGCTTAGCGGTTAGCGGTTATCCCCCAGGTCAGCTTCATTCGTATGTAGAAAAGTTACAAAGTAATTTTGGGTACTCAAATCACTTTTTACCTTTTGCCCACGGGTTTTACTATGATATTCAAGTGTTGAAAGTAACGCACATTTGTTTGAATTTCGGAAGTCCGATCGTAAGGGGTCGACTTTTTTGCGGTTACCGAAGGGTTCGCTTAGCGGTTAGCGGTATCCCTTACCCAGGTCAGCCTTCATTAGTATGTAGAAAAGTTTACAAAGTAATTTGGGTACTCAAATCACTTTTACCTTTTGCCCACGGGTTTTACTATGATATTCAAGTGTGAAAGTAACGCACATTTGTTTGAAATTTCGGAAGTCCGATCGTAAGGGGTCGCTTTTTGCGGTTACCGAAGGGTTCGCTTAGCGGTTAGCGGTTATCCCCCAGGTCAGCATTCATTCGTATGTAGAAAGTTACAAAGTAATTTGGGTACTCAAATCACTTTTTACCTTTTGCCCACGGGTTTACTATGATATTCAAGTGTTGAAAGTAACGCACATTTGGTTTGAAATTTCGGAAGTCCGATCGTAAGGGGTTCGCTTTTTTGCGGTTACCGAAGGGTTCGCTTAGCGGTTAGCGGTTATCCCCCAGGTGAGCCTTCATTCGTATGTAGAAAAGTTACAAGTAATTTTGGGTACTCAATCACTTTTTACCTTTTGCCACGGGTTTTACTATGATATTCAAGTGTGAAAGTAACGCACATTTTGTTTGAAATTTCGGAAGTCCGATCGTAAGGGGTCGCTTTTTTGCGGTTACCGAAGGGTTCGCTTAGCGGTTAGCGGTATCCCCAGGTCCAGCCTTCATTCGTATGTAGAAAAGTTACAAAGTAATTTGGGTACTCAAATCACTTTTACCTTTTGCCCACGGGTTTACTATGATATTCAAGTGTTGAAAGTAACGCACATTTTGTTTGAAATTTCGGAAGTCCGATCGTAAGGGGTCCTTTTTTTGCGGTTACCGAAGGGTTCGCTTAGCGGTTAGCGGTTATCCCCAGGTCAGCCTTCATTCGTATGTAGAAAAGTTACAAAGTAATTTTGGGTACTCAAATCACTTTTTACTTTTGCCCACGGGTTTTACTATGATATTCAAGTGTTGAAAGTAACGCACATTTTGTTTGAAATTTCGGAAGTCCGATCGTAAGGGGTCGCTTTTTGCGGTTACCGAAAGGGGTTCGCTTA